>JARHVA010003965.1:0-195000 GCA_037957365.1 Torreya grandis
ATATGTTTGGATTATTTATGTTTTCATAACTCGTGATAATTATAAAAAGATATTCTTGGATAAAAATTGTGTGAAGAAGTTTTTACCAAAATTTCAAATCATCTATCATCATAAATACATATTTAATGAAAGGATTTTGTATATCTATCATCATAAAAAAATACTTGTGTATGACTATGTGTGTGGGGATGGGTGGGTGGGTGGCTTTTGGACATGTATTATTTATAATGATGGATCAAGAAAGGTGATCCAATCAAAAATTTCATCATACAAATTTTGTCCAAAAATATTTTTATAATACAATTTATTATTTAATGAAAAAATTATATTAATAATATAACTTCTATTTTATAAAAAAATAAAATAAAATAGATATTAGAGAATCTATAATTAATATTAGAATTTTTATAATTTAAAATTACTTAACAACATTAAAAAAACTGTTTACAAAAATAATTTGTGCCATGAGGAAGAGTACCCTACTTATATAGCACATAAATGTAGTTTGAAAATGGAGTTTATATTAAAGTGCAATATATATATCCATACACATTTAACTAGGCTTAATTATATATAAACAATAAATTAGAGTTAATTAAGTAATCTAAATTGAGACCAATAAATGACTAAGATAGGGTTTAAAAGAGTATCTTGATTTTAAGAGATATAAAGAATTGAACAATATAAATTAGTTGTTTGTGACAAGATAATAATAATCCCAAAAACTCATCATGAATAAATAACCTCCATATAATTATACACTATATTTTTTAGTCCAAAAGACATAGACAACATATTTTTGGTAAATGACAAGTAATAAAAAATGTTTTGATGACTACATTCACCAGTTCTGAAGTTCCAATAACTCATTATTTTAATAGTTTGCATCAATCACTAGGAAATTGTACTTATTATTCAAACCATAATAGGGAATTTGAACCAATAAATGATAAATAATTTAATGGTTTATTTTTGGGCATGTGTTCAGGTATATAGATTTGTAAGCACTAACTACTTGTGAGACCCCTCAATAGTACATATAATATCAAAAGCTTCACACCAAATAAATGCAATGATCATTTAACCATGAATATAATGTGATGCAGTGTGTCATTGTCATGAACTTTTGATTGAATGAGTGATCTCCAAATGTTTGCTTGATTTTCATATATTTCTTATAAATTATTTATATAATGTTTTGATAATAAATGATATATGATCTTTCAAAATTCCTTTACATGATTACAAAATGCCTTACATTTATTATCCTATATCCACTAAATTTATTTTTGCAGTTATAAAAAAATTAAATTCAACTTAGGACCCCATTATCATTCAAAAAAACATCAACTTAATGAAAAAAAGGAAAATATGAGACCACAAACCCAAAGGAACCTAATAGGAAAACATAGCCTACACCCATAGAAATGTACACTATATGTTTTCATGCCCCCAAAAAATATAATGTAAATTTATATGGGACCGCTAAAAATAGAGAGAGAGAGAAAAATAAAGGAGGGGAGGGAGAATAAATAGATGGACATGATAAAAATTGACAAAAAGTATGACAATAACACCTAATTTGAACAAATAACCAAAAAATAGGCATGTACCCTAGAATAATGTAACTTTATTATCAATAAATGCTTCTAGATTAAGGATTCAATTTGGGGAACAATGAACCTACTGCTAGGGATTAATGTGTTATAATAAAATCAACCTCTTCTACACTAAATTTAAAAGATTTTTAAGACTAAAAATTTTGTTTATATTTTAATATAATAAGATAATTTATAAAATAAAGAAGTATATATATAATCGCTACCATTTATTTATTTTGACGATTGTCATGGTGGTTGTGTAACCACTGCTATATATGTAGTTTTTCCAGAATTACATGATTTTTAAAAATAATTATCATGACATGCATTTTACAATGTTCAACCTTTATTTTTTCCTTTTATTTTTTAACTTGAATTCCTAATGTTATAGTTCACTTCTAGTCATGTCTAATCCAATTTTATCTATCTCTAAGTTAACTTCAACAAGTTTGCAGCCAACTTTTGTTAACTCTCACATGAAACCTCTTCTCTTCTTAGACAAATAACACATTTTACCTTAAATTCACATATGAAAAAATTCAATGAGATTTGAGTATATATTTTTTGAGAGAACTATAGTTTGCCTTTTTAGCTTCTTTCAGAAAAAACCCAAATACCACATGAGCATTCTATTCATTCGCACAAATCATAAGAAGAACCTCATGAACTTATAACACACAACTCATTTGTTTATGAGAACCATCCATGGTTAACTTGTATCTTCCCTTCATTTTTTGATTATATTTTCATTTCTTCATGTTTCTCTTGATGATAATTACTGAGTCATCATTGAGAAATAAATAACAAGCTAGTAGCCTAGAGATCAATTAATTTCAATTTAGAATTAAATTCTTCTTTTCCAAATATTTTATGCTTTAGTTAGGTTGGGTGATTTAGTTTTATTTATTTTTTATATTAAATTATTTATTCTAATTATTTTAGTTTTCATATAGAAAAGATAATGGAAAACACAAAAAAATTAAATCATTTTTCATATTCTTTTGCATTGAAAGCCATTCAATCTTTTGTAATTTCACTTGTCTATAGAAAATATGAAAGCACAATAGTCTATCATATTATATTTATATATACGTAAATAAAGATATATTTCATTTAAAACAAACAATCTATTTGTTTAGATTTTAGCATATACATGCATACATACACTAATATACAAAACAAATATCAATCCTCACACCCACTTATGTAGAAATTTGGAAAACAAAAATAAAATAATTATATATGTAGAATATTCTTGCATGGTTTTTAAATATATTCAAAACACGCTCATAACTTAAATTATAATCCTTTACTTTCATATTAGATTGTTACATCCCTTTATCATAAGATTGAGAAGGAGGTTAGTTTATTTTTAACATAAAAATCAAACCAAAATAATACAAAACTAACATCCTAGGCACATGTCCTCATATTGGGAAAGGTCTAATAAGTGACAAATTAAAAAATAGAGGGGAAAAGAAAATAATTATACCTTCCTCATAGATATCTCCTTCTAGTGGGAATTCAAGTTTGGATTGGCCAAGACATAGATATTGAGGTCTTTGGCAATGTCATGAAGCTATTCAAAAAACATCTTCCCTTTCAATATGTGTGATTGGATGAACAATTGGTAGGAATGGTTGAATATTTGTTTAATATTTGGTAACATAATTTTAGCACCAAAATATTCTTGAAAGATAGGGAGACCCCTTTTATTTATATATTTATCCTTTTAATTTGGACAATCGATCTCAGTTTAAGATGTGTGGTTGAGAATGAGTCCTCAAAGGGGAGTTGGGAATTTAAATTTAAAGGGTAGAGTGTGGAAGGACTTGTAATATATTTTCCCCCATGAATTTGAGTTGAATAAAACCCTCATTACACACTATCAAATTTTCATTTGATTTGCCTTGGGAAAGAGGAGGATTTTATGAACTTTTAATTAGCAAGTTGTCTTGTGATGAGAATATTAGGAAATGTTTGATTTTAAAATATTTATGACATATTCATTCTATGTAACCTTATTTTTATAATAAAATTAAGTATCATAATCAAGAAATTAGCTAATTAAATTTATTTTGTCCTTTTTTGGTCTCATTTTCAAGGTTTGATTTACTTGGTTTAATACGCCTAGTGAGACATTTTCAAGAAGGGGACCAATTTCAAGATGATGATGATAGATTATATGATTTAATGAAATATATTACCTCAATCATAAATGCACTAAATATGCCACAAAATGTGCACATTAAATTTTATGGATGATTTTTAATGTTTTAATGATTTCTAGTTTGATTTGTGTGTTATTATAGTAAACTGTTCGTTTTGAAATTTTGACATAGAAGTGATCAAAATGGAGTGTCTACATTTTGACCCTATTTGAAAGGGTGTAAAAATACATATATGAAGTAACAATTTTTTGAAGAATGAAAAGTTTCTAAAATGATTTGATAATGATTGCAAAATTATGTGTTCACATTTTGTTGATTCTTTTTCAATTTAATAAAAAATGAGTTTGCAATGATGCCCCATACCCAAGATGCCTCATTGAGGGACTGTCAAAAAAATAATTTTGATGGAAGGACCCTCAAAAGGAATATAATGACATGTTATATGGTATAAGAGGTTGATAAATGGAGAAAAAGGCCAAAATAGGATTGGAAATAGAGAAAAGAGACATAAAAAGGCCTCTTAGGAAGAAAAATGATGCAATAGGAGGGGTGGGGGATAAAAATTCAATTGTTTAGATATAAATTGACCCCTAGGGGATGAAAATATTTCATTTTCACCATCCCTTTTTATAATTCCTTGTTCTTTATTTTGTGTGTGAGTGTTTCAAGTTTGATAGTATGTATCCTCTACATAGGTATCTTAGTGAGTGGTTTTGAGTGTGAAAGCAATCACTGGGGAGCAAATATTCGCTAAGTAAATTTAATTTTTTAAATTTTTTGATTTAATTTCATTAATTTTAGGTAGAAGTGGATGAAATTGTGGTCTCATCATTATCAAAAAAATGGGAGAATGATGGGATCACCCATGTAAATGTTGATATTTTAGTGAAAATGGTGATATTATGATGAAAGTGGTAAGAATCCTATTGAAATCATAGATAATGATGATCAAATTAGTGATATCTCTTAATTAGATTATAAATCACCAAAATAGCAAAAATAGTTAAAAGTGAGAAGAAATGATTGAAATGAGAAGATTGAATTTTAAAATAATGAGATTGTGAGGGAAAATGGTGAACAATCTATATAATGTCATATTTTTGACAAAATAGTATAAATGATCTAAGAAATAATTAGAATGCCTTAAAAAATGGTGAAAACATCCTACTAAATAGTGATAGCACTAGAAAATGGTAAGATTACCATAATTTTAAATGGACCTAATTTTATGTAGTCTTCAATGGATTGGAATTTATGTCGAGTGATTTGAATTATTGACTTGATGATTTAGATAGTATTGATGTTTTGAATTTGATTTGGTGTCAGTGTTGAAATAGATAGATTTGACTAAGTGTGTTAACACACTTTGATATGGAGTAGTTATCCCTAATTTTGATAGTTCACGAGTGATACTCACACATCTTGTGATAGTTAGGTATTGGTACTAAAGAGTTTAAGGCTCTTATTGAGGTGTATTTTAACCTTTTAGGGTTTTACTAATATAAATCCTATGTTAGATTAAAGGGATAGTTGTATAAATTAGTGAAATAATATCCAATAAATAACCACTAATTTATCATAGAATTTGACTTGATTTGACTTTCTAAAAATAGTAATAAATATGTGTAAATAGAGACTTATTTAGTAAGTAACTATCATAGAATATCTAGGTGGTAAAAAGTGGATTATGGACAAGCTTAAGTGTTGTCAATAGGGTACATAAGTCAAATTCATCCCTGGACAATAGTGACCCACCTAGATAGTAGTACTATTTGGCTCCAATGTCCTAAAATGGTTCTAGTTTCCTCTTTACAAGACTATTCCTAATTTCTAGAAGTACCAGTGCCTGTGTTTCTGAGTTATGTCCTTGTGAGCATCAAATTTAGAACTCTCTATTGTGCCTATAATAGTTAATTTAAGTTGAAAACCCTAATCCTCCTTATAATAATGAAATGAGATAAAAATATGTGTTTGTTAGTAGTATAGGTTTGACATCCTTAATACCCCACTATAAAGAGAGTTGCCTACATACCAATACTCCAAAGAGGGATGAAGCCTGATGTATTTCTCTAACCTAGTGCTTGGTGCAAGTGCAAGTGAATGATATAATGATAGTGGTCTTGAATGACTTGAGTGTGCTCAAAATTAGAAATATTTGAAATCTAGGCTTAAGGTATTTGTATATGGTAGTATGTAGAAGTAGGGAATAATAAGGATTAATAACTTTGATTTTTCTCAACTTGTTTCTTATTTGAATAGGATTTTTTTATCTATTTTCCATCTAGTGGATAGAAGTGTAATAGTCTTTTATTTATAGTGTTTTACAGCTTATAGGGATAATAAAATGTGCTTAGACCGACCTTAGGAGGGTTACACATTTTAAAATATATTAGTTTAGGAGAGTTAGGGTGAGGGACACTAGTGCCATGTGGTTCTAGTGTCCTTAATGTGGTGCTAGTGTCTAGCTATCAAGATATTGGGCATGAAGGGTCAGGATCTAGGAATGTAGGTTTGGGACTATGTTTTGGCGAACTAGAGATGTTTGGGGTTTAAATAATGGATGTAAAAGTGTGAGAAAGTATCTAAGATATGTCTAGGGTTAATATAGGAGTAAGCTATCTCAATCAACACTCTTAGCATCCAAGTACCACTTCTAGGTGATCACATTTACCCACACTTTATGTTAAAAATGGAGTAAAGTAAAATGACTAGTATAAAGGAAAAAGAAGCACACTTGGACTTACCTAGTAAGTGAAGCCCATGTAGTTGAGTTTGAGTATGTGAAGCTGGGTCTATGTATATGAATCATGATCCAAAGTAATGACTTACAATGAAATGTGCATAAATTAGTCCTTAAGAGATGTCAAAAGAAAAAGATTATGCTAAATAAATCAATTGAGTAAAGATGAGTAAAGAGATAAGAAAGAGGAAAGAAATGAATATACCTCATTGGGTATGCAAACCAATGCATGAACCTAATGAAAATCTATGTGTGTGTGTACATAGTGATCAAATTATTCAATAGATTAGATTGAGTTGATAGTTTTCTTAATCCTCATATGTGGGTGGCTCAATAACTTAATTTGGTTTTGACTCCATCATTTCACACCCCTAATTGGTGGATCATGACCTATTAATAGCTTGGATAAGACTATAAATGTGTCTAACCCTCTCACATGGGTAGCTTAAGAACTCAAACAAGCTATGACTCCATCGTTTCCCACCCTTGTGTAGTAGATGTATCTAAAATTAAACTACATAAATTGTTGAAAGTATCTAACAATGTATGTTGGCTCTACATCCACTCAAGTACATTAAGCCATTTGGGTCCATTCAAGAATGCCAACCACTGTAGATGGAGTAAAACATGAAACTGGTGACAACCTAGAATATGATATAAAGTATATATATCATAGATAATGACATGGAGTTTTCCATTCCATCTGATCAACTTATGTGTAATTGAGCATACTAAAACTATGTCATGCACATTCCCCCAATCTGATATCTAATTAAATTGATTTTGGACTAAGTTTTAATAACTATATCTATATATGTGAACTAAAGGTGGGAGTGATCATGCCATGCATGATGCCCCCAATCTGATCAATTGGTATGAATTTGAGATAAAATGAGTGTATCTAAGAAAAATTTGAACATAACTATCAAACCTATATCTATATTTGTACAAACATGTATTATACTTGGTGTACTATTATGGCTAATCTAGATTTCCCTAAAAATAGGGCTATTGGATAGTACCACCATGTAATGGATAATAGCACCATGTGTTTTTAGTGTCCCAATTTGGATGTTAATGTCTATCTACTCTAAATTTTGTGTAACTAAACTACTTTTGAGTACTTATTTTTTTTAAATATATGTGTCTAATTTCTTGAAAGTGAGCCTATATGCTGAAAATGATCTGTGAATAGAAATGTAGGATCTTGATCTCTATGACAAACCCCTTGTGAATTGCCCCTCTTATGAGGGTAGTTGTTGACCTATACAAGAATTATCCTCAAAATAAATAGCTCTAAAAAATGTGTTAGCCAGAGTATATATGATAATTGTGTGATAATCTAATACAATGTTAGACATAACATAAAAATGTATAAGAATTTGAGCATAAGTATGTAGTGTAAGATGTATGTTGTATCTATAATTTCATAAGGGTGTCAAGATATATGTAATTAATTTGTATAATAGATAATTTGAGTAGCTACTTAGGTGGATGGGACATGATGTCCATCACAACACACAAGTAAGAAGGGTATATGCATGAGTTCCCTCATGGCATCAATAACTAGTGTGTGTAACAAGCAAAGGCAAGTGTCACGGTGAATATGCATACAAGAAAGGCATACATAAAAAACACATGAGGTAAATAAATATAGGAAAGGATCCATAATACAAGGGACATGGTCACTGTCACTAAATCTAATAATAGAAGACATACAAGGAAATGTTTAAATGTCTACATATGCAAGAAACAAGAAATTTATATTAGAGCCACTTAAAAGGACATGTTCAAATGTATGTGTACACAATCAAGAAAGAACACACAAGGGACATGGGCACATGTCTAAGGAATACATGAATAGAAGTGGCATAGAACCAAATAACAATGGCATATTCAAATTCCCTCAAATATAAGAAGCATAGGAAACACAATCAAGTCTAAACTAGGAAAGCTATAAATTAAAGTATGTATGAATGTAGTAAAAATCTATGTAAATTTTAGGATGTACATATGTTGAGTCTAACTAGTGATAGTCATAAAAAACTAAGAATGAGTATCAATAATCAATATCAAGATATATCAATGCATAAATTAGAATGTATAGAATGTAAGTATATAACCTAGTAATAGAAACTACGTATGAGATGCCCCTGAGTGGGAGGATATATCAAATGAATAAAATTGGATCAGTGTATATGCCCCTACTAGGTAGATGATGTAAAAATTGATCATTGTAGTGGACTTGAGTCTTGTATGTAATCTACAAGCACTCAACAAGAATAATTGAAGTATGTATGTATGATAAAACTAACTATACTAAGATAACTAGCATACATAGTGTTTGACAAATAGAAGATATGTAAACATAAAAATGCATAAAATCTATAAATTTTGTGTTTTCTAATTAATGTTTGAATGTTTTTATGTCTTGACATGTTATATTATTTTTGTATTTTATGGATATAAGCTATGTACAAGTAAATGAAAATAAACTATGTACAAGGAACAAGTGAGAATAAAGTATGTACAAGAGGGTAGGAACCATACTAACTGATGAGTCTCATGGAAGACTCATATCACCATGACTTGAATAGAATAAGGGAACTGTGATCATGCATGCTATGTGAAATGGAAAATATGATCCCATAATTTACTATGCAGAGTAATATTTATTTGTATCTGCCTGTGTAGTGATGTTATGAACCTATGGAACTGATTGTGTTGCCCTATGAATTATAAAGGTCGTAGGAACCCATATAGTATAAGAATAAGATATAGGTGAATTAGGTGCCCTATGTTGAGAACCCCTATAACCCAATAATACTAATCTTAGCATAAACTAAGTAGAAAAAGGTCCTCTATAATCTATGACATATCTTTAACATAAGGGTCTCTCTAATAATGGTCTCTATGAGAGAGTATGCATACATGTTAACACCTTAGGATTATACCTTTCTTATACTAGTGGCTCTACCAAACTCTATTATTTATTCATAATAACTATGCTTAGAGTTGTAAGTGATAACTATTCCATATCTGGTAATGGTATTGGAATTGTAATGGGTAACTACATTGGAACTATAATTGGTAACTGTATAAGATATATTTGTGGGATTGGTAGAGGATAATCATATGGGATACCCTCAACTTTGACCACTTGATTTACATGTATTTAATTAAATAATATTTTTATTATATATGGGATGATGTAGAAATGATATAACAATGGCCTACATAATAATATATCAAACATGCTTACACTAGGAACTGAGTGGCTATATTTATTGGTCTAACCTCTAATGGAAGCACAATATCCCTAATGGATATTTGAATGTGATCGCTAAAACCACTAATGATTATATTAATGGGGAATATATCCTTCTCTGCTTACCCCAAATGCTGTAAAAGTATCATAGTGCACATGTTAATTCTTGATCTATTATCAACCATAACATTCTAGATAAGATGGTGGTCTATGTATGCTCATATGAAGAGTAAATGTAAATATATATCACCATTATCAATCTCCTAATATGATAATGTGATGAGTGGTATAGGTGGTGTTGTAGTATGGTACATTCCAATGATGTTGTGTACTGGATGTGCATCTTTTGTAATAGTATGATATGAAGTTAGTGGTGCATGTTCTTGATATGTGTCTTAAATACCTAATGTGCCCCCTGCCTAATTTGTTGTGTGCTTTGGGAATGAATCTAATAATATCTTTAATGACTTATATTATAATTTTTGTTCTTTTGGTGCCTCTATGGGTGTTCCCACATTAATAACATTAGCCTCAATCATATCTTATGTCCTATGCTTTAGGCTTATGAATCTATTAGTTGTGTGGTATAGTGCCCTGTGATACTCAAAAAATACATTATAATCATACTTATTTGGAATAGGCTATGTCATATCAACCTCTTTAATGAGAGGGAGAGATATGGCATTTCATTCTAAGAGTTATTGTAAAACCCATGATGGTAACTTTGGAAGGTTGGTGAAGACTCGACATTGAGTGGATAAAACCAATCTAAGAGATGGCTCAAAAGCTACATTGACTGTGGCCTTTTGATCACTCTTATTCTTTGTGGCTCTTACCTTTTATGAAGGTTTTTTTAAAATCTTAATAGTTGATTATGATCTATTGGTATACTTGAGTTTTCGTATTGATAGGAGCTTAACCTCTCTTTCTTTGACTATGTGGCATAAATTTGTAAATGTAAAAAACTTCTTGAATAATACAGCTTTGTGTAATGTTGGTAATACTTTATTTAATATGTCTTGAAGCTCTCTATCTACCATAGGACTATTCAATTTGGTGAATATAGTCTTGTATCATAAGATATAATCCATGATAGGCTCATTTGACTTTTGTTTCAATTGTGCCACTTATTCATATGATATCTTGTCATTGATATTAATAGATAAATGTGATAAGAACATGTTGAAAAAAGGATTGAATGCTATAATATATTGATTTGGTGAATCATAAAACCATTTAAGGTCATAATCCTTTAAATTGTGTGGAAATAAGTTTTTGAGAAGCCAATCATTTGACACATAGTCTAAGCATGTTGCATGAAAAAATATGATATGATGCTCTAGGTCATCCTTTCCATCATATAATGTAAGCTTATGTGTTATAAATTATATGTAAAGGGAGTTACCACTATGTGATGTTCTAAAGGTTTATGTAAGAGAATATTTAAATCCAAGCCATGTGATGGCCTAGTGGCTTCCTTCTCAAGATGTAACACTTTAGACTACAAATTATGAATCTCACACATAAGGGTTGTGAATTTTGAGTGGAGGTACTAAACCCAAGAGGTGTAGCTATCACTAAATTTTATTGTATTATAATCTTAGGTTGCACTAGTTAAGTTGTTTGAGTTGGCCCCATTGTAGGTGTAACAATGTTATTAATTAGGGGAGTTGAAGATTGACCATTATTGTTTTTGTTCTTGATTTCTAATATTACTTGCAAGATTTTTGCACGATCAAAGGGATGCTCCCAAATTATATATATAAATTCCTTGGTATTTAATTTTTTTTATAATTATGTCATCATTATTAAGTTGAGGGAGAGTGTCGTGATTCTCAATGTGTGTATCATATTTCTCTAGGTTGTATTATTCATCTTCAAATGCATTATCATTGAAATCCACATAATGATGGTTTAAAGGATGCATAGTTAGAGTTATGATAGGCCCCTTATCCATGTTATAATCTTGAATATTAGGAATATAAATATGCTCTATAGGATTACCACCTAATCTAGCACTTATTCTTAATGGAAGAGAGATAGCCATTTTAGATGGCATATAGTAAACAAATTGGAATAGAGATGCTAAAATATAATATATTAAATCTAAAATATTGAAAGTATCCAATAAAAATATTAAAAATAAGGATATAAACCCTAAGAGCATCTAGGGTTAGGGTTTTGTTTAACTAGGGTTGTTTTGAAAAAATTTAAATTATATTTTAAATAAATGAAACCCTAATGTGAGATTTATTTAATGATCTAGGTTATGTTAAAAAATCATAAAAATAGAAGTATGTAACCCTAATTTAGTGCAATTTTTTTTGAGAATGCAAACTAGGGTTTTGAACAATATTCAAAGTAAGTCAAGTTCACCAAATGTTTTAACCTTTTAGGGTTTTACTATTATAAATCCTATGTTAGATTAAAAGGTTGAGTTATCTAAATTATTTAAATAATATGCAATAAATAACAACTAATTTCTTACATAATTTGACTTGATTTCAATTTTTAAAAATAGTAATAAATATGTGCAAATAGAGACTTATTTGGAAAATAACTGTTGTAAAAGACCTAGGTGTTAGAAACTAGGTTATGGAAAGGTTTGAGTGTCATCAACAAGGTCCCTAGGTCATATTATTCCCTGGCTAGTAGCAACCCACCTATATATTAGTGAAGTGTGTCTTTAATGTCCTAAAAATTGTGCTAGTGTCCTCTTTGTAGGACTATTCCTAGTTTTTGGGAGTACCTTATTCCTTTGTTTGTGGGTTTTATTCTTACATACATAAAATATAAAAATCTATATTGTACCTATAATAGCTTATTTAAGTTACAAACCCTAATCCTCTTTATAAGTATGGCATGAGATGAAAATGTATATCCATTAGTAGGATAGGTTAGACATCCTCAACACCTTAATCTGAAGAGAGTTTCCTATATATGAATACTTTAAGGAGGGATAAAACCAAATGTAGTTCTCCCACCTAGTGCTTGGTACAAGTTGAAGTGAATGATAGAATGATAGTGGTCTTGAATGCCTTGAGTATGATTGAGATTGGAAAGCTTTAAAATCTAGACTTAGGGTAGTTATAGATGGTAGTATAGAGAATTAGGGCATAATAGGGATTAATAACCTTTATTTTTCTCAACTTTTTTCTTATTTGAATATGCTTTTTACATCTATTTTCCATCTAGTGTATAGAGGTCTAATAGTCTTGTAGTTATAGTGATTTGTAGCTTATGCATATAATAAAATTTTATTAGGCCAACCTTAGGAGGGTTACACATTTGAAAATATATATTTTCAAGAGAGTTAGGGAAAAATACACTAACACCATATTGGGGACACAAGTACCATGTGGTTTTAGTGTCTTTAATGTGGTGCTAGTGTCCAGCTAGCAGGATACGAGGAACAAAGGCCTAAGATCTAGGAATACAGATCTAGGACTATGTTTTAGCTAATTGGAAATGTTTATGGTCTACACAATGGTTGGATAAGTCTGAGAAAGGCTATAGGATTGGTCCAGGGTGAAGCTAGGAATAGTTTATATCAATCAACACTCTTAGCATCCAAGTAACACTTTTAAGTGATTACAATTTGGTTTTTATATTAAGTATAGTGTATATGCAAGTGATATGGACAAACAAGGCCTTTTTATTTGCACTAGTTAAGTGGTGGCACTTAGAGACTAGCATATTTCACTTGACTACTAGAAATGTGATAATGACTTTGGAGGATGTCTTGTAGGTTCCTAAAATTTTGATTCAAGGATTGGCTATACATTTTTTATGACAAGGATGCTAGGTATTATTACATGATTTAAATGGTATCTCTAATGTAATCATTTTATATGTAGTGATTGATATAAATTTATTAGAGGAACAACTTTTGATTAATCATGAGGTCATCACTCTTATGGCCATTATCAGTGGCATATTATTACCTAACATGAGTGAACAATATTTCATATTGGTGTTATGAGATATGATCTATGATACTTCTCACTTTTCCTAGGACCCTATGACTATTTTACATTATATAAGGATTTACATAGGGTGGCTTATCATCATGGTAGGAACATTGGACCTTGTATATTGCTTTATGTTTGGACCATGTATCATATTATGATTGATTATCTAGTTAGATAGAGATGATAGTGGGATCCATAGGAGCCACTGACTTATAGTTGGTAGCTAATAAGAGGTCAATGAGGACATAGATGAGACCTACTCTTTTACCAATGTACAATTGATGAGATGAATAACATATAATTTATTTGATTCATTTTGATTCATTGATTTTGATTGTATGTTAAGTATAATATGAATTTTTGATGTTGATGTATTTATTTTTCATGATTCTACTATTTTAATTTTCATGATTATGTTGAGCTAGATTTATATAGTGAATGTGATGAATGTATTTCATTTGTTTTTATTATTATGTGATTTGATTTGATGTATTGACATGAGATCATGATGCAAAAAATGTATGACTCTCTTTACATTCTTATTTGTAGATGTGGATCATAATTAGCATATATATAGCCACATTGTTTAGTTATTTTGTTTTGATTATGGAAAATGTGATGATGTTTTGATTATGCATGTGATATCACTTAGCCATGTTGATATATCTTGCAAGGCAATTGTTTTCTCTTCACATGACATTGTATATAAGCATCAAGAACTTAATGTTTAATTTTTTACATTACATTATACATCATAATTATAAAATTAATCATGATAAAAAAAAATTGCCAATTTATATAAAGACTAGTTCAACTACAATTATTCACAACTATAGATCAATATATAAAAGATCAAGACCTAAGTGTAAAATATAATGATCTAAACTAGGAAAAAATAAATTAACTAAACACATAATCAAACAATCAATTAATTCACACATACATACATCTAAAATTAATGAACAAACAATAGTTCATCATTGGAAGCATGTAGTAATAAGGTGTTAATCTTGTGTTTTGCTATAAATTATATGGAATGTCAAATAAGAGAATGTGAAAAAAATTTACAATGGGGGAATGGAAGAATAAGGAAGAAGCAACTGGGCTAACCTCAAATGCTCCATGCAATTGGTCATTCCCTACATAGTCCATCATGAACCTCAAGCTAATTTAGATCTCCCCAAAAGTGAGGAATGTACTATGAAATTACTAGATGAAATTAATGAAGAATAAAATATAGAAGTGACTTAAAAAACAATAAGAGCGTAGGATAATGAAATCATAACATGATGAGATTATAGAATAGTTGTCTTGAAAAACAATGATAGCATCAAATAATTGGCTCATAAAATGGCAAGAGTGTAGAGGATAAAAACTTGATAATGTGAGGATAAATTGAATTTGATAGTGATAAATATCAAAGTGGTTGAGCTAACCTCAGATACCCCATGTATCCAAGTACTACCTACATAGTGTAGTTATCCTTATAAGTAAGGAATGTGATGATAAAATATAGATGAATAGAGGGATAGACATTGGGTAGTGTGGTGATGAAAATAAGAATGAAGAGAATGGTGGTTGAGTTGACCCCAAAAACTAAACATAATTAAGCATTGCATACATGGTCCAAACATACCTTAAGACATTGTAGTTCTCCTAAATATGGGATAAATATGATGGGAAAATATGATGAAAATAGTAATGATGGTAATTGAGCTAACCCCATATACTTCATGTATCCAAGTGTTGCCTAAATAGTTCATGTGGACCTAAAGTTAATATAGTTCTCCCAAAGAAGGGAGGAAATGTGATGAGAAAATGATAAATGAATAGAGAGATAAATATTAGGTAGTTTAGTGATGAAAATAAGAATTAATAGGATGTTGGTTGAGCTGAACCCATAAATTAGACATAATTGAGCTTTTCCTACATATTCTAAACATACCTTAGGCCATTATAGTTCCCCCAAAGATTGGGAAAATGATGAAAATGGGAATGATGGTTATTGAGATAATCTCAAATACCCCACATATCCAAGCATTGCCTATATAGTCCATGTAGACCTTAGGATGATGTCATTATCCTAAATATGGGAGTAAATGGATGAATGATATAATGATAGAATGAAATATACCCTCCCAAGACATAGGCAAACACTTATGGGAGTGGGATGATCAAACTTAGAATGATGACTAGATTTTATTGAATTAGATGGATAATTAATGATTGGATAAGAGGTTTCCCACTCATGATATGTATGAATGCAAAGGGGTTTTATCCACATCATACTCAAATATTTCCATATAGAACACAACTAAAAGTGAAACCCACTGGCAAATAATATGACAAACTTGTGTAAATATTTTGTGGTTTTATCTCTTTTTGGGATTTTAGGATTTTTTGGTGTTTAAGATTTTTATAATATATATATATATATATATATATATATATATATATATATATATATATATATATGAGTATTATAAAAGTAATATGTACAATGGAATATAAACAAATGTACAAGGAACCATCTAGCAAAGGAAAAAATCCTTAGGTAGGTGTTTAATAGCAAACCAAGTTGTGAAGGGACTACCAATCAACATGGAAAATAGGGATGTGAAGGTAGCATAATGGGGAAAAGGAATATAAAATTTTAAAATAAGTTATTTCAAGGACTACCAAGCAAGAATTTATGGTTAGATATTATATTTTTTTGATATTTTATCAACGAAGTTATGTTGATTATGACCAAATCTGAATTGTCTATCAAACTATTTTATAAAGCCACATGTAGTACATGTAGGTCATAATAAAGATTAGGATGGAAATATGATGTGGTAAAAAGGATAAAAATTGAATTGAGAATGAAAAATGGAATTAATGGGAATAGGACGTGGAAGGGTTACCCCCAAGAAAGGGAACTCATAGACAATGTTTGAACAAATCAAACATAAAAGGGCTTGGGATGCATGGGTTCATCTAGCTCTTGCCCATCCTTGGTAACCAAAATTTATGATCCAAAACCATTATTTATTATGATAATGAATAGACCCAACCAATTTAGCTCAAATTTTCCTTTATTTTCATGATCCCCAGTGTTATTTTTCTATTTCTCTTTCATCACAAGATCACCAACTTCAAAGTCTCTAAAAGTGACGCATTTGTTATAACTACATTATAGTTGAGTCTGATATGATTTGAAGCAGTTCAAGGTGGTGGCTATCTATTTCTCATCCAATATTTATAACTCTTGTAGTTGGGATAATATGTATTCTTCATGATCAATGATAATGAAACTTTCATGGAAGGCAACTTGATCTCAATAGGAAGAATAGCTTTAGAGTCAAAAACTAGGGAATAGGGTGTGGCACCTATATGCATACATATATTAGTATGGTAAGACTATAAGGTAGGGAGTAATTGAAAATACCAATCATAGATAAAATTCTTTATGATATTATTAATAATTCTTAAAATAGTCTTGTTATATGCCCCAACTTGTTTGTTACCTTTAGGGTAATAAATATTTGACCACATGTTTGATATATAACTATGCATAAAGGGCTTTGAAATCCTTTTTTTTTTTTTTTTAATGAATTGACATTATCAAATATTATGGTAGAAGGAATTCCATCAAAATAAATGAGGTGATTCAAAATTATTTTTGGTGTCTAATTACTAGTTATGGAAGTGAGAGGGATTACCTCAACCTACTTAGTAAAATACTCGATGATAGTCAAAATATGCTTATGGCCATCTAATGATGTGGGTTTTATATTTATTATGAGATCAAACCCCCAAATTAAAAACAAGAAAGGAGATGTAATAGTTTGAAGTTCTTATGAAGGATTATGAATTAAATCACCATGTTTTGACAAGCAAGACACTCCTTGACATAAGCACATGTATTTGATTCCATTATGGGCCAATAGTATCTTGTTTGAAGGAGTTTATTAGAAAGAACCATATCACTAGTATGGGACCCATAAATCCATTCATATATATCTTTGAGTGCTAATTCATATTCACCTAAGTTTAAATATTGAAGTAGCATCCCATCATAAACTATATAACATATCCTACCACTGAGTAAAATATAATGGGATGCATTATTTATGTTTATTATGTGATAAGTCAATGGTAAGAATGTTATTTTTAAGGTAGGTGTATATTTATTAATGTTAATGGGAATAAAGACCAACAATATCACATCCATTTCAAATTAGAATAATTGTAATCTAGTGTGAGAATATTTTCAATGAGGAACTCATGGACATTAAAATACATTTCTATCAGTGAACTACTAGCATCCATGGCATTATTTGGTCTATTATTAGCTTTTAATATTTGAGAGTGTCAACCATTTCTTTATAGGGCACAATATTTTCATCATTTGTTTGATACTGATATGTAGCATGATTGATAATCAATTTTGAATTTTATAGACAACCAATTGTTGAATGTTCCATTGCACTACGAGACAAAGACCTAAAATGAGTGCTTCATATTCTATAATATTATTGGTGCATGGAAAAATAATTTATAATGCCTTTATAATCATATCCAATTATAATTTAATTAATATAATCCATACACATAAACCATGATATGTGAAGGAACCATCAAAATACAGCTTTCATTGACATGATTCATCTAGAGTGAAGATAGAATCATCAAGGAAATGTATGTTTAAAGGATGTATGTCTACTAAAGGTGCCTCAATAAGTTGGTCAACAAGTACTTACCATTTGATATCCTTATGTTGTGCATATTTGATGTCAAAATCGCTAAGCATAATATCCTCTTTGGCCATGTGGCTAGTCAAAACTACTTTAGATAGAAGATAGCTGAGCAGATATACTTCAAAAATCAATATGGTCTTATTATTTAACATGTAATGATGCAAATTATGGGATGCGAAGACTAATACTAAGCATGATTTATCAATGGATTTATAATTATGTTCATAAGTGACTAGTGTCATACTTAGACGATATATTACACATCATTTTCCATAATCATTATATGAGGCCATAATTTCCCCTAAGGCATGTTCATTTGATGAAATGTAAATCAATATAATATTCCTTGGCATTGATAGGGATAACACTAGTGGATTTTATAAATAAAATTTCAAAGGCTCAAATGCTTCTTAATAATCAATGTTTCATTAAAAGGTGATTCCCTTCTTTAAGAGGTGAGTAAAAGGATGGCATCAGTCAGCAAGCTACAAAATAAATGTATGAATCAACTAAATTTTTCCTTCTAAGTTACATATATATTTCATGTTGGATAGGGGAGGAATTTATGTGATAGATTTAAACTTGATAGGATCAACTTCAATACCTCTATGGGAAATTATGAAGCCTAATAATTATCCTGAAGTGACTCTAAATATGCATTTATTTGGATTAAGGATCAACTTAAAGTCAAGAAGCCACTCAAATATTATTTGTATAAATATTTGGTGTCTTTCATGTGTTCTTTATTTTCCTAAAATATCATCAAAATAATACTCAAAAATATTGTGCATCATGTCATGGAAGATGACAATCATCACACACTCATATGTAGCACCAACATTTTTCAATCTGAATGGCATAAACTGGTAACATTATGTTCCCCATAAAGTGGTGGACATTATTTTATGTTGATATTATAGTGTTATTTTAATCTTTTTTTACCCTTAAAAAACATTCATTAGGGATATCATTTCATATCCTATTTTTGAGTCTATGATCATATCAATGTTAGGTAATGGGAAATCATCTTTGGGACATGCCTTGTTAATGTCTCTAAAATTTGTGTAAGTTAATAACAATGGTTTTATTATTGAATTAGATGATATTATAAATACATTCATAATAATCAATTATACTAATGAATATTTCTCCCAAAAATATCTCTAGTTCCTTCTTGAATAGAATAGAAATACACAGATGCATTTTCTCTAAATTCTACTTAATAAGCTTGGCATCCAAGTACACAACAAGATGGTGTATCACCAAAATATAAATATAGCCCAATAATATTGGCATAAAACCTTGTGAATGTCAATGAATTATTTAATAATGATGATGATTAAATCATGTTCCTTTGGAGTGAGGGATACACATAGCATGACAATTTTAGGATCATCTTCCATACCAATATTGACTTCAATGGTAACTTCCAAAAGTAATGTAGAACCATCCTCTAATATAGTTGGTATTGGGGGGAATTTATCTTATTCATCTTATTGTGGGCCATTAAGCTCATCCATATAAGAATAATTAGCATCACCCTTGGAAGGTAATGCCCATTCAATAAATGCTTGGGGAAAATCTTGAACCAACTGCTCAAATGAATTTTATTCCTCTATATTGATATATAAACCAAATATAATGTGTGGACTTATGAGACTATATGATTCCTATGGAGGAAAGTGAACTTCCCCATCCTTTGGTGTCTAAAATAATTTTTCACCAAGGTATTCATCTTTATTTTTACTTTTACCATAGTCCAAAATTATCTCAAAGATGTTTTCACTAGTAGACCTCAATGTTTAATTTTATTTTTGATTTTGTTGACTAATGAAGTTTGATTTCTCTCTAAAGTAGACAAAAACATCTAATTTAAATTTAAATTCTTTCTTATGTTCTCAAAGCATTATACCATCCCTAAGGACCATGAATTTGGAAATTGCTTCTTCATTTTGGAATTCATTCAATTGTATAACATGATTTTTTTGGTCCCAATCAATTAATTTAAGATAATAGAGGGTAAAAGTGAATTTGTACATGGATGTGATGGTAAGGATTGCATTGTTATCAAATAGTTTCAAGTTAGATATCTAATTTAGATGCTATAATATGATTCTACATTGAAACTATGATCATCTTTAATAGACATCAAAGTTATGTCATTCTCGAGATCTAAGGGTTCACCCCCAGGTAATTTATATCTAATACCCTGAGTACCTTTGTGTTTGGTTGAAGAAACGACCTCAAAAATAACTGATTGTGTTTACCCCAAGCCATTTTATTCATAATTTTTATGTTTTATGATTCTATTTAGGATAGGATACTTATTGATTAGACAGAAAGAGGTAAACCCATCATTATATAGCTACGAATCCTCATAACTATTGAGTTTTTATTGATTTAATCAATTATTTTTAACAAAAAAGGAAGGTCTTTTTGGTTAATAATTAGTCTTTTTTCACCACTCCATATTGGGTCTGCCATAGGATTTAGGATACTTAGGTAATTTGGTGATATGTAATAAATATTTGATTTTATACATGTCATGACCTTTATCTTAAATTGTGAAATGAGTATAAATTAAAGGAGGTGAAACACTAGAAGTGGATAAAATGTTACTTAGGTTAATATAATTAGACTTAGGAGATTCAAGAGATATATTCTTATCCATTTTGAGAAAAATTTTAGTGTTAGGAAAATAGTTGTATTGACCATATTCAGATTCCAAAAGCTTACAATATTGATATGGGTGAAAATAATCATGAATAGTAACCTCCATTATAGAGTGAGGGAATTTTAGACATTGATGTAATGTAGAATTGTTTATGTGTACTTCATGGATCCAAAGATGTCTAAAATTATATTATATGGTAGTTCAATATCAATGATATGATAAATGGTGTCATGGAAGACATGCCCAACAAGGATAAGTAAACAAACGGTACCCATTAATTCTATTTATGCATTATCATATGCCTTAATAGTGATGGTATATGGATGTAGATATGTTGAAGTGTACCCCAAATTTTTGACCAAATTTCAATGAAGCAATGTTTAAAACCAAACTAATGTCTATAAAGACACACTTGATCTTATGATGGGAAATGGATGCTCTGATATAAAAGCGGGTTTTTATGTAGTTTACTCAGGGATGACATATCACTTGGGTCAAATGAAAGTTTCTGACTTGGGGATAAATTCCACACAAATTATTGGAATTGGGTGGGATTAATGTCATTTGAAGCCTTGGATTTTCACATAAGATCATATAGAATTTCATTATAGAATTTAAATGTACGTAAAAGATATATACTATAAATTTGTGTTGGTGTCTTATTTAGTTATTCTACAAGATCATTCTGCTTTTTAGTGGAAGAATATAATGGTTTAGATTTTAAGGCAAAGGGGCTAGGAATAGATTATTGTTTGGAGGTGATGGACCTTAGATAATAAACCATGGATGTTGATTTAAATTAATGTAATTTCAATTAGAATAGGGTTACTATAATTTGAAGGAGGAGGCATAGGCCCTAGAATAGTAACCCATGGACATCGAGTTGTAACAATGTAATTTTGAGTTAAAAGAGGGTCACTAGGATGTGAAGGGGAGGTTCTAAAATGGAAGGAGAAACACATTGAGTAGTGTTGGATGATGGATGATGATTGATCATAATAGTGGCCATATAATTACTAGTAATACATCCCAAAAAAAATTATAATCATATGAGACATTATGATAGCCAATCTGGTTGGTTTGGGAATCCTGACTTTGATTATGACTATTCTAGTTTGATTCTAGCCCTGATTCTAATTTTGATTGTTTGAAGAATAATTATTATGATTCTAATTGTTTGGTTGATGATAACCATTGGAACTAAAATTCAAAAATGGGTCATTATATATACCCATGTTTTGATTTGATTTAAAAGAAACATTCTCTAGCTCAATTTCATTATGCTCGAGCAAATATTGGATGAAGTGTGTGACTTGTATACACATATGAGTTATACTACCTTTAACATGATGTTAATCATAATATCCATTATCTCGATACCATGTGGGATTTAGTTTGCCTTATTTAAAAGGTTTTTTATTTGGCCAAACAATCATGTTTTCTACAACCAATTTTTGGAATACTACCTCTATGGGCTCACCAAGGCCAAAGAAAAATATTAGTTGATATTGACTCCCTTATGGAAGTGGTATTTATAATGTAAGTGGCTAAGTATGTGGAGTATTTTGGGCTGGTGGTGGTTTTACCATTTATACATGTCAAGGTTTAGATACTCCATTACCCATCACATTTGTGTTTCTATTGAATACATTTGGCTTCTCAGACATGCTTGGTTGTGCTTGTGTTAGGACTTGAGATTATACTTGAATCTAAGAATGAATTTTTGACCAATTCTTTGTCAATAATAACCTTTTAATTTTTTACCCCCTTATCTATCATATCTTAAAATTTGTTAGCACAATGAAGTCTCAAATTATAAGCTACCTCAATATTAATATTAGAAGTGAATATGTTCATTAAATACTTGTCTAAAAGGTTATGTGGAAGTTGACTAACCAAACTTCTTCATCATTGAAAGTAGGCAAAAAATATTTACACGTCATGTTATTTGGCATTAAATAAATCAACCATGGTCAACTCATGCTCTATGTTATATGAGAAGTGTTTAAAAAATTTCTCAAATAAGTCATCCAAAATGTTGATGATACCTATGGTAAATAAAGAAACCATTCTAAGGCATGTCCACCCAAGCTACCATTCTTAAAGAGTGGGATTATTTTGGGATGAAGGAGGTGCATGTTTCTAAGTATTTAAGGTTGGATTAGCTTAGACTAGGTAAATAGGAAGATTTTAATTGAAATATGTTAGAATGGGTATCCTTTATACCAAACCATTAAGGTTGTTCACCCTATAACCAGGATTGTATTGTTGATAAGGAACTTTTTGTTGACTTGTATTTGGAAGTGGATTAGAAATGTGTTGTTAATTTGGGAAAATCTATTTTCAGTATGGAAGAATTTTTTGTTGATAGATAGGGACTTGTCGTGAATGGAAATGGACTTATTTTTAGAAGGTAACTTGTTTTTAATTGATAATAATTTATTTTTAATTGGAAGGGATGGATTTTGGGTTAATAGGAACTTGTTTTTTTAGATTGAAAGGTAATTTTTGGGGATTGAAAGTGACTTTTTGGGGATTGGAAGGGACTTGTTCAGGATTAGAATGGACTTATTGGAAATTTGAAGAGAATTGTTTGGAATTGTAAGGGAATTATTAGGAATTAAAAGGGACTTTTTAGGAATTGGATAGGACTTGATGTGGATTAGGGAGCATTTATTGTGAATTATTCATAGTTTATTTCAATGGTTCCAATGGAGGTGTTTTTTCAAGATTGACCAACAGATTTATGATTGATGGAGCATTGGCTAATAGATCTTTTTTTTAAAATTAGGGGATTTTGATCCATCAGTGATGATTATTAAATGAAGTAGCTGATAAAAAGGTAGATAAAGTACCTAAGATCTGACTAGTCTACTATAATTGGGAAATAAGGATTTGGTTGTGTTGGGAAGGTTCTACAAGTTACCCTTTTCCTTTGCTAGATGATTCTAGGTTTTGACTAGAGATTTGTAAAAGAGCTTATTCTTGAGAAGAAGTTATCTTTTGGGGTGTTTCCTCTACTCAGACAAAGTTGTGTACTTCTTTAGTTCTGAATGGCACATTCTCATATTCAGGTTGATGTATCACGTCCTCTAAGTTTTTATTATTTTTAAAATATCTAAGAAAATAATAATACCATTCATCATCAAAATCAAGGTGGTATGAATCCCCGTTTCATGTGTATTTAAGCATTTTTGAGTTAATAATATTTTTGTTGAATCCATATAAGATATTTGAATTGATTTGATTTGAATGCATGTGAAGTGTTTCCTTATCAATTCAAAGTTGACTTTCGTATTGGAAAAGTATATCTGAGTAAACTTGGACTTTAATGTGATTCTAGATACCTTTTGGGTCAAAGTGGAACGTTAGATTGGATTCATCAATGCAAATGTCAAAGTCAAAAAAGGGTGTTCAATTTAAGTTTGTTTCAATGTTAATGTTTAAATATCTAGTGTTTATCATAAAAGTATGTGTGTCTACAAAGCAAATTTTGAAAACTTAAATGTTTGATCTTGGATTTTGAAAATATCTAGATTTTGACTTAATTTTCATTTGAACTTCAATGTTTGACTTCTATAAATTAACTTTTCAAAGTTTGACTTGCTTTGACCTTTGACTTTAGAACTTGGAAATCTTGACTTTATCTTTGACTTTGATTTAGTTTGAGTTTATTTTAAAGGTTAAATTTAGTTGACTTGGAATGTTTATCTTGATTCAAAGTCGACTTTAGTTGACTTATGAGATTTGAATTTATTTGAAAGGTGACTTTATAATGTTTGACTTGATTTAAAAGTTGACTTTTTGAAAGGTTGAATTTAGTTGACTTGGAATGTTTGAATTGATTTAAAAATTTGACTTTAATTGACTTGAAATGTTTAACTTGATTTTAAAGTTGACTTTAGTTGAATTAGAATGCTTGATTTGATTTTAAAGTTGACTTTAGAATATTTGAATTTGGAAGGGTTGATTAATTATAAATTTGACTTTAGTTGACTTAGAATGTTTGACTTGATTTGAAAAGTTAACTTTATATTATTTGACATCGGAAGGGTTGACTGATTCAAATTCAATTTAGAATTTGATTTGATTCAAAATGGACATGATTTGGATTTGTTTTCAAATGGGAAACATAATATTACTATATATACAGGTTACCATTTCAATCGAACAACATGACATTAGGATGGGATAAAATGAATCAAAAATCATGTAGAGTAATGCCTTATTGCATAAATCTCTAATGATAAATTTTGGAATTAGGATAATTTTGAATTTGATTGTTGTGTAAGGTGTAACAATCAAAATAGGTATATGAAAACAAATAAGTAATGACATGTACACAAGATAATTCATATCTTAGTGGTGAAATAGGTGTAAAAAGTGACCATATACCACATATCTACCTCACAAGAAGCAAAAATAGGTTAATATATTAACCCTCAATTCAAGTAGTATGTCATGAGATATTGGGGGTGGTTGGAATTACTCAAACTATGAATCATTTGTGGCCAAAAGGTCTTAATCTATGTTTTGATAAGACTTTCTAAATGGTCCCTAATATACCCCATGGTACATGGGGCTTGAAAGTACATAGAAGAAGAAAAATTAATGGAAAATTCATGGGAGGTTATATCCCCCTCTAACCACTTTAGATATGAGATATTAGTGAATTAATACCACAAATTTAACTTTGAGGGTGATGTCTGATAGCTTAACATCAAGGATAAACCCCTTATTTTCATAGACTCTACTTTAAACACATAACCACTTATCTCTTATGACACATGCCCTCAATGTGTATCCCCTACCACAAAATAGGGTTAGTACATATATTAGGGATGAAATCCTAGTCATCATTCCCTAAGGACTCATGGATGGTGATGAATTATACCTCACATAGCCAAAATAAAAAAAGGAAGGTCCACTATTTTTGATCTTCAAGATCCCACAAGTGGGAAAGAGGAGAGCATACTCTATTTTTGCTTTAGGAAAATGCAATAATAACCTATGTGATTTTTATTACCCAGGGTCCAATAAGTGGGCAAGGGGAGATCATACACACAATAATCCACCCATAAACACACAACAAACACTTAAATAGATGAAAACATAAATATTTTAAAACACCAAATTTAAATGTTGACTTTTTATTAAGCACCAAATTTGAGTGTGTTTTTTTAAAAGATAAACCACTTATTTGATAATTGAAACCTAAAAAACAAATTAGTGTTTGGATTTTTGGTCTTTGACAATTGAAAAGAAGTTTAAATGATGTTTTTTAACTTCTCAAGAAATAGTCACATGACGATTTCATCATTTACTAGGATAAATTCATTGTTTTTGTAATCAATACCATTGACATGTAGATATAAATCATATCAAATAGAGAACTATTAATTATGACTATTATCAATATGATATCATTATTTAACAAGGTGATTCCACTGATTAGCATGGTGATCTTATTGTTAAACATGGTGATTCCACCAATTTTAGGAAAAAAATATATAATTAAAACATAGATGATTCTACTTATTAAGTTATCAATTCCATTATTTTAAATTTAATATCACTAAAATATAGAAAATAGACAACAACAAAAATTACAAGGTGATTCTATCGATTTATAGGTCGATCCTATCATTTCAGATTGTGATTACATTATTTTAGTAAAACCACATCCAGAGTGAACCAAAGAGTGTTTCTACCATTTCAAAATAGGATATTTTTAATTTTTAGGTTAGATCTCCCATTTACCTGAAGGGGACATAAAATTATAAAATAGATAATAAGTGATATCATTGATTACCATGTCAATATAGTTGTTTATGGGTAATAATTATACTAATTAGTAGAGTGTTTCCATTGCTAACCTAGAAATAGAAATTTAAAAAAATGAGAGGGAAAAAATGTGAAATTAAAATCAATCTTGAGATAATTTTGAAATTATAAGGATTTTATGGTGTTTCAAAAGATAATTTGGGATGTAGGTCCCACTAGGTGTGCCATATGCGATCACATGATTACAAAGGAGGTTATTTTTTTGTCAAGATGAAAATCAAATCAAATAACTACAAAATGAACATCTTAGGAACATGTCCTTGGATTGGGAAAGGTTTAAGAAGTGAAAAAATTAAATTGTTATACCTTCCTCATGGATATCTCCTTCTAGCTAGAATTCAAGTTTAGATTGGCCCAGATATAGAGCTTGAGGTATTTGGAAATGTTGTGAAGCTATTTGAATGGCATCTACCCTTGTGTTATGTGTGATTAGATGAATAATTAGAAATAATTATTGAATATTACTTGAAGATTTGACATCATAATATTAGCACCAAAATCTTCTTGAAGGAGGAGGTCCCTTCTATTTATAGATTTCTCCTTTAAAATTGGATTGTCAATCTTAGATCAAGATGTGTGGTTGAGAATCAGTCCTCAAAGGGGAGTTGGGCATTTAAGTTTTTTGGTTGGAGTGTATAAGAGGAAGGATGGAGTGTGGAAGGACTTGTAAAATCTTGTCCCTCATGTCTTGGAGTTGAAGGAAACCTTTCTTGCACACTATCAAAATTTCATTTAATTTGTCTTGGGAAAGATGAGGATTTACTAATTTATTGATTGGAAATTTTTTATTTGAAGATTATATTACACAATATTTTATTTTCGCATATTTATGACATACATTCCATGTAACCTTATTTTTAGAAGAATTTTAATTAGCCTAATCAAGTCATTAGCTAATTAAGTTGATATTGTCCTTTTGTGGTCTCATTTGAAAGATTTGATTTACTTGGTTTAATATACCTATTGAGACATTTACAAGAAGGGGACCAATTTTGGTATGTTTATGATAGATTAGATGATTTGATGTGGTGTATTTCTCCAATCAAGGATGCACCAATTGTCATAGAATGTGAACATTAAACTGTGTGGATGATTTGGAATATTTTAATGATTTATAGATTGATTTGTATATTATTTTTGAGAATCATTTTGATTTTTAATTTCAAAATGTAAGCGATGAAATTGGAATATCTACACATCCAATTAAAAATCCAAAACTTGCAACTAATTTAGTTTTTCATAATTTATAAATCTTATTGCATCCATAAAAATATTAAACTTTAGGTTTAGTTTTAATTTGAACATATAAAATTTAGAGTATTCATTCATTTTATGTGCATTCATAAAATAATTAATAAAAATCAAAACATTAATTTTTAAAAGCATAATTAAGTTTTTGCATGTTATAAAATAATTTAAAAAATTAGTAGTCACGTAGTTCTAGTTTTAATTTTTGATTCATTAGTATTTGCACATATTATTCTAAAAAAAAACATGAAAAATAAGTCTTACTTTAATTTCTTTCAATGTATTTCATTTAAGCATTAAGGTAGTTTATTTGATTGTTTCAAAACCTTGCTCTCTCCAAATAATACAATAAATTATCATTAAACATTTAATTTTAAAAATCAACA
This sequence comes from Torreya grandis, assembly GCA_037957365.1. NCBI lineage: Eukaryota > Viridiplantae > Streptophyta > Pinopsida > Cupressales > Taxaceae > Torreya > Torreya grandis. The sequence continues at coordinate 28,646 of JARHVA010003965.1, forward strand.
AGCACAAACTTTTGGAGATTGACAAAAATCATCCAATACAACTCTCTTTTAAAATATCAAACAAAAAAAAAACATTACAAATCATTAAACAAACATTTTTATCACTCTTGGACGATGATTCCTAAATAAGTGAATTTGCATAGAGCATAATTGTTTCCACAAGTGTCATCCCTCATCTCAAAATATAACACTCAAAGTTGCATAGACTCAACACTTAGACTACAATTATTTCACTTCACTCATTTACAGAACCTCATTATTATCCAACTAAATTGTTTAAATGAAGAAACTAGGTTGATCAAAGTCCAATTAGCCAGATAGATTCACCACTTAGCCCGCTAAGATTGAAACCTCCAAATTTGACTCTTCCTTTCATCTTTAGGTCTAGACTCATAAAATTTTATTCATGTAAAAAATTATATTGTCTAGTAAGTCCTAGCCCAATATATCTAATTAAATACTTAAGGGTAATATAACCTCACTTAAACACATTCAGGTAACCCAACATGGACTAAGAATTATGTTACATAGTTATTCTAAATTTAGAATATTCTTGAGATGTCATTACATGAAAATTTATTTCCCTCAATGATTAGTTTGATGTAGCCAATATATTTTGGTATATAAATAATCATCCATTACCATTCACTACCCAAAACCCTATGCAAGTAGCTTTTCCAAACCAACTATCCATTCCAATTCAACCTATTCAGCCACATCAACCACCTTAACTAAACCAACCATATCAATAGAATGGTAATTAAAAAATTCCTTCTTTAGCCATATTATCTTGACCTTGTGAGGCCAATTACACAAGGTTGGCATGTTACTTTATACATGTATAAATCTAGTGAACCCGATGTGAAAGGATTTTACTTTTGTGTTTATCATTTTATTTTAATTCATCCATCTTTCCTCATCTTCCATTTATGATGTGGGAATTCATAGACTTCTTAAATATGTCTATAGAATAATTTGATAGGTATTTTATCCTCTAGTATTACTAAATAAACATCAAAAATAAAATTGAACCTTCTTTCTTAATTTGGAATAACATATCCAATTAAAACATCAAGAACTAATCTCCATTTTAAAACTCTTCTTCCTATACACTAAAAACCAAATATCTTGCAATAAGTTAATGTGTGTGGGATCATTCAAAGACTATTAGTAATTTTCATGACTATAATGACATGACTCTAAATACTATAGGTGGATTATACCCAAACACTATGACTAGACCCCACATTAGTATACAAAGTATTGATTCTGAAAGTATGGTAATATTGATCAATACACTGAAAGGATTCATATTTTAGAATATGGATTAAATAGGTTAAAACTACCTCCACCCTTTATAACGCTAATAAAATTGTCTAAAACCCACTTGAACCACCCATGATGACTCTTCTAGAGACATTGAATACAAATCACTTCATCATGGGCTACCAATTTCTTCCTTTGGAGCCTCCTATGAAAGAAGTTCCCAAACCCACTACTAATGCTACACTAAATGAATTCATATCCATATTGGTAGGTCACATTAGGTATTTTTAGAGAAACTAAAGCTCTCTCCAAACTGGTCCTATTAAACAAGGGATAAATTTAAATCTCAATAATGAGGATCATTATTATTTTATTCCCATTTTATTAGCCTCTTACTAACCACCACATTATAAACTTACTTCTCTTCTAAAAAAATTTACACTAATCTAAAACACTAGGGACATTCTTACATTTAAAATCCCTAATCACATGCCATCACACATATCCCCACCCAATAAACATTTCATTTGTGTTCCCATTGGTGGTATTTTCTCTTATGTTATCCCAAACAATATGAAAGCTAATATACCACCAATTATGATCCTTCCTAAGTATTTATCTAATAGTACAACTCCATCATACACTCCATATATTCAAGCACCATTTGGCGCACCTCATTAAAACTTTATAACACCATACTAACACATGTTATATAGGTTGACACATTTGAATAAATATTTTTTAATGTACTATACTCCACCCACTCAGGGAAAGTCTTTTTCCCCTAATGGTTTTGTCCCCACCTCTTATCTAACACCTTTTCCTTAAGCTTATCCCAACACTCCTTTAGTGAATTTTGGCACCATAGGGACATATTTTGAATACCTAAATGAAACTATTTATCACACCATATGAGGGGCTCTATTTACATGCTCTTTTCTTGAACCACTTAAATACAAATGAGAAGAGGACCCAAATGTACATGCCAAGGCATACACTATAATAATTAGAGAGTTACTACCTTGAGATGGAGTAATGTCCAAAATTTATTGCAAAACCCTTTATGGAATCACATAACATTGGTATTACCACCTCCTCAAGGATTCCATTCATTCTTCCTACCAAATTATATTATAATTTTCAAACACATAGGCATAAACAAGTTTACAACTAACATAAGGGAGTTTATATAATTAATCAAGAACCCAGTGAGTCTCATGCCCACTTTTTTTTAAGGTTCAATAAAGTCCCTATTCCTATACTAGTGCCATGTACATGAATAAAAAAAAATTGTGTGATGTTTTCTTACACTATCTTAACAAAAAAACTATAGAATATGTCAATAAATTTTCCCAAAGATCATATAAGTGATGGAGAGTGTGCTTAGAATAAACCAAGTAGCCATATAATGTCCTTAGGATCTATGGGTAAAATTGGAAACTTGTTACCCCAAACCAAAATATTTGGGGTTATCAAAATACCAATTAAAATAATGATAATTACGAAGGTCCTAATATTATAAACCAAAATCATGTTGCTACTATAGATAGTATGGTAATTCAACCTAAATAGACAAATATTGTAAACAACAATAAAAATTTGGGTGAGTGAAATCCAAACCCTTCCCCTACTATTCTTGTTGTATATTTTAACTATCCACCACCTTGTTGCAATCAATATCAAAATCAATACCAAAAACAATATCAAAATCCTCACCAGAACCAAAATTCTTAATTCCAAAACCAACATTTCTATCCAAAAAACAATCACCAAAGGTTTGGTTATCAAAATCATAACATATAACCAAAGGATTATGATCCAAATTTTATCTTTCATAGGATCATCGATCATGAACTCACACCTGTAGATAGTATAACAATTTCATCCAATAACTCCTTAAGGATCAACAACAAACATTTATATACATGTTTTGGGAAGTATGAATACAAAGCCTCAACCTTTCCCAATAATCCCCTTGGTGCCTAAAAATTACAACTTGTGAATTTACCAAAACCCATTACCTAACCACTAATAACATAATAGAAAATATCATCCACAAGACAATCCAATCAATCAACCCTTATCTATTGTAACTCATGATGTCAAAGCCTTGACCTATATATTAATAAACCCTGATGTGGGCTCTTGCCTATGACCTTAGGAAAGACTAGGATGATATGAATTATTGAGTTAAAAATAGATGAGGATGATAATATCATCACTTATACAAGAGAGTATCAACCAAAAACTCCACATCTCACAAATTTCTTAGAGATTATGATCCAAGAGGATCCCCACATGAATATAATCAAATGGTATAAAAACCTATTGGAAACATACCAACATAAAAGATTTCATTTAGATGAATCCAACACATTTTGAATGGGGTCAAATGGAATTCATATGTGAAATTTATGGCCTATTGAAACAATCAAGATACAATGATGATGTTAGCATAGTCATTAGATGTCTACCAATGACCTAATCAAGGTTTGACATGTGTACTAATGGTATTTTGACACATGAAACATCTAAAAATAAGTACCCAAGATATTTTATGAGTTTCAATAAAATATCAGTCTTAATACTAATTCATATGGTGTTGAAATTTTTTTTTAAACATTATTATTAAAAAGACCCTCTTAATATGGGATCAAACCCCACCCAAAATGTGTGAAAGCTTTGTCTAAGTTTAAAAACAAGGCAATGGAAGGAATCCTAATGAATTGGTTAAATAGATAAGACTTTAACCCATGAAACAAGGGCCTTAGGAGAATTATAAAAGACTCATTATTACATTTGAAAAAATAAATACATGTGGAGAAGAAAACTTGTTTTTTTAGCCTTTGAAGGAGAGCAAGTAAGAAATAAGTAAGCAAGTGTCCTTTTATGCAGGCAGAGCAACTCCCATACAAAATATTTTTTTAGAGACTTCCTAAATGTAGATTAAATGTTATTTTTTATACTAAAGTCATATTTTAGTGTAAATAGTATACACAAAGTATATTTTGTACTATTTAATAGATAAATTTGAGTGCTTTTTGGACTTGGAGATGTAGCCTCCAAAAGTGTGAACTTTTTTCATCAATTGGATTTGTATTTTATTTATTTATATTAATTTAATTTATATTTTTAAATTAGTATTGAACTTTATTTCAATCAAATAAGCCAATTTCACATTAAAAGATGAAAATTAAGAAAATTATTATGAGTTTATGAAATTAAAAAATAGTGAGCATTTTGCATTAACTAACAATTAGGATCAAGTTTGGTATTAGAGTATATGATTAGGGATATTTTAAAATGGTTTTTATATTTAAAATTTTATGTTTTTAATGTTAACTAGGTCTAAGAGTAAGCATTGTCAAGGATCACTTGAAGACTATAACCTATAAATTTGTGTAAAACGTGCAAGTCAAACCATGGATTCTCCTAGAGGAAAACTAGAATTAGAATCAACCTTATGTCAAGAATTTATTGAGATGAAGAGAATTGTGGAGAGGTGTATCATGAAATGAATATGTAAATTTAAGGTAAACAAGAGGAATAACCTTTAACTAGTAGTAAGGGTAAAAGAGAATAATCTCATAAATTTATTCCATTTAAACCTTTTCCTACTTTATTTGATGATAAGTAAAATAAAGTTTATGATTTTGTTTATTCCAAGGTTAAGCTAGATGTTAAGTTTGATTTTCCAATTTATAATGGAGAGATTAGTGCATAAAATTTAGATCCTTTGATCAAGCATATGGAAGTATATTATAGGGTTCATAAGATTGATGATGAGGAAGAAAAATTCATTTAGTTACTCTTCAATTGGGTTGTATAACACTCATTTAGTGGGAAAGTAAGACTTAATAGGATCTCCTTAAGCATGGTAAATTGATATCTTCTTGGTCTAATTTTGTTTCTACATAAAAAAACAATTCTATCCATTAGGCTACATATAAAAATATACTATAGATTGGAAAAATTTAAGACAAAGTAAGGGTAAAAGTGTACATGATTATACTCAAGAGTTTAGAAAGAGACATTTGATGTTAGGTATTCATCTTTAAACTAAAGAGACTCTTTTGAAATATATTAGTGGGTTACATAGTTACTTAAGGCATACAATCCTTATGTTTAACCTCAATAATCTTGATGAGGTTTGTGTCTAAGCTACCCATATTGAATCAAGGGGTAACATGACTAAGGATAGGGAACACTTCAAAAAGAATCCTAGTAAGCCATCTGAAATAAAAGGTAAATGAAATGGTACGTCAAAACATACATCCAAAGTTAAGAAAGAGGATGGGAATCCTTTTTTCTCTCATTATAAGGGAGAAAACCATTAAGATGTTAAATGTTGGAATATCCATCCATAATGTATGCCAAAGTGGCTTGAGAACATGAAAGATAATAAGAATAATACAATGGTATGATAAGATCTTGGCTCTGATTCTAGTAATGAGAGCAAAGTCACCACCATGGGCACGAAAGTTTCATATTCTTCCTCTTCTATCACTAAATCTCTTAATTCTCATTATTCTTTAAATTTTAAATCTATGTGTGATGAAAATAAAAGAAATGATTTATTCCACATTAGCATGATTTATAGTAGTAGTAGTAGTAGTAGTAGTAATAATAATAATAATAATAATAATAATAATAATAATAATAATAATAATAATAATAATAATAATAATAATAATCTTTTTATAATGGATCTCAAGCTAATCTCATTTCTGAATAAGTTATGAACAAATTAGGAATTGAAACTAAACCAAATCCTAAGCCTTACCCTTTAGGATGGGTATGTGATGATGCTAAATTTAAATTCATAAAAACATGTAGGTTAAGATTTAAAATCACCTCTAAGTTCATTTATGAGGTAGATTTATATGTGTTTTCACTTAATATTTATGGTATTGTACTTGGAAGTCCTTATTTGTTTGATAGAAAAGTTGTTACATCCTGATTTTACCTTGAGTTTTATAACCTTTGAGTCCATGGATTATGTGGTTATTAGTTTATTATTATTGATTTTATTTGAGATTTATGACATATATTAGTTATGGTATAGTGATATTTTGATTATTTTACATGATGTAACAGTTGTACTTTCTTATTTTTGTACATTATAGATGTATATTTGTTAAGTTATGCATCATCAATTTTTAATATAAATGATTACTTAGACTAAATACTTGTCATGAGGTGGATATAGGATTGATCCTTACCTCAGATCATGATGGAGTGAGAACATCATTGGAGAGTATGGCATAGATGGGATGATGGAGGATGACAAAGAAACTGATAGTAACCCAACACACACACCAAAGTAGAATAACTTGTTTGAATCTTTATTTAATTATGATAATTAATTTGCTTTTGAGTGATAATATAATTCTTCTATGATCATGTTTTGGTTGATGATTATAATGATTTGATTGTGTGATTTCTTGTATGATTGTAGTGCATAAATTTATGCATTCAATTTTGTTATATGACTATGTATTCACATTATTATTCAAAAATATAAGGAAGTTAACCTTTTTGAGTTAATACCAAATAGTTGCATTGATATCCTAGGAAATTAAACTTAGTTAAAGGATTTAAATGTAAGTGGCATTAGTCATATGCTCTAATAGAATTATTAATTTGTTAGAGATTTTTGAGAAAAAAATGTGTAATCTTTTTATTGACCTAACTAATTCAATGGACTATGGAAATACTCTTGCCTTAATTATTAATTTGGTTTAATTAATCTTCTAAAGAGATAATTACCTATTAAATTAAAATTAAGGAAATTTAGTTGTCAAGTTAATGCTAACTTAAGAGATAAGTCCTTTTTCATGGAATACATTGGGAATTGAAAGCCTAAAATTATCCTTTTGGAAATACAAGTGGACTTGAGATATTAATTAACTTAGCTTTAAACAAAAAGTATTAACATGCATGATTTTTTAAATATATCAAGATCAAAGTTAAGTAAATATAATTGATTTTTAAAATAAAAATAGTAAAGTGGCAATTATGTATGATTTAAAGAATAAATAAATAAAAAAAGTTAGTGTTTATGTTTAAATGTAAAGTAAACTCTAAATAAGAGGGATCTTATGCATGAAAAAAGAGATATGGTGATTTAGGGAAGAAAATATATTAAAAAAAAATAAATTAAAACTCAAGAAAAGGTATTGAGAATAGAAAATTAAATAGTATGATGATTCATGAAAATAGGTGGTGGCTTATGCATAGTGGAAAAAACTAAATTGAAAGAAGAGATTATTAATAATAAGTAGGATAGAAGAAATAACAAGGAAGTAGAGAAATGGAAATATGATGAAGGGAAGATATTATACACTCAATAAGAATTGAGGAGAAAGGTATGGTGAAGGAAATCCTACTTCCAAGTGGGTGATGTATTAATATTATACTATAGTAATGATTTTTGATTGTAAAAGTATTATTTATATTGTCTTATAAAGGGTGATCTGTTGTAAGTTACTTAGCAATGATTACTAGTTGTCAATAAATATGAAATCACCCCATATAAAAATGAGTGGATTTATTATGAATAAAGTTTAGCAACTCTATTTTTAGATATTTTATTCAATGAGAATGTCTATGGCTATTCATTTTTTACTACGTTCCATGTAATTTCTTATATAGGTTGTGTAGTTAAGATTTAAAATACAATGGATTTTAAGTCCCAAAAATTAAACTAGGTGCTCATTTGTAAATGTTTCCATATAATTTTTATAGGATAACTTCTTGAATGTGTTCCCTTCTCTAAGTTGTTAACCTAAAATTCTAGGTAAGGAAGTTTATCTTATAGGAAATTATTGGACTGGATTATATCTATTATTGTACTTTAGATACTAAATGTTGTACTTGAGAAGTGGAAAAATTCATGTTTTTGTAGTTTGTGAATAGATTAATTTTTGAGGTTGTATCTATCATTTTAGGCTCCAAGTACTAACCTAGATTTGGTATGATATCTCATTTCAAAGTGATTTTAGGGTAGTTACGCTGAGTAAGTTTTATATAAACCTGAGGACCCTACACTAATTATAATTGATATAATTTTAGAATCAATGCTTCAAGATGGAGATCAATTAATCTTGGCATTTTTGATACTATCTAAACATTTTGGGGAAGAGAAGAATGATTAAGATAAATTAATTTACTAAATCACTAAACTTTTCATAACTACTAAGTTTATTTGTTGAGTTCATTTATATTTTAAATGATAATAAAAGATGTTATATGTATATTAGATTTAATGAGTAGATACCCAATGGCATTTTATTCAACATTAAAGAGAAAATTGAAAAAGAGTGAAATAGGTTGCTAGGGATACACAGAAGAATATTAGGAAAATTTGATGTTAGAGATAATATGAATAGCTACTAGCTATTTAGAGATTATTTTTGGTATCAATTTTCTAATAAATAGTTAATTTGTGGTATTTTAGGTGATATTATGTATATATATTACATTACATTTTAAGCAATGATTTCACCAGGTATATCTTTATGTTGTGATTCTCACTGAATCATTTGTTATCATGGAGTTTTTTTATGTGACTAAATTTTATACTCCATATTCCATACTATTGTTTAGATCATCAAGTTAGATGCTTTATGTAGACACCTAAATCTAGCCACCAATGACCATCAATTAGGCTTTTGACCAATTTCCACCAAAATACACAATTTGGCCTAAAAACATGAAAACACATTAAAAGCTTTAAAAATGACATATTCAAGTGTCAATTGTGACCAAAGTATCCCTAAATGAGGTAATGAATTTTATGAGATAGCTAACTTTGATCAGATCATTTTGAGTCAAAATGCCAATTTTGTACCTAGGTGCCTTGGATTGATCTTTTCTATCAAATCTCTTGCATGAGACATGTGCCTTTGTTATTTGGTGTTGAAAACATCCTCAATGGGATAACAGATCCAATACATCTAACATCAACTTTCAATTCCAATCTAGTCAAATTTCAAGCCAATAACAAGACATTCTAACCAATTTGATTAATTTGTGCACTAAAGAGTCAAGGTTTGCACCAAAATGACTAATCATGCTTAAAGCTAATTAATTCAAATCATGATCCTAATTAATAATTCCATGGAGATTTTTTAATATTTGTTTTTTAGAAATGAATATTGAATATCTACATCATCAAAATAACATCATTTTTTGGGAAGGTATCCCTAGGCCATAAATGCATAAAATATCAAGATTAAGCCACCCCATGCCTCATTAAGACCTTCCATGCCTCTTTATTCCAAATATTTATGAAGGTATTTATTTATTTTTACCTCAAAAATTGAATGGATTCTTAGCCACACATCTTCATCTTGACATGGATGGTTCAGGTTCATTTTGACCATTTTGCAAAATCTATAAATAAGAGGCCTTGTCTATTGAAAAAAAAAGCTTGAATATGCAAAGTTATAATGATAAATTAATTCCAAAGCTTCATGAAAATTAATATTTCAAGACAAAATGTTAAGACAAGCCAAGCCAAAGCCAAACATGGTGCTAAGGAGAGATGGATGTAGCCACACTTTATTGATGCAGACTTCATGAGAACAAACTGAATAAGCCACTTGAACAAGCTATTTGGAGCATCCAAGGAAGGTGAAAGAAGGTTTATTTTACATTTTAGTTGTGTTTTTCATTATATTCTTGTCAACTAAGTTCCCCCTTTATGATAGGATTAAGGTGTTAGCATTAGTGTGTTTTTTTTGGATTTGTTTTATTCACTAACACAATACTAATCTCCCATTATTGTAATCCTATGTTCACATAATGACATGCTCGGTGGGACCTTAGTCCCATAAATTTGCTCATAAAGGCTCTTTAAATTAACCTACTAACCACTTTTCTGTAAAATCTTGGAGTGAAGGAGTCAAAAGAGTGAAATTAAGTTAAAATTCTACTTTTTTGATAATTGCATTTTTGTTCCTAGTAACGTCAATTTTGTTCTCTGTTGCAATATCATTGTTGTCATGGTAGCACTTTTATAACACAATCATTATTTGATAAAAAGTGATTTCATAGCCTTATATAGTGAAATCCTTCATTAGAATAGTGATTTCATTCACTTGAGCAATGATTTTTCCCAAAATAGTGATTTTATCTCAAAATAATGATATTGTTTGCCCTAAGTAGTGATATCATTTGCTGAAATAGAAATTTCATTCACCTGAGCAGTGATTTTGCTAAAATAGCAATTTTGTCTCAAAATAATGATATTTTTCACCTTGTGAAATGATTTCATATTCGATAACAACAATTTTTTCAATAGAACAATGTTTTTGTTGATTTTGGCAATGATTTTGTATGAGCAGTGATATTGTAAACTAGAGCAGTGATATTATTTCCTAGGTAATGATATCATTGATTTGGCCAGTGATTTCATTTAAAATAATGATTTTGTTTAGCAAGGATTTCATAGGAAAATATAAATATTTTTTTTTGTATCAAACTAATCCATAACAGTGATATTATATTATAAAATTTTGATTTTGTAGGAAATCAATGATATTGACTGTGTAACAATGGGTTTACAATAGAGAGTTGAAATTTTTAATGTTGTTTGCTCAAAATCTTAAGTGATTCAATGAAGGACCTTATAATTATGTCTTTATAGGTTGAGGGAGTATATTATAAGTTATTCTGATTGAATCTAACTAAACACACTTTTAAAGCTAGTGCTTAATGAAAAACTAGGGTGCTTAAGGTAAATGTTTTGAAAAATTATGCTTTCAAAGTTACAACTTAAGACCAAGGGGTCAAAATAACACCACCTAACCTTTCATTTAGTACTTAAAATTGAATTCAACTTGTCAAGTTTGTCTTCAATAGTTTTTTCACTTAGAATTTGATTGGTAAAAAGAGGGATGTTATATGTATGCTCTTCCATTTATCCCCTTTAGGAAAGTTTTGGAATCAAAAGCATCATCCTTATTGCAAACATGACTAGTCCAAGGCATAAAAATAATGTCATCTAAAGCACTCCCCAAAAACTCACAATAGTTTTCATGATCTTGAAATGACCCTAAATTCTTTCTATTAGTCATTTATTTTATTGCATCTTGGCTTAGGAGGGGGACTTCATTACCTCCCACAAATTCTATAGGGAAGCTTTGACCTAGGGTTTCATCTCTCAGTACTGAATTCAACCACTCCCACTAGGATCAGGGGTTTGAGTGGTTAAACCACCTTCTAGTGTTGGAGTTGTATATGGGATGTATCTACACTTTGGACATCATACTCATTGAACAAGTGATAGATATAGTGGTTGCAAAAAGGACAAGACATTTTTGTAACAAGCCAAGTGCCATGGAAACCCAATTATATGCATTTCTTTTGCATCATGACATGAAAGTCATTGTGTAATCGATCCATCTAGAAAGATCAAAAACTAATTAGTTTTAGTCAACTCCACATTGCCATACCCTTGCTAAGATTTGGATGATTATACTTAGTGTATTTTAGTCATTTTCTCTTGGTATGTTTTGAGACTAAAACTTGATTGTTTATTTATAACCATGTCAAAACCAATTTATTTATATGTCACTCTTTTATCTAAAGAGGTGTTATGCTGGTCATTTTACACCACACTTGTGCCTTGAATTTTTTGCTAAACTTGTTTGTATGTGTGTCACTTGAGTTGAGGTGGGTATCATTATGCTTATCAAGTTTAAACATTTGAGTCTTTGAAACATAACATTGATCACATCATTCAAGCATGCTTACACCATTAATCTGCTCAATTTATTTCAATATTTGTTTATCATTGTATCAAAAACCATTTGTTCAAACCATGTCATGTATACCATTTGGACCTTGTTTATGTACCATCATGATATCCAATCTTGTCTAGCTTGCTTGGTCAAAACCTAGTTTTCAACATTGAGTTTTCAATTAACCTTGTCAAAGTTTGGATTCAAACATTGATTGATTTCTATTTAAGTCTCAATTCATGGTGTTGATATATAGATCTTTCTCTTTTGGGTTTTATAACTTCAGTTAATCAATTAACCAAATTCAAAAAATATTTATTGTTTATTTATTTGTAGATCCTATCCTTATCATTTTTTGTGTCTTTATTTGGGAGAACATATCTTTTCTCTAAGTTCCTTTTGCCTCATGCCTTATACCAACTAATCATATTTATGTTTGATTCCATGTGTTAGGTCTATGTTAAATTCATTTCCAAACTTGTTAGATTAAAATCAAATCACATCAATCCTTTGTTTCAAGCCTAGATTTTGACACCATTTGGCAAAATGTCATATCATAGCCTATTTGAGCCTAGATTTTAACTTTGCATGTGGACAAAAGACCTAGTGACTCTTTTCCCTTTCCTAGTTTAGACCTTATTTGGAATACTTTGACCTAGACTTTTGACATGCCTATTTTTATTCAGATGCTTGACCTTTTATGTGTATGACATTTGATGTTAAAATATTTTATGATAATTTTTAATACAAATAATTTTGAAGATACAGCTCCATTTTTAAACCATGTTGTAGATACAGTTCCACTTTTGACCAAGTTAGACCAAGTTTGAACCATTTATCCTTTGGACATAGTTTTTTAGAGTTTGTAGAACTCTAAGCCTTTTGTTTTAGAGATTTCATAATTTATGTAAATATGTCTAGCTACACTTATGGTGGAGTCATGTACAATCCAACTTATGATAGAATGGCCACACAAAATCAAACTAAAAACCCCTACAGAGATATATTTTATAAGGAGTTTTATTATTATCTCTATAATACACCATATGGGGAATATAGTCAAAGTCTACAAAATCCAAATCAAGTTACCAACTAGGATGATATGGTTTATTTGGCTTATACGAGTAATCAAGGTCCATAACATCATAACGACTTGGATGCTTTGGCTTATACGAGTAATCAGGGTCCATAACATCATACCATTTCTATTCCAAGACCACAACATCATACCATTTCCATACCAAGACCTAATCATTTGGCTTATACAAGCAACCATAATCTATAATGCCCTAAATGTATCCTTCTAAGACTTTGTCCTTTGCCTTGTGTAAGCAATCAAACTCCAAAATACTCCTTCATCATTATAGGACCTAGTCCTTTGGCTTGTACAAGAAATCAAGCTCCACACCACCCTATCATTACCATTTTAAGACTTCATCCTTTGGCTCATGTGATAAATCATGCTCCCTAATGCCCTACCATTATCCAACCATAGGCTATTCCTCATCCAATACCAATCCCATATAAACTTCAACTGATCCAATCATTCAAAGACCTAGTTTTGTTCAAAATTGGTATTTTTCAACTCATTGGAAGCCAAGGCCAAAATAACCAACTAATCCAAGATGTTTTTTTTGAACCAAACCTTTATGATAAGTCAACTTTTGATGAATCACCTTTTGATCCTATACTAGTTGTCAAGGAGTCTCACTCTAATGAGCTAGTATTTGCTAAGTCACTTCTTAATGATTATAACCACCTTTAGGTAAATCATTACCTTGACCATGTGCCTATTTTTAAAGAGCCTCCCCTTGACAAGCTAGTCTCTAAGGAGTTGTCTCTTGACTTTTTTCCTACCATTGAAGAGTCTCACTTTGATAAACTAGTCTCTAAGGAGTTGTCTCTTAACCTTTTTCCCATTATGGAGGAGTCTCACTTTGATAAACTAGTTTTTTTGGATCCTACCATGCCATCATAGGCCATTACTTTTCTAATACCAAACATTCAACAAGACATCATTATAATAGAGTACCCATCAATTGAAGAATCAGAGTTAGATTCAGGTTCTGTTATTGAACCAACTCTAGATTTAGCATCAGAATTAGAATCAACATTAGTCTCAACATTAGATTCAAAGTCCATTGAGTTGGAATCAAATTTAGATACAAAATATGTTCATGATTGTTACAACATTGATTATGCATGCCTTACAGATCAATTTCAATATATTTGTGATCCTTCTATAGTTTTTGAGGATGAGTACTTCAGCTTCAACATAAGTTATCCTAGTATCTTCTACAAGGATTGTGCAGCCTCTCCCCTTTCCATTATTGTTCTACAAGACATTACCATTAACCAAAATAGTTGTATTATTGACATTTCATCTCCCACAAGTGTCGATTGGGACAAATAGAATCACACTTTATTAAACTACATCCATAGCGATATAGCAGTTGAAGAAGATAAAGGAGGGAAAGACCAAATTCATGTAGTAGAAGAACATTCTCCTATTGAAAACTTTTCGAAGGTGCTAGGGGACATACAAAGTTCAAACTTAGCATCTTTTAGTGAAACATTTTTAGAAGTGCTAGAATAAAATAAAATTCAAAAGCCAATGTTCATTAGTGAAACCTTCTCAGAGTTGCTATGGGACAATCAAGATAACTTCATTGGTGAAAACCTCATTGAGGCACTAATATCTGAGCACAAAAAACCTTCACTTCTTGATGAATAAAATATCAATTATCAAATCAAAATAGCTTCCAATATATAGTCTAATTAGATGGTAGATACTCTCAGGCCTAAAAAATAGAAAAATCTAGTGGTCCTATCAAGAGAACAAGTATTTGGCCTTGTAATAACTAAATTTATGTTGAATCCAACATCAAAAACATTACATGTCATTGAAAGTCTTGATCTCCATTTATTTCCCCTCCATCATTCATTCCATCATCATCCACCATTCCATTTCATAAACAAAAATATCATCCAAATTTTATCCCTATTTACCATCCATGGCCTCACTTTCCTTTGTAGAGGCTATAAATATACCTTGTCTTGATGCTTGAAGGAATTAGAATCAACAACCAATGATGATCATAAAAGCATTTTTGACAACCAAATTTATAGGTAGTTCTTGATAGAGTAACTATTCAGATGAGGTGTGGGCTAGTAATTAGCATGATTGATAATTTTATTTGTATCATTTACTGATTAGGATGTGTATCTCCACTTTAGTATAAACAATAGAATCCAAAACCATACCTAGGCCAAACACATCAAAAAACCAACAATCACCCAAGACAAAAACATGTACCATACCATCCTCATTATCCAAATACTAGGTCATTGGCGTTTACAATCCTTTTTCCATTGTCACATATATTACCATTCACCCCTTACCATTTGGGGGCATCACTCTTACCATTTTATCAAATCTATAGAAAACCATCAATATCCTAAAGTAATACCATGTCAACCTATCATTATGTTTCTATCTAGACTAAAGCTTATTTTTAGTTGTCCTCCCTAATCTTGTTTTGATCTTGGTTACTTTGGTTCTTCCCACACTTTTTATGAGGGGATTCTAATCTAGTTTCACCAATATATCAAATTTGTGTTTCAATGATAGTCTATGAAAGTAGTGTGATAGTTTATCTAGCAAGATATTTTTTATCTTCCATCTTATATCAAGTTTGTTTATGTGAACCTAATTATAACTGCCTATGGGCAAATTAGTGTCTCACCAATCTTGCTACTAATTATAACCACATATGGGAAAATTAGTAACATTTCTCTGATCTATTTTATCCTATTTATAACCACCCATGGGAAAACTAGGGGAAATATTTGTTTATCATGCATTGCCACATCACCTTGCCATTACTATTTTTATTTGATTATCCATTTGCCAAATTTGAGAACTTGTTGGGACCTAGTTGGTTTTTTCTTGCCTTTTGTGTGGATAGAATTATTGTGACGTAAGGTCATTTTATGACTATGTGGGTCATAATCAAATCATTTTGAGTTCACCTCATCCCCCCTTTCCATGTGCTCTCACCATCTTATGAGCAACCTAAGCCATGCTCTCACCATTTTATGAGCAACCTAAGCCACGCTCTCACCATTTTATGAGCAACCTAAGCCATGCTCTCACCATTTTATGAGAAACCTAAGCCAAACTCTCACCATTTTATGAGATAGAACCATTTAGTATCTCATAATTCTCCATCAAGTTGAGATACTAAAAAAAATCCAAAAATAATCATATCTAAGCCTAGTCAATTATCCTCAATTTGCCTTACTAGGGCATGGTCATTATTAGGATGTTTTCTTTTGATTTTCTTTTTAGGTTTTATGTTTATTTGTTTATTTGATTTATATTTATTTATTTATTTGTTCATTTTCTTATATGTTTTTTTAAAACACTATTACCTCAACTCAGTATATATGCATTTATTGGGTGATTCCTCAAGCACATTATTCTTGATTCCATCCATATTCATATGTCAACATTGTCATCATGTTTTTTAATCATTGGTGCATTATTTTTGAGTGTTTATCAGATCAATAATCCATCCTCACACACATTTTAGACAAGTCCTCATCTTGTTCTATCACAATACATACCATCATGTGTTGCAGCAAAAATTAACTTCAATAAGGTCTACAATCAATGGAGCCAAAGAAGTTTCTCCTTGGCACCTTTTTAAAACCTTCCATCTATCTTGACCAAATTAACCCATTGAACATTCTAGTTATATCATTGTTAATAAGGATGAGCATCTCCTCATTGGTATTTATAACTAAATCATTTCTATTGATCAATCCTTATTCTTCTATTCATCTCTTTCATCACTTTGAGTATCCTCGTATCCCTAGTTTTTAATGTATTTTTTAGTCATTAGATCATCACATCTAATTTTACACCTACTCATCTTTAATCTATATTTGAGGATGTATCCTTGAGTTATACTTGCTAATCAACCCTAATTAGGACAGCATCATCTTTATCCAATCTAAGTCATCTTAATGATTATAACCACCTATGGGCAAATCATTATTTTGACTTTTATTCCTAATTATAACCACCTTTGGGAAAATTAGTATCCTTTTTAAATCAATGCATGAAAGAATTTTCTCATTTGGAATAATCTCAACCATAGGTTAGTTCTAATCTTTCTTCTTGTTTCTTTTCGAGGGACCATCCATCCATCCCTCAAGGGGGCATCATACAGTTAATTCATTATCATTGAAGTTGTATGCATACAAGACATTTTCATTTCTTAGAGAATAATTTATTGTTCATATAGCTTGAAACACCTTCCCAAATAAGGGCAAACTGTAGACACCTAAATCTAGCCACCAATGACCATCAATCAAACTTTTGACCAATTTCTACCAAAATACACAAATTGGCCTAAAAATCTAAAACACATTAATAGATTTGAAACTAACATATTCAAGTGCCAATTTTGGTCAAAGTATCCCTAAATGGGGTAATGCATTTTATGAGCTTGCTAATTTTGATCAGATTATTTCAAGTCAAAATGTCAATTTTGCACTTAGGTGCCTTGGATTGCTCTTTTTTGTCAAATCTCTTACATGAGACATCTACCTTTGTTGACAACGTCCTAAATGGGATAATGGATCAAATACATCTAACATCAACTTCTAATTCCAATCTAGTCAAATTTTGATCCAATAACAAGATATTCTAACTAATTTGATTAATTTGTGCACCAAAGAGCGAAGGTTTGCACCAAAATGAGTAATCATACTTAAAGCTAATTAATTCAAATCATGATCCTAATTAATAATTCTATGGATCTTTTTGATTTTTTTTTTATAAATGAATATTGAATATCTACATCATCAAAATGACATCATTTTTTGGGAAGGCATCCCTAGGCCATAAATGCATAAAATATTAGGATTAAACCACCCCATGCCTCATTAAGACCCTCCATGCCTCTTTATTGCCTCTCTATCCTAAATATTTATGAAGGCATTTATTTATTTTTACCTCAAAAATTTAATGGATTCTTAGCCACACATCTTCACCTTGATATGGATGATTCAGGTTCATTCTGACTATTTTACAAAATCTATAAATAGGAGGCCTTGCCTATTGAAAAAATTGCTTGGATAATGCAAGGTTATAATGATGAATTGATTACAAAGCTTTATGAAAATTAATATTTCAAGCCAAATTATTAATCCAAGCCAAGCCAAAGACAAACATGGTGCCAAGGAGAGATGGAGGTAGCCACACTTCATTGATGTAGACTTCATAAGCATAAATTGAGCAAGCCACTTCAACAAGCTATTTAGAGAATCCAAGAAAGGTGAAAGAATTTTTATTTTACATTTTAGTTATGCTTTCCATTCTAGTCTTGTCAACTAAGCTCCCCCTTTATAATAGGCTTAAGGTATTAGAATTAGTGTGTTTTATTTGGATTTATTTTATTCAATAACATAATACTAGTCTCCCCTTATTGCAATCTTATGTTCACAGGTTTAAACATATATATATATATATATATATATATATATATATATATATATATATACATATATATATATATATATACATATATATATATATATATATACATATATATATATATATATATACATACATATATATATACATATATATATATATATATATATATATATATACAGGTTTAAGATAAACATATATCCTATATATAAAAATATAGTGGTATAATAAAATGATAGATGTTGGTATTAATCATATATATATATATATATATATATATATATATATATATATATATATATATATATATATATATATACATATATATATATATATATATATATACATATATATAAACTAGATTAATTGAATCATAACATTATAACTTACCAATTTTAGTCTGGTCACATGGGAGATACCTTGAAAATTAGAATAATTACATCTTGATCATCAAATGTTATTGTAGAGGATCTTACTCATGCAATTTTGACATGTTTGTTAATAAATATGATGATCATACAACATATTACTAAGATTATGAGATGATTGATTCTCAACTGTATTTTGATCCTCTAATCTATTTTAAATTAATTGATGAGCTATAGTCAATCATTAGATTGAGATGTGACAACTTATCTTTGTGATCCATTGTCATATGATAACCCTACTTGAAAATAGATGTACATGATTATTAGAGAGATGATTAGTGTTTTATAGTTTAAGAATATCACTTTAATTTATGTAAACAATAGAAAATATAAAAATTTCTATGATAATGTTACTATACTCCTATTTGATTAATACTATATCTATGATTTATATAATTATATGATCTAAATCTATACTATGGTTTTGCTTAGAACTCTAGTCGAAACCAAGTAGTATATCTGTAGCATAATAATGTTATGCAAACATGTCGATAGGGTCAAATTTATAGCATCATGTAAAGATGAAAACTTGTGTGCAATATATATTGTGAGAATATTAATATGTTAAAGTGATTAGACTTTTATAAAATAAAATAGTGCATCATGATGTCTACCTAGAGATTATATTTTTTAATGATGATTATTATGCAGTATAATCTAAGATAAACCCAGGTGGTATAACCTCTACTTAATTATTATGTATGTTTATGAGTTTGGTTATTTATGACTGATTAGGATGCTCATGCACAATGATATATGATATTATGGGATGTCATAAAGAGTTTCCATTTGAAATTTATAGACTAAATGCATGTTATACCCTGATGGTACATATAGTAAATATTATGTCTAAACCCATACCTATGTAAATGTATGTGTGCTGGTTATTACTTGAACAATATGTTTTGTGATAGTTAGTAGGATGCTTGTATGCATGCATACAACCTTTAATAATGTAAAAAATGTTATGATATAATATGTGTGTTTTATGGAAAATATGTCTTGCTTTGTTATATCTAGTTACATGAATAGAAACTATGATTCATGTATCTAAGAATAATTTTTTTATGATTGATTATGGGAACACTAGTAGTTATGTCTTAGAATACTAGACTATGGTAATATGGGTTATCATGGGGTGTAGTTTATTTAGAAGCTAATTATGGTAGTTTAAATCTACATTTAAATGTGTATTTTATCCAGATGGTATAAACTATGGTCATTATTTCTAGTTTGGGATAGATAATAATATAAGATTTAATATTATGTTTTATGAAAAAATGTATGCTTTGACTATTCTTATGTTTAGCATATTATCTGATATGATATTCAATAGGATGTAAATTAAATGAATCTTGAGCTTACTTTATGTTTATTGAGACATTATCATCTCATTAGTATGATTTACATGGTGCAATATCTTGTAATAGAATGGGTTTCTATGATACACTACATGTTTAGTATTAGAAATCATACAACATGAGTACTTGCTTGTTTTTATAGATTTACACACCATCACTATCTACTCATCTTTGAATGGAAGGAAATTCCCTAATGGGATTAGTGTGTGGAATCGTTGGTTTGTGGTTGGTGGGAAAAAGTGCTCAGATGATGCTCTCCCTCTCCACAACAATATTACTTTTGTGACGACTCTTGAGTTACCATAAATAAGGGAGATATCGAGCACTCATGCTCTGAGGGGACTTGTATATTATTTTTATACATTTTATATATTGTATTAACTATTGGAAACATTATCTTGTATAATTATAATTGCCTGTTTAATATGGATTGATAACTATGGTTGTGTATTGTATCAACAGTGGCTGGATATTTATAATTACTTTCTATGATTGTATTATGATGCATTTTCATATATTGATATTGATTATCAATTGTTAGATGTCACATGCTTATTTATAGTTATCACTCTTAAAATATTTTTGTATGATCACTGCTTAGATTCTCATGGTATAATCTGCTTATTGTTTATGTGTTTTTAAAAAATTATGTATTTTTTAGGTAGTACTTAGCAGGGTTGTTACATGTGGTATTAGAGATATGGCTTGAAATCTAGGACCTAATGATTCCATTACCATTTTTATATCTTTATGTTTATTATAAAGGAGAATTATGAATGTGTGTGTGGTACAATGAGTGTGTACCCTAAAAGGATTTGTACCCCCTTAGAGTTGTTAAAGGGTTGGTTTATTGAATGTCTTATTGGTGATGGTTATTTAAGGTGTTTAGGTAGGTAAGTGCATTATATATTTCATCAATGGTTAATAAGGTTTCCTTACAATATTCTTGATGTTTTATATTAAACACCTCAAGTATGATTACATTTTTCTTGGTAATCAAATCACCTTCACCATTTATGTTTTGTGTTGTGAGTGTTTAAAATCATGGGATGCTTCTCACTTAATTATTTATGCATTATTTTTGTGTCTTATATACACAAATCCTAAGAGTGGTGAATTTTATAAGACCATTTTAAGTATTTGCCACCTAGTGTGGTGATAATTTTCTTATAGTTGAGTGTAGATGTCTTGGTTGAGAATTGCTTTGTGTTAGGAGTTTGTTTATGGATTAACACCCTTATGTTTATGTGGATTATAATTTTCCTTCTAGTTATGGAATCATGTTATGATACTACCTTTACAAGTTTGGTAAGTGAATAGTGATTTGTCAACTTGGGTTGTAGTGTTTTCTTTTACTATGTGAGGGTATGTAGGAGTTTTATTTTTAAAACATTAGTTCTCTACTTTCCACTTGTGACTTTTTAAAGTCACTATTTTATCTAACTTATGAACTTGACCATGAGGAATAGCAAACCTTGAATTTATTTTAATTCTAATTATTATGTTATTATATAGCTTTGTTTAGACTAATATTATTATCGTGTTAAAACATGTTTTTAAAATATTTATTTATGTACCTTTTACCAGGAGAAAGTAGGGTATGGGATGTATAGAATACCCTCATAGTCTAAAAGGGTTGAGATAAAACTTATAATTTATTGAGTACTAGCTAAGCAAGAAGGGAAACATTGTCTTGCATGTTCCTTTAAAATGTTTTAAGGATATTGTGATCTTTGGCCTTTGTATTTTATGTTAGTTTTAACATTTTTTCCTCTTAACTATGTATATAACACTATAGATTAAGATAATAAATATGATACTAGATATGTTCAACTAGTGGTAACTTAATGTAATTACGGAATGATTGTATGATTTTTTTGAATGCATGTTGATACATATGGAATTATTTAGCATATAATATTGCTTTCTATGATATGTTAGTATATAATTGTGATTCTTAAAACCTTGTGTACATTTTGGAGATCATTAGGTCATGGAGACCTAATGGAGGATTGGTGAATTAGGAACATGAGTTCTAAGTGATAGGAGTGGATCCTACTTAGCTTCACATTAACTCAGTAGTTACTAAGTTTAGATCTGATAAATAGACTTGTTGAATCCAATATTTGATAAATGGACCTGTCAAATTTAGTTGTATGGCCATACATATGTTTATTATGGATGGGTAATCAATAATTTTATATACATTAGAAATGTATTATTTCTAATTCCTATTCATCATCATACTTGTCAGGAGCTCTATGGAATAGTGACAGTATTGACATGTTATAATTATCTGAAGTTATGTGAAATAGAGATAGTATTAAACTATACACATCATTCTTGATAGGTTCCCTAAATACTTTTCTCTAGGTTGAGAAAAACACTCTCTAGGTTAGAGAGATATGCAAAGGGGTTGGAAGGTTTTACGGAACTCTTCCAAGCCATTTGTTGTTGGCTTTTGTGATGATCTCATGTGTTTTATGTAATCAATAAAACTTTTATTGAGATATTATAGGCTTGTCTTATCGAATCTAGACCCTAGGGATGTCATGAAAGAACCAATTAGAGTAATTAACTTTCATAAATATCATTTACATAATAGATAAGTGTCATAGTACAAGGTGTTGTGGGACCAATATTCTAAGAACAATGCTACTTGGGAGGACTATGTTGAAATATATAGGATATTTTCACATTTAGTTAGATGATTTAATACTATATACTATTTTTTTATTAAGTTAAATTATGTTATTTAGAACTATTGCTTGCATAAGCATCATCGAGATGATGACCAATTTTAGTGGGGGAGGATGTTACATCTTGATTTCACCCTAAGTTTTATAACCTTTGAATCCATAGATTATGTGGTTATTATTTGATTATTATTGCTTTGATTTAAGATTTATGACATATATTAGTTATGTTATAGGGATATGATGATTAGTTTACATGATGTGATGATTGTAATTTCTTATTTATATACACTGTAGATGTATATTTATTAAGTTATGCATCATTTGTTTTTGATATATATGATGACTCAGACTAACTACCTACTTGTCATGAGGTGGATGCAAGATTAATCCTTCCCTCAAAGCGTGGTGGAGGGAGAGTATCATCAGAGAGGATGTTGTATATGAGATGATGGAGGAATAGGAACTGCTAGTAACCCAACACACACACCATAGTAGAATAACTTATGTGACTCTTTATTTAATTAGGATAGTTTGTTTTTGAGTGTTGATATACTTTTGTTGTGATCATGTTTTGATTGATGATTATAATGATCTGATTGTTTAATTTTATGTATGATTATAGTGAATATATTTACACATATACTTTTGTTATATGACCATGTAATTGCATTACTATTTATAAATATAAGGTAGTTAACCTTTTTGAGATAACACCAAATAATTGCAATGATATCCTAGGAAATTAACCTTAGTTAAAGGATTTAAATTTAAGTGAAATTAGTCACATGCTATAATGGAATTATTAATTTTATTTAATTAATCTAAATATATAATTAACTATTAAAATTAAATTAAGGAAATTTAATTGTCAAGTTAATGCTAAATTAAGAGATAAGTCCTTTTACATGGAATATATTGGGAATTGAAGGCCTAAAATTATCCTTTTGGAAATACAAGTGGACTTAAGCTATTAATTAACTAAGATTCAAACAAAAATTATTAACATGCATGATTTTTGAAATAGATCAAGCTCAAAGTTAAGTAAATATAATTGATTTAAAAAAAATAGTAAAGTGGCAATTATGTATAATTTAAAGAATAAATAAAATCTCAAAGTTAGTGTTTGTATTTAAATGTAAACTAAACTCTAAATAAAAGGGATATTATGCATGAAGAAAGAGGTACAATGACTTAGGGAAGAAAATATTTATAAAAAAAAATCAAGAAAAGGTTTTGAGAATAGATAATTAAATAGTACGGTGACTCATGTAAATAGGTAGTGAGTTATGCATAGTGGAAAAAAAGAAATTGAAATATGAGATTATAAATAAGAAAAAGGATAGAATAAATAACAACAAAGTAGAGAAAGGGAAATATAGTGAAGGGAAGATATTATACAGTGAAGAAGAATTGAGGAAAAAGGTATGATGAAGGAAATCCTACTGCCAGGTGGGTGATGTATTAATATTTTATTATATAAATGAGTTTTGATTGTAAAATTATTATTTATACTATCTTATAGAGAGTGATTTTTTTTTAGTTACTTATAAATAATCAATATTTGTCAATAAATATGAAATTTACCTATACAAAAATGAGTGGATTTATTAATAATACAGTTTAGCAACTTTATTTTTAGAGATTTCATTGCATGAGAATGTTTGTGGTTATCCATTTTTAAATATGTTCCATATAATTACTTATATGTGTTGTGTAGTTAAGCTTAAAAATACAATGTATTTTGCATCCCAATAATGAAACTATATAATTTTTATAGGATAAGTTCTTGAATGTGTGCCCTTCTCTAAGCTGTTAACCTAAAATTTTAGGTAAGGAAGTTTAGCTTATATAAAATTGTTGGACTGGATTGTATCCATTGTTGTACTTTAAATGATAAATTTTGCACTTGAGAAGTGGAAAAAGTTAAGTTTTTCCATTTTTTGAGTAGATTAATTTTCAAGGTTGTATCAATCGCATTAGGCTCCAAGCACTAACCTAGATTTGGTAGGACATCTCATTTCAAATTGATTTTAGGGTAGTTATGCTGAGTGAGTTCTATATGAACTCAAGGACCCTACACTAGTTGGAATTCAGTATAAGTTCAACATCAATGCTCAATTTGGAGATGAATTGGTCTTGGCATTTGTATTACTATCTTGCTATGTACCTAGGGATATGATATATTGATGTATATGGGTTGATGGAGATGCTGACATGTGGCACACATCCCCTTAGTTAGTTATATGGGTACAATATATTAGGATAATAGAGTAACTTGTAGAAGTAATAAATTGGGTAATGGTAAGCCTACATTGGGATTAGGAGGTTACCCATCCATGGGTTAGATAGATGTATATGTATATAGGAGATGATTATCATGGTAAAGATATCAAGTAAGCATTGAGTCTTCTATTGTAAGAGGATATTGGAGGTTGTCCCCTCAAAGAGACATTATGGAGTTATTCCTTCCTAAAGGAGTATTATATGGTGTTTCCCTACCTTAAGGGTATTTCTACATATATTGAATATCAATATCATAACAAGTGGTATCAGAGTTTTGATTTGGGCAATTTGTGGAGCGAAACCCTAGTTTTTTTTAATCATCAATAACTTTTTATTAGTTGCAAATTTTTTGACAATTTTTTATTCATTTTGAGGGAGTTATTGATATTTTAGGGTTTATAATAATTTCACTATATATTCTGAAATATAAGGAATTTTTATTCAAAATTTTTACTGGAGATGTAAGAAGATATAAGAGAAGTAGAATCAAAAATTTAGAATTTTTAGAGTTTTTTGGAGTGATTTGTTGTGATTTTACGGATCAGTTTTGATATTTTAGGGTTTCATGAACCTTAATTTTTTTTATGAATCATGGAGTTGAAAAAAAATTTAGGGGAAGATGATGTTGATGCTAGAGAATGGTGGCTCAATTTTAAGGAGAAGAAAACTAAAATTTTTTTAAGGAAAATAGAATTATGTTTTTCTTTGTCTGGGCCTCCAAAACATTGGTGGACTAATGAATTGAGCTATGTGCAACACTATTCTTCATGGGAAGCAATGGAGAAAACCTTCCTAGATCGATGGGATATAAATGAAAAAGAGGATATAGAAGAGGAAGAAAATCATGATGATAAAGAAGAAGAAGAAGTAGAAAAAGAAGAAGAAGAAATAGAAGAATCAGCAGAAGAACAAGAAGAATAAGAAGTAGAAGAAGCAATTGAAGAAGAAGAAGAATTGGATGATAAAGGTTCAAATAATTTGGCTCCAAATAAATCTAAGTTAATTTTTCAATTTCATGGATGCATTCAAAAGAAGAAGGTGGTTGTGTCCATAAACCCTACCAGCAAGTATAACTTCATTAACATGAATGTGGCCAAGCATCTACATGTTCAAGCATATAATATCAAAGAGGTTCAAGTAGATGGTAAGAATATTTCAATTTTTGAAGATCTAAAGCTCATTATGGAAAAATATGTTTTGCATTCAGATTTTTATGCTTTAGATATGGATGATGTGGATATAGTTCTTGGATATCCATAGTTAGAGACTTTGGGAACAATGAATGTTAATGTTCAAAAAAATTTCATGAAGTTTTGGTATAATAAAAATAAGATCACTTTACAAGATATCATAGTGAAAAAGGCACCAATAACAATCCAAGTAGATTGTGAGGATGAGATGGAAACAGGTGATGAAGAACATACTAAAGATTCAGATGATATAGATAAAGACACACTACAAATGAACACTTCAACTACTCAATAGACAAAGAAGGAAAAGGTGGAAGAGGTAGAATAAATGGTGGATAAGGTCAAAGTATTGGAAAATGTTGAGGTATATAGACACCCACATCATCATGAGAGGAAACAATCATGGAATCGGATGAGGAAGTGTCATAACAACAATCATTTTGTCTATACAGGAAATAAAATTTCTAATCATTATGGATATGCATGGAATCCAAAGAAAAAATACTATGGCACATGGATTGAATGGGGGAATCACTATGACTATGCATGGAAGAATACCTACTATGGTCATGGTTGGAATTAGAGTATCGTATCAGAATATGGTACATGAAATAAAAATAGGAATAATTATGCTTAGACACCAAAGTAGTATAATTATGATCATGAACACAAACAGATGAGCACAATGGATTTTACACACAAGCTTGGAGAGATATCACCTGCCAAGATCACATATGGATGGTTAGATGATTGAGATTGGAGACAAGTGTGTAATGATTTGAAGCACACTCATTATTTGGTTTCTTCCTATGTTTTGAGGACAAAAAATGTCAAAGAGGGAAGTAATGCTATGTACCTAGGGATATGATATATTGATGTATATGGGTTGATGGAGATGCCAACATGTGGCACACATCCCCTTAGTTATATGGGTACAATATATTAGGATAATAGAGTAACTTGTGGAAGTAGTACATTGGGTAATGGTTGGCCTACATTGGGATTAGGAGGTTACCCATCCATGGGTTAGATAGATGTATATATATAGGATATGATTATAATGGTAAAGATATCAAGTAAGCATTGAGTCTTCTATTGTAAGAGGATATTGGAGGTTGTCCCCTCGAAGAGACATTGTGGAGTTATTCCTTCCTAAAGGAATATTATATGGTGTTTCCCTACCTTAAGGGTATTTCTGCATATATTGAATATCAATATCATAACATATCTAAATACATTGGGGAAGAGAAGAATGGTTAACATAAATTGCTTTACTAAATCATCAAACTTTTCATAATTGTTGAGTTTCTTTATTGGTTAAGTTGATTTATATTTGAATTGTCAATAAAATACACCAAATTCATATTATATTTAATGAATAGATACCCAATGGAATTTTATTTAATATTAAAGAGAAAATCAAAATAGAGTGAAATAGGTTGCTAGGGATACACAGAAGAATATTAGGTGAATATGATGTTAGAGATAATATAAACAACTGCTAGTTATTTGGATATGATTTGTGGTATTAAGTTTATAGTAAATAGCTAATTTATGGTATTTTGGGCGATACTATTTATATATATTACATTAAATTTTAAGCAGTGATTTTGCTGAGTATATCTTCATGTTTCGGTTCTTGCTAAATCATTTGTTATCATGGAGTTTTTTTATGCCACTATATTCTATTCTCCATATTCCATATTGTTGTTTAGATCATCAAGTTAGATGCTTTATATCTATTAAGGATCTTATATATATATATATATATACATATATATATACATACATATATATATACATACATATATATATATATATATACATATATGTATGTATGTATATATATATATATATATATATATATATATATATATGGGTTTAAGACAACAATTATTCTATATATACAAATATATTGGCATAATAAAATGATAGATGTGGGTATCAATCATAATATAGAATATATATATATATATGAACTAGACTAATTAAATCATAGCATTATAACTTATCAATTTTAGTTTGGTCACATGGGAGATACCTTGTAAATTAAGATAATTAAATCCTTATGATCAAGTGTTATTGTAAAGGATCTTACTCATGAAATTTTGACACGCTTTTTAATAAATATTATTATCATACAACATATGACTAAGATTATGAGATGATTGATTCTTAACCTTAAATTGATCCTCTAATCTATGTCAAATTAATTGATGAGATATAGTCAATCATTGGATTGAGATATGATTACTTATCTTTGTGAGCCATTGTCATATGATTACTCTACTTTAAAATATATTTACATATATGTAAATTATTATTAGAGAGATGAATAGAGTTTTATAGTTTAAGAATATCACTTTAATTTGTGTAAACAATATCAAAGATAGACATTTATATGGTAATGTTACTATACTCCTATTTGATTAATACTTTATCCATGATTAATATAATTATATGATCTAAATTTATACTATAGTTTTGCTTAGAATTCTAGTAGAAACTAAGTAGTATATATGTAGCACAATAGTGTTATGCAAACATGTTGATAGGGTCAAATTTGTGGAATCATGTAAAGATGAAAACTTTTGTGCAGTATATATTGTGAGAGTATTAATATGTGCAAGTGATTAGAATTTTATATAATAATATAGTGCATTGTGATGTGTGCTTAGAGATTATATTTTCTTATGATGATTATTATGTAGTATAATCTAGGATAAACCTAGGTGGTATAACATGTACTTGATTAATTATTATGTATGTGAATCTAGTTGTTCATGACTATTTAGAGTGCTCATAAATAATGATATATGATATTATGGGATGTCATAGAGTTTTTATTTTAAATTTATAGACTAAATTTATTTTATACCCAAATGGTACATACATTAAATTTTATGTCTAGACCCACACCTACGTAAATGTACGTGTGTTAGTTATTACTTGAATAATATGTTTTGTGATAGTTAGTAGGATGTTTTTATGCATGAATATAAAATTTGAGAGTGTAAAAAATGATATGATATAATATTTGTGTTTTGGTGAAACTATGCCTTGATTTGTTATATTTAGTTGCATGAATAAAAGCTATGTTTCATGTATTTAAGACTACTTTTTATGATTGATTGTGGTAAAATTAATAGTTATGTCTTAAAATACTAGACTATGATAATGTGGGTTATCATTGGTTGTAGTTTGTTGAAAAAATAATTGTGGTAGTTGAAATTTGCAGTTAAATGTGTATTTTACCTGGGTGGCATAAATTCTAGTCATTATTTCCAATTTGGGATAGATAATAATGTAAGATTTAATCTTATGTTTGACAAAACAAATGTATGCTTTGATTACTCCTATGTTTAGCATGTTATTTGACATGATATCCAATAGGATATAAATTAAATGAATCTTGAGGTTAATTTATGTTTAGTGAGACATTATTATCTAATGAGTATGATTTACATGTTTGTGCAATATGTTGTAATAGAACGTTTTTTTATGATACACTACATGTTTAGTATTAGAAATCATATAGCACATGGGTACTTGCTTATTTTTCTATATTTACACACTATCACTATCTACTTATTCATGAAGGGAGGACCATTCCATAATGGGAATAGTGTGGGAGATTTTTGGTCCATGTTTTATGTGTAAAAGCGCTCAAATAATGCTCTCCCTCCCCACATTAGTATTAATTTTGTGATGACTCTTGAGATTGCCACAGATATGAGAGATATCAATAACTCGTGTTCTGAGGAGCCTTGTATCTTATTTTTGTATATTTCATTAATTGTATTGACTATCAGAAACATTATATTGTAGAATTGTAATTGCCTTTATAATATGGACTGATATCAATGATTGTGTATTGTACCAGTAGTGGATGGATTTTTGTAATTACTTTCAATGATTGTATTATGATGGATTTTCATATATTGATAGTTATTATTAGATGTCACGTGCTTATTTACATTTATCACTCTTATAGTATTTTTGTATGATCACTGATTAGATTTTTGTGGTGTAATCCATTTGTAGTTTATATGTGTTTTAAAAAAATATTATGTATTTTCTAGTTATTACCCAACAGTGTTTTTAAAAAAGTGATATTCTATATGGAAGAGAAAAAATATTTTTTTTTAAAATATAGGGTTGAATGTATTATTAGAGCCCATCAGATAAAAGTAAACTTATCACTTATATCTGTAGGATAAATGAAAATAATTATCAATGCAAAAAAGAACTTTGTACTCATGCTTGTAAAATCCAAGGATGATGATAAATCCAAGAATATATAAGGTTGTGATCCTAAACATAGAAATGAAATAGTTAATATTATGTCTAACTATAATTATGTTATTTTACCCAACATCACTCTTCTTTCCATAGGAAACGGGGATCCACTTTTTTCAAATTATTATCCTAACTTTGAGCCCTTATTCTATATGTTTATACAAATTATTGGAAAAGATCATGATTTAGCCTCTTATACTTTGGTAAGATGGAATTTATATTATGTTTTTATAAGACTAAATCTTTTATTCTATCAAGTTTATTACTTTGAGCTTTATGTTTTTGGACTTATGTTTTTTAGGACTATCTTTGCTATCCTCTTGGGACTTATTATTTCAGGATTTATCTTATTTTTCCTTTGTCAATATTTTTACCACATATGAATTCTTTCAAACTTATCTTATTTAGAGAAATAATTGTAAACATTTTGTCCAAAATAATTCCTTAGATGGAATTGGTCTGTGGGATTTTTTACCATAGGTATTTTGCCCGACGTAATTGACATTGCCCTTTGGCCCCTTTGAACCTACCCTCTAACCTTTTTGATTTTATCCTTTTCCCTTTACAAAATATATCTTTGGGAATTTTTTCATGGATAGATGCCCTAAAAAGTGCACCCTTCATATTTTTGCCAAATTACCCTTCGACATTTTGGAATTACCCTTTGGGACTTTTGAAGTGCCTTTTTTGCCTTGCCAACCTACCCTTCAGAATTTGTGAAAGTGTCCTTCATCCTTTTTGTTGCATCCATTTTTATTGATAGAATTCCTTCAATAATTTTTCAAATGCCCTTTTTACCCTCTACACCTTTCCTTCAGGACTTTTGTCCCACACCTTTGCCTTTTCCATTGGACATTTTATTTGAGACACTTTCTCTGAGCTAATTAAGTTCCTTCAAACATTTTTCTTGAGAGAATTAGGTCTTCAAGAGAATTGTTATATATATTTTATCTAAAACAATTCCCTTAATGTAATTCCTTCAAGAATTTTTAAAGGACCTTTTACCCCTAACTTACCCTTCGATACATTGTCTTGGGACCTTTTTTCCCTCCAAGAATTACCCTTCATAACTTTTGACCTGGATCCTTTATCCTCTGGGACTTATCCTTCAGGATTTTGTTCCAATCCCCTTTTATTTTTAAAAATACCCTTTGACCTTTTGAAATTTCCCTTTAGGACTTATGTAATGGTCTTTTCTCCTATGAACAATCCCTTTGAGACTTTTGCTCTAGACTAATTCCTTCATACTTTTAATTTTAGACATTTTGTCTAACACAAAAGTCTTTAAATAATTCCCCTAAAGGACACCTACCCTTTATAATTTCTAAATATAACCTTTGGAATTTTTGAAAGTGACCTTTTATCATTTTTGAAGTGCCCATTTACCCTTTAGGACTTTTGTTCTAGGCCCTTTTCCCTTCGACCAATTCCTTAATAACTTTCATCCCAGACATCCATCCCTTCAAGTATTCCTTCAAAAATAATATCTAATGAAAATGATCTTTTAGGAGAATTATTGTAGACATTATGTCTGAAATAAATCCCCCATATAACTCCCTAAACAACCCTCTTATAATAATTGTCCTGAAAGAAATGTCAGACTACCAAGTGGTACCCTTGTATTGGAGAGCATTTTATCATGTCTTGAGACTGATTTAAAATTTTAGCCAATGATCCTAGTCATATTTTCATAAATACTAAAACCTTAGACAAAATATCCATATAGTGTCCTTTTTATATGTTTTCAAAGAATTGTGCTAAGTCTTTCCTTTATGTTTGCATAATCAGGGGTTCTTAAGGAAATGACACATGTTAGTTGAAGAAATTAAATTTGATGGTCACATGAATGTCAAAGTTAACATTGATAACATGATAAAATTTTAAGATAAAATTTTAAAGTTAAACGGATATCATTTAAAGGTTGCATGAATGTCAAATTTAGCCTCAACAATAAACTAATTCATCGAATTAAATTTGATAGTTGCATGGATGTCATTTGATGGTTGTAAGGACATCATTTGATAGTCATGTGAACATCAAAGTAAACCTTGTAAAGTATCCATTTAGATTCAAATCAAGATCCTACATTGTATGTCCACTCAGGCCCATTTGATCAAATGATGTGAGAGTGAGTTGAAATGTCAAAGATCCACAAGAGTGACAAGTGTCACCATCATGGGAAGAAGCAAGTAGCCCAATACATAGAACTCGGAATCCCTAAGTAGCTACCAATTAGCACACATATGAAGTAGAGAAAAACATGGAATGATAAGTGTGAATATTATAGGATTCCATGAGTCAAAGCATTAAAATCTAATAAACCATGTTAAACTAGTACATAAGTGGATCGATGGTGTGAGGTCAACATGGACTTTTCAAAGGTCCTATAACTAATGAAGAGATTCTAAGTTGCATGCACATGTTCCATCATGTAAAGGATCGATGGTGCCAACCTTATCTGGACTTTATAAATATCTCAGACTCCATCAAGTGTTGATATGTATCCCATTTTGGGAACTAACAGGGCATTATGGGAAAAATACTTAGATATTTGGATTATGTTGTATTATCAATTGACCAAGAATATGAACATGCATATTTTAATCTAAATTTTTAATATAAAAGAGGAGATATAGATTTTATAAAAGGCACAAGAAAGCATGCAACATAGTACAGATTAGTCAAGACTAACAGTAATGCCACTAGTTCTAAAAAAATTGGTAAAGTGATCTTGCTACTTTATGCATATATCTAAGTTTTATTCAAAGGTGGATAATATGAAATATCAATAGGTTTTTCTCATAACCTATAAAAGAAGGCATGTGCAATTTTGGAAAGTGGCACATATTTTCAAGTTTGCATATAGTTTGAGCTATAAATTACAAAAATAGATTTTGTCTTCATACACATGCACATATTACATAGCTTTGGCAAAGGTTATTTTAAATGGATAACTATAAGTAGACTTTTATATATTTTTAGACCACATTTTGAACTACATGTTCTGACTATCACATGTAATGACCTTGCATAAAGTTGGAGGATGAGGTGACCCCTTCCCTAAGTCTATATAATCAATTGTAATCCAACTTGAATTTTGGTCAGAGAATTTTAAATATAGCAGAAACATCAATTTTGATTATCAAAAAATATGTTTGTGTATTTTCTTTCTAATTTCTATGTAATTAGTTGTTATTTTCTTTGGTTATATGTTTCAATAATCTTTAGTGTGCAAAATCTATAAATAGATTCTTGATTATTTTGATTAATATACCAATGTGTAGGTATGAAACAACTACTAAAAGATTGGTAATATATGGGTTACGATATTCATTTTCAAATTTATTCATAATTATGATTGTGCATGAGTGTTTTCTTGGATGTGGTTTTTTTGTGTGTTTGAAACAGTGACCTCAGATACTTCACTAGCCCAAGCCATAATCTCTTAATTGAGGGTGTGAAAAAACTAACCTAAAAATAGCAACCTTTGTCTAAAGCTTTTAAATTTTTTGCATATTTATCTCCTTATACTTCTTAGCCTTATCTAATAGTATGTGTGTAAATACTACTAGCAACAGGCATAGGTTTTGACAACACTTATCCTTTTAGAAACTAACTAGGGAAGTAGTTCCTAAAAACCACATAAGCTTTCTTTTATGTCATACCCTTCCCTCCTTTTTCTGAGTTTATTTTGAGATCTTCCCATTCTATATTAGCAACCAACCACCCATCCAACTCACATAGAAATTCACTACCCATATTAGGAACAACACTTCCATGAAAAAACCTTATCAATAACCTACATGCCCTACATGATTTTCTATCAATAGGTTGAAATAAACCACATACTTATACCCTAGAGTGGATTTTACCTCTATTGATATCCTAAATTGTTAGAGGCTACCTCTTTATGATTATGGTGTTCATTAAACCTACATTAATAGTTTAAATAGTGTTAGAAGGAGGGCTAACACCTCTGATAGTAGTAAGTATTATTTTTATAGAGTTACACTGGAGTCACCCAAGAGAGTGACTAGATCTAATTCTTAGGCTGGTTTATTAGTCTCACTCTTAACAAATCATAGAAGACCTAGAACTATGCCAATAGCCCCAATATAGAACAATCCCCCTCTAGTAGGTAACCCCTTACTTTTAAGGAACCCTTTACTTTTTAATCAACCAATGGCTCAATAATAGCCTTGGTTAGTTGGATCTGCTATCACCATCCTAGGAGACATGCATGATTTACCTCAGAATCCCAAAAATTACTTACCATCTTTTTATCCTTTAGGATCAAGGATAGTAGAGGAACATATCAAGTCAATTAAAAATTCTTTAATATTAATGAATATCATAGATGAGGATGTTGCATTTATATTATTCTCTTTTAATTTGATGGATGTTGCTTATGATTGGTATTTAAATCTAACAAAAAAATTCATCACTTCTTGGGATGAATATCAAACAACTTTTCTTTCATAGTTTAGATAGGTCACCAATCCTGGTTTGGTATACTAGTACTTCATCATCTTGAAGAGGAAACCTAATGAGCCCATCCATGCTTTAAATGTAATATGGTAGAATATGTACAATTGATTGACCCTTAGATATAAATTAAAGGTGGTATTAGCATTGGAAATGTACAATAATGCCTTAGACCCTA
Source organism: Torreya grandis (assembly GCA_037957365.1). Taxonomy (NCBI): domain Eukaryota; kingdom Viridiplantae; phylum Streptophyta; class Pinopsida; order Cupressales; family Taxaceae; genus Torreya; species Torreya grandis. The sequence goes on from JARHVA010003965.1 coordinate 64,088, forward strand.
TCACTGTTATATTATTGAGAAGAATAATTATGGCTAATGCTTTGGTGTTAACATTCAAAGAGAATATCACCATAGATAGGCATCTCAATCCTTAAATTCCTAGAGTGCCTAATGTCAATAATAGTTTTTTAGCACTAAATCTAGTTCCACATGCAAGGTAGAATGCCCCAGCAATAAATCAAAGCCAACTATACACACTACCTCCACTAATGTAGATGACATAGCAAAATTTTGGCTACTTAAACAATCATGTGATGGGAAATGGTTATCAACAAAACTAGCAAGTGGCTACACTTTTCACTACTATTTTTCAAGGTATGGATTCCACAAAGGTAGAACTATATTTTATTTAGAAGATGGTTCAAAAGTTTAGCAATGATTTATTGAATATACAAAGAAATATGGGCAATGGAAATAGCCCAACCAGGAATCAAAATATTAGATTCTAGAGATACAATAGACCATTCAATAGGCCTAAATATCCTAAAAAGCTTTCAGAGATCAACACAAAAAATATGTATCTTCCATCATGGCGAGCTCAAATGTATTAAATTTTGCATACCATTTGAAATATTTCAAAGAGAGGTGGCTAGATAAGATCAACTACATAATCTGCCTGAGCATCATTTGGATCCTAATTCTTTGATCACTACTATGTTATTTGAAAATCATGAGTTTCCTTTTCAAGGAGAAGATGATAATAAGCCAAAAGATAACATGGATTAAGTTCATGCTTTCCAGTAGTTATAGAGAGGTGCATGCAATCTAAGGAATAATCAACCACACACAACATTGAAACCTCCAAATACCATGGTTATTCTTCCTTATCCTAAAGTAGACAATAATCCACCCCCTCTAAAGGGGAATGATATATAATAGAGTAAGTAAGAACCAAGCAAAGGAGAATACAATATTGTTGAGGATATGAAGAAGATCAAAGTGAATATAAATCTTCATGAGTTAGCATAGATCATCGAATAAAAGGAGTTACTTCATAATTCCATTACAGGGAAGTCCCATATGGAAATAACTAAAGCATCTATAGACAAATTGAAAGTTGTTAATGACAATGTCATCTATAAGAGTAAGCTATAAGTTCCACTATTTCTACTGATTATTTGAGTATTCAGTAAGAATATTCATAACTATTTGGTTGATTCTGGATCATCTACAACTATCATGCCTACATCCATATGTCAAAAGCTTTATTTTATGCCAAGCCCCTTAAAGAGAATTATTTCCCAAATAGAAAAGATAGTGGTCCCAGTAATTAGAGAATTAAATAATGTGCACATTCAAGTAACATTTGAGCCAAGAGTCCAAATGACCATTGATATTCTATTAGTAGACATACCTAAAGGTTATGATCTATTGTTAATTAGGGATTGGTATAAGATACTTAACAAATATCTCTCTATATACTTATCTTATATGTGGTTGTCATATAGAGGAGTTGAGAATCAAATCATAATTGATAGAGAGTCAAATATGAAATACCCTATTATGGAGTATAACGTCAAGAATGAGGAGGTAAAGTATGAGTTTTCCAACCTTGATATTTATACTTTTACTACTTAGAATCAAGTATAAAATATAGAAAATGAAAGTTCCAATCAGTTATGGAGTCTACACTTTGATGGCACTAGGTCCAACCAAGGATCAGGCATGGAAATCAAATTGATTGATCCATAAGGTAAAAATTTCTTGGTAGCATACATGTTACAATTTGCATGCACTAATAATAGAGCTATATATGAGGCTCTAATTTTATGATTATAGTTTTCACTCAAGAATAATGTTAAGCAGATATCAATATTTGGTGACTTAGAGCTAGTGGTCAATTAAGTAAAAAATAAATACCAATGTAAGTTATCTTCTTTGAAGAGATAAAAACATAGAGCATGGGACTTGATTGAAAAATTTGAAGCTTTCAAAATTTTAATGCTTCCCAGAGAGAAAAATTAGACCACTAATTCATTAGCTACTACTGCTACTAATCTAGAGTTGTTATAGGAATCTAAGGTAAAGAATTTCTCTATTGCATTGGTACCTTGCCCTTTTGTTTTAGATAACATATAAAACTTCTAGGTTTTTTATGATGAACAGTAGATTATTCACTTTCTAAATAATTTAGGTAAATTTAATCTTAAATAATTGATGATAAGGACATTAATCACTACTTCTAAGAGGAATCAGACAAATGGGGCATTCTTCATCTCAAGGAGAATCAAATTCAAACTAGCTTGGTCTCCTTGGAGAGACAATTTGACATAGATACTTAGGCATAATATCTAAGATAGATAAAATTCAATGAACCAAACATTAGAAAGGAAAATCTAGGAGATGAGCACATCCCACATTATGTTAATTCTAGTCTCAATTATACCCTAGAAGAGAGATAACGAGTAAAGGATTTAATTTCTCGATATAGGGACATCAGTGCTTGGACATATGAAGATTTGAAAGTATATAACCCTCAGGTCATCACTCACATGATCCTATTAAAGCTAGATCACAAACCATTCAAATAGAGGTAAAGACCGGTCAATCCTATTTTAGAGCCTCTCATTCAGACAGAAGTGGAGAAGCTTTTAAATGCAAAAATAATCTTCCTAGTTTGACATTCTACCTAGGTGGCTAATTTGTTCCCAGTAAGAAATAAGAGTTGTGAGATAAGATTATTTGTGGACTTTAGAAATCTAAATAAGGCTTATGAAAAAGATAATTATCCCTTGCCTTCTCTAGATGAGGTGATACAAATAGTAAGTGGTTCTGAAATGATGTCCTTTCTGGATGGATTTTTAGGCTACAATCAAGTATTGGTGTAATCTAAGGATAGAATGAAGATGGAATTCACCACATAGTGGGTAACTTATGAATATAATAGGATTCCATTCAGCCTAATAAACATAGGAACAACCTTTTAATGTGCCATGGATCACATATTCAAAGGATTGATAGGAAAATGCATAATCATCTATATGGATGATCTTATGGTATTTTCAAAGAATCATAAAGACCACATAAGTCACCTATAAAACATATTCAATATATTCATAAGGTTTGGTATTTCATTTAACCCAAAGAAGAGTATATTTGGCATGAATGAAGGTAAGATTTTAGGGCACATCATCACCAAAGATGGGATCACCATTGATCTAGATAGAGTTTAGGCAATTTCAAAAATTCAGCCACCAAACACCAAGAAGGAGTTTAAGTCATTTTTCAAAAAGAATAACTTCATAAGGAAGTTAATCTTATAATTTTGAGACCCCTAAATTCCATGCTGAATTAGGATGCCAAAATAGAATGGATAGTTGAAGCCTAAAAGTCCTTGTAGGACATTAAAGATGTAATATCACAGACCTAGTGCTGATAAATCTAAATTTTAGTAAGATTTTGACTTATAATAATTTGCTTTAGAGTATATGATTACTTCTATCATCACGTAGAATAAGGATGAGACTGATCACCCAATCATGTTTATGAGCATGAATCTAAAAGATGTAGAACTCAAGTACTTTATGATTGACAAATAGATTTTCTCCCTTGTCAAAGTAGTGAAGAAGTCTTGACACTACATTTTGAGGAATAAAGTCATTACCATCATGCCTAATCCTATGATCAAGCTCACCCTATCACAGAACAAGATACAAGAATGATGAGTCAAATGGATGGTTAAGTTACAAGAATTCAACATAGAGATCAAACCTACAAAGATCATTTGAGGGCAAGGCATTATTCAACTTATGACTAAAATAGATCTGTGTATCATAGTTTAAGAGGTATGTGAAGCTCAAATATCCAAATGAGAATGGTATAATAATATAATATAGTATTTAATTATAGGAATTTATTCCCTTGAGCTCAATAGAGAGAATAAGAGATTTCAAGCTCAAAGATGCTCATTATATGATCAAGGGAGTCCTTTATAGGATAAATTATGAAGGTATTTATCTCATGTGTGTATTCATAGAAGAAGCTAAAGAAATCTTAGAGAACTTGCATTAGAAGATAGGCAATAGTCATCCTTTTGAGAATACCACATCCCATACAATCTTAAAAATGGGATACTACTAGCCAACAATTTTCAAAGATGCTCATTCTCATATGAGAAAATGACATGAATGGAAAGCTTTAACTAAGAGAAAAGTACACACAATAATGCCTTTATATCCAATTGTTAAAGGAAGGCCATTTACCTAGTGGGGTTTAGATTTCATTAGGGTCATCAACTTGAATTCCTTAGTAGGCCATAAGTTTTTGCTTATTGCTATAGATTATTTCACTAGATGGATCAAAGCTATATCCATAAAGAATTGCAAAGTACAAGATGTGATTTAATTCTTGGAGGAACACATAACAATCAAATTTGGCATGCCTATTTCTTTGGTTTGTGATAATGGATCAACTTTTATATTAGTGTAATTTACTAAGTGGGCACATGATAACCAAATCATTACCAGGTTAGCTTCTAACCATTACCCTCAGGGAAATAGACTGGTAGAATCAATGAATAAAAATATGATCAATGTAATTAAAAAATCAGTTGAAGATAAGCCTAGGGACTGGCATAATTTATTAAAGTATGTTATTTGGGTAGAACAAAGTAGACACAAGAAAGCCCTTAAGGATTCACCTTACCTATTGGTATATGGATGCAACCCTGTATTCCTAATTATGCTAAAGTTACCCACTTATTAGTTTATGTAAGACTACATGGAACTAAGTGATAAATTAGAATCGATATTGTTGGACATAATAGAAATGGAAGATTAAAGGGATGAGGCCTTACAGACATTTAATAAACACTAAAAAGTGTTCAAGATGTGGTTTGATAAGAGAGTGAAAATATAAGCATTCAAAATTTTAGATCTATTGCTACTTTAGGATAAAGCTCATAAGAAAGGACAACATGACAAGTTTGCCCCATTATGGATTAGACCATACCAAATTTTAGAGATCATGGGCAATAACACATTTTGTCCGAAGGACCTCCAAGGAAACAAGCTTAAATATCCAATCAATGGATAGTTCCTAAAGCATTCATTTAGGGCTATACCATCTACTGATGTTACTGAGTAATAAGGGACAGATGAATGTAGTTGTAGGATTATATTAGATTTCTCACTTTCTTAGAATAGTTCCTTGATTTCATAGATTATATTTCTTGCTTTTGTATACTAGTTTCCTAATTTATAGATTAGTCTTTCCTATTTTTAGTATTTTTCTTTCATAGATTAGATTTCATGTTTTCTATATTAGACACTGCTTTCTTAGTTTAGTTCCTTGCTTTATTAGATTAATTATTTTTTGATTTCTCTAACAATCAAAATTATGTTTTATTTGACTACAACCAATTTAAAATCCAAACCAACTGAGCTTAAGACTTATATAAAAAGGGGAAATTAAAATCTTGACACTTTGGGACCAGTTTATAGATTAGGTGTATTTATGTGTTTTTGAGTCTTTAGGATGAAGGTAGGCAATCATGAATTATTCTGAATGGTGTCTCAATTGAATAATTTTACCAGGAATGTGGAAGTTTCTCTCAAATTAATTCATACAAATTTATAAAGTTTTCTTGTTTTATTAGATCAAATGCACTTATCACATTAAATACCAATTGGAAATAATAATTTTGGGTATAGGTGCAGCTAGCAGGGATGTTCTAGTAATGATTTATTTATAATTACACCAACTCATTGGGTTTTTAGCTCTTCTCTTTTTTATATAAGAAAAAAAAATGGATTCAAAATATCAAAAAAAATCTAAAAAAAATGTAAAAGCTCACATGATGAAATAAGGTCAATGCACCATGCATCATGATCAAAAAAATAATGGAATGAGAAGAAAAGGAGCCCAAGGTATCTCTGTCAAGGATATGGATGCCTGTATGGTAGTAGATTAATATCTAAGATTCCCTTATTTTTGAGCTCTCATAAATATTAAAAAAAACCTTCTAGTGCCATCAAAGCCTTTGAAAAAATCATCATAGTAGGGGTTAAATAAAATACATGTTTTGACACACATAGATCCAAGAAATTAGAAATCAAGTATGTTGTGTGAAAGTACTTAGGAGTCTCTTTCATGTTTGTAATTTAAGTATTATTTTTTGGCACACTTAATGATTGATTTAGGATTGCAAATCAGATTTATAGGTTCTTGAATACTCAGGAGTATTCCCCCTATAAGTCGTCATTTGTTGTACCCAACACCCCTTCTTTTCATAAGAAATGGGGACCCACCATTTTTAGATTATTGTCTTGATTTTGAGCCCCTCTTCTATATGTTTATACAAATTCTCAAAAAAAATTCTTGATATGGCCTCTTATACTTTGGCAAGATGGCATTGATATTGTGTTTTCATAAGACTAAATCTTTTGTTCTATCAGGTTTGTTACTTCAAACTTTATGTTTTTAGACTTATATTTTTTGGGACTATCTTTACTATCCTCTTATGAATTATTCTTTCGGGATGTATCCTATTTTGTCTTTATTGGGATTTTTTCCACATATGAATTCTTGTAGACTTATCTTTATGAGATAAATTATTTCAGACATTTTGTCTGAAATAATTCCTTTGATGGAATTGGTCTACAGGATTTTTTATTGTGGGCCATTTTTCCAACATAATTGACATTGCACTTTGGCACCTTTAAACCTAACCTATGCCCTTTTTTATATTTTCCTTTGGCCTTTACAAAGTATATCCTTCAATACTTTTATCATGGATAGATTCCCTATGAAGTGGACCCTTCAGATTATTTCCAAATTACCCTTTGAGACTTTTGAAGTGCCCTTTTTGCCTTACCAACCTAGCCTTCGAGATTTGTGAAAGTGTCCTTTAGCCTTTTTTTGTGACCATTTTTCCTAAAAAAATTCCTTCAGGACTTTTTCAAATTCCTTTCATCCCTTCCACACCTTTCCTTTGGGACTTTTGTCCTGCACATTTACCTTTTCCTTCAAACATTTTGTCCAAGACACTTTCTCCAAGCCAATTGAATTCCTTTAGGATTTTTTAAAGGATCCTCTACCCCTAACTTACCCTTTGGGACATTGTTTTAGGACTTTTTTCCCTTCTAAGATTTACCTTTTGAGACTTTTGACCTAGATCCTTTGTCCTTTAGGACTTATCCTTCAAGATTTTGTTCCAAGCCCCTTTGATTTTGAAAAATACCCTTCAACCTTTTGAAATTTCCCTTCGGGACTTATTTAATTTTCTTTTCCCCTATGAACAATCCCTTTGGGACATTTGTCCCTCACATTTACCCTAGGTTAATTCCTTTAGACTTTTTGTTTCAGCCATTTTGTCCAACATAAAAGTCCCAAAATAATTCCTTTAAAGGACACCTGACCTTTGAAATTTATAAAGATACCCTTCAACCTTTTTGAAAGTGACATTTTATCATTTTTGAAGTGGCCACTTACCCTTCAGGACTTTTATTCTTGTCCCTTTTCTCTTTGACCAATTCCTTCAAAACTTTCATCTCGAACATCCATCCCTTTAAGCATTCCTTTGTAAATATTATTTGACAAAAATGATCCTTCAAGAAAATTATTGTAGACATTTTTTCCAAAACAAATCCCCTAAAAAAATTCCAAAGTAATTCTCCTACAATAATTGTCCCAAAAGAAATGTTAGACTACCAAGTGGCACTCTTGTATTGGAGAGCATTTTATTATGTCTTGATCTTCATTTAAAATTATAGCCAATGATCCCAATCATATTTTAATAAATACTAAAACTTTAGAAAAAATATCCATGCAAGGTCCTTTTTATATGTTTTTGAAGAATTGTGTTAAGTCTTTCATTTATATTTGTATAATCAAGGGGTCTTAAAGAAATGGCACATGTCAATTGATGAGATTAAATTTGAAGTAACGTGAATGATAAAATCAACATCGACAACATATTAAATTTTTAAGATTAAATTTGATAGTTGTGCAGATGTGATTTCAAGGCCATGAGGATGTCATTTAATGGTCACATGAATGTCAAATTTAACCTCATAAATAGAGTAATTCAAGGAATTAAATTTGATAGTCATGTAGACATCATTTAACAGTCATGAGGATGTCATTTAATGGTCATTTGAATGTTAAACTTAACCTCATAAAGTATACATTTGGATTCAAATTGAGATCATATGGTGCATGTCCACTCAAGCCCATTTGATCAAATAATGCAAGAGCAAGTTGAAATGTTAAAGCTCTGCAAGAGTGACAAGTGTCACCATCATGGGAAGAATTAGGTAGCTCAGTACATAGAATTAGAATCCCTAAGTATCTGCCAAGTGGCACACATATGAAGTAGAACAAAATAGGAAATGACAAGTGTCAAGCTCATGAGAGTCCATGAGTCAAAGCACTAAAATCCAATAAATCATGTTAAATCAGTACATAATCAGATTAATGGTTTGAATTTAACATGTAATTTTCAAAGGTCTCAGAACCAATGAAGAGCTTCCAAGTGGCATGCTCATGTTATATCATACAAAGGATCGATATTGCAAACCTTAGTTGTACTTTCTAAATATCATGGAATCAATCAGGTGTTGAAACATATCCCATTTTGAGAGCTAGTAGGGAATTAAGGGAAGAATACTTAGATCTTTAGACTATGTTATTTTATCAATAGACATTGGGACTCATAATTAAGACCAAGAATATGAATACACATGTTTTAATCTGAATGGTGAATATAAAAGAGGAGATACATATTTTATTAAAGGAATAAGCAAGTATGTAATGCATAGTTTAGATTAATCAAGACTAATAGTAATGTCATTGGTTCTAAAAATATTGGTAAAGTGATCTTGGTACTTTATACATATATCCAAGTTTTATTTAAAGGTGGCTAGTCTAAAAGATAAACAAGTTGTTCTCACAACCTATAAAAGAAGGCCTACGTAGTTTTGGAAAGTAGTGCATATTTTCAATTTTGCATATAATTCAAGCTATAAAATGAAAAAATAGATTTTGTCTTCATACACATTCATATTTTGCATAGCTTTGGAAAATGTTATTTTAAATGGATAACTGTAAGTAGATTCTTATAAGGTTTTAGACAATAGTTAGAACTACATGTTTTGACTATCACATGTAATGACCTTGCATGAACTTGAAGGATGAGGTGACCCCTTCCCCAAGTCTATATAATCAATTATAAATGCAACTTAGATTTTGGTTAGAGAATTTTGAATATAGGAGCAACATCAATTTTGATTGTCATCAAATGTGTTTGCATATTTTATTTCTAATCTATATGTAATTAGTTGTTATTTTATTTGGTTGTATGTTTCAATAATATTTAGTGTGTAAAAGTTGTGAATAGATTCTTAATCATTTTGATTAATATACCAATTTTTATGTGTGTAACAACTACTAAAATATTGGTAAATATATGGGTTAGTATATTCAGGCTCAAATTGATTCATAATTCTGATTGTGCATGAGTGATTTTTTGGATGTAGTCTTATATGTGTGTGCAACAACTGCCTCAGATACTTCACTAACCTGATCCATAATATCTTGATTAAGGGTGTGAAATAGCTACCCTAAAAGGAGTAACCTTTGTATAAGGCTTGTGAATTTTTTGCATCTTTATCTCCTTGGAATTATTAGCCTTGTATGACTATATGTGTGCAATTACTATTAGCAATAGGTATAGGTTTTGAGAGTAGTTGTCCTTTTAGAAACTAGCCAAGGAATTAGTTCTTGAAAACCATAGAATCTTTCTTTTTTACCTTACCCTTCCCTCCTTTTTTGAGTTTGTTTTTAGATCTGCCCACACTAGATTAGCAACTAGCCACCCAACCAACTCACATAGAGATTCACTACACCTATTAGGAACCACACCTCTATCAAAAAACCTTGTCAACAACCTACATGCCCAACCCATTTTTCCATAAATAGGTTGAGATAAACCACATACATAAAACTCATGCCATGGAGTGGATTTTACCTCCATTGAGATCTTAAAATGTTAGAGGATACCTCATTATGGATGTGGTGTGCATAAAACCTACACCAATAAATGTTTTTTAGGACCCATAAGGTTTACCTCCTAAAAGACATATTTAGCATGAGATACAACTTCAATAAGATGTACCTATTCCTAATATTGGAATTTATAGTTTGTCTATGGTAGAAAATGAAGAAATAAAGAAGTAATTTAAAGAGTTACTCAAGAGGGTTAATACAACTAAGCATTTCTCCATGTTTTTCACCAATTGTCTTGGTGCCAAATAAAGATGGCACTTAATGGATGTGTATATATTTATGAGCAATGAACAAGATTATGATGAAAAATTATTACCCTCTTCCTCGTATTGATGATATTTTATATCAATTAAACAATGTTGTTTATTTCACTAAGTTAGAATTAAAATGTGGTTATCACCAAGTTAGAATTAGTGAAGGTGATATGTAAAATTACTTTCAAAACTAAGCAAGGTATTTTTAAGTGGCTTGTTATGCCTTTTGAGCTTTGTAATGCTCATGTCACTTTTATGCAGGTTATGAATGATGTAGTTAGGCCATTCATATTAATTTTTTTAAATTATACTTAGATGATATTTTTATCTTTAGTCAAAATTGGGAAGATCATATACAACATATTAATAAAGTCTTATAAACTTTACAAAGGGAGAAAATATATCTAAATATGTCTAAATATGAGTTTCTAAAAACATCTTTAGCATATTTAGGCTATGTTGTAGGGGATAGTAAATTAAAAATTGATCCCTCTAAATTTAAATCCATGATGAAATGGCCAAAGCCTAATGATGTAACTATAGTTATAATCTTCTTAGAAACAGTCCAATATTGGAAGAAATTTATTGCTAACTTTTCATTGATTACATCTCCTTTGCATGATTTGACAAGTACTAAACATGTATTTCAGTGGGGAGGAAAGCATCAAAAATCCTTTGACATGTTAAAATAAAATATAAACATAATTCCAATCTTATCACTTCTATATTTGCAGTAGCTATTCAATATTGAAACAATCATAAGTAATTATGCCATGGGTGCATTTTTGATGCAGAAGTGAAAGCTTATTTGTTACCATTTTAAAACCTTCACAAGTACACTAAAGGGATATCCTACCTATGATAAAGAGTTATATGATTTGGTTTAAAGTGTGAAAAAATGGAATCATTACTTAATTGGCAAAGAGGTAATCATCCACACAAATCACCAACCTTTGTAATATCTCCGATCATATTCAAAGATACAATAATCAAGACACTTTCATTGGATTGGATTTATGAAATAATTCCATATTATAATCAAATATAATAACTTTACATAAAACAAGGTAGTTTATATGCTTTTAATACCTCTTATTTTAGAAGCTATTCTTTTGCAACATAGTTCTTTGATGCATGAAAATTATAAGGAACAATATGATAAAGATGTTGATTTTAAGGATGTCTATGAAGATTTAACCCATGGTAAATGAGTAGAATAATTATACTATCACATTAATGATGGATTATTGTATCATCTTGTTAAGTTAATCATGAAAGAGTCTATGTGATTAGAGAATCACATACTTCTCTTGTTTCAGGGCATTTTTACATTAGGAAAATAGTTTCACATTTTCAAATGTTTTGTTACTAGCCTTAGATGTATGAAAATATATCCAAATATGCTAAATGTTGTATTCTTTGTGCCACTAAAAATACTAATAATAGGAATTTGGGCTTGTATACTCCACTTCCAATACTAACCCATCTATGGGAAATTATTTCTATGAACTTTGTGGGTAGCTTGTCTATGTCTAGAGATAATCATAACTATTTGCATGTGGTTATGGATAGATTTAATAAAATGTGTAAATTGGTGCCCTATGAAAAGACTATCACAAGTGAGGAGACTACACACTTATTCTTCAACAATTATTGGGCTCTTTTTTTCCCACATCTATCATTTCTAATTGTGATTCTTGATTCATTGGGAACTTTTGGTCAGCTTTATGGGATGTAATAGACACAAAAATCAAGATCACTACCTTTCACCCAAAAACTAAAAATCAAATATAAGTGGTCAATTGAATAATAGCTCATTTTCTCCAAGGGTATTACAATAAGCAGCTTAATATTTAAGATGAACACTTATGTTATGTGCAACATGCCTATAATTGTGCCATACATTCTTCAACAAGTAAATCTCCTTTTGACATATTTTTTTATTTATTTTATTAAGTCTCCCTTGGACTTAAATTTTGGAAAAGAAACAATGATGAATGTAAGTAAGGATGAAGATAAAACAAATAAATTCATCAAAAATATCCAATCGATTCATCAAGCTATCCAAGATTAATTAGAGAAGAGCCAAGCCAAGTACAAGGCTAGGCATGACAAGCATCAGGTTGATCACCACTTGCAAGTTGGTAATCTATTTTAGCTTCATGTAATCAAATAAAATATCAAAGGATAAGGTAAAAATATCAAACTAGTCATTTATGGCCCATTTAATATTTTAGATAAGATTGGTAATAATGCTACCTGATTGGAATTACCACCTTATATGCAGATGTATTCAATTTTAAATGTGGAAAACTTGAAATTTTATGAGTCACCTATGATAGTGGATCAAGGTGAGATTATTAAATTACCCTTTGTAGATTATTTTACTCCTTAATATCTTAATTAGTTTTAGGAAGACATGATTCTTGACAAGATAAAGAAATTAGGAAGAGGAGATGTTAAATACCTATGAGTTGGCATAAAAGCAATAAATCTAAGAAAGGTAAGGTGGATAGAAATCAAAAAAGTGAGGCATTTGTACTCTCAAATATTTTTATGATAAAACAAAAATTTTGGTGGTCTAAAATATTTTTAGTGGGGAGGAGTGATCCAAGAGGATCCCCACATAAATCTAATCAAATGGTCTATAACCCTATTGGAAACTTCCCAACATCAAATAGCTCACTAATATGAATCTAACTCATTTTGAATGAAATTTATGACCTATTAATGTAATTAGAATACAATTATTATGTTATCATGGTGATTGGATATGTCCCAGTGGTCCAATCAAGGCTTGACATGTGTATTAATGGTGTTTTGACACATAAAACATCCAAAATCAAATCCCCAAGATATGTTATGAGTTTCAAGCAAATATTGGTCTTAATACCAATTCATATGGTTTTTAAATATTTATTAAAACATTATTATTAAAAAAACTCTTAATATGATATTAAATCCCACCTAAAATGCATAGAAGCTTTATCCAAGGCTAAAACAAGGAAATGGAAGGAATCCCAATGAATTAGGTAGATAGATAAGACTTAAAACCATGAAACAAGGGCCTTTAGAGCATTATAAAATGCTCATTTTTGCATTTTAAAAACATATATATGGAGAGAATAAAACTTGATTTTTTATTCTTTGAAAGAGAGCAAATAATAAAAAAGTAAGCAATTGTCCTTTTATGAAGGAAGAGAAACTCCCATAGAGTATATTGTTGTAGATCCTTCTTAAAGGTAAATTAGAGGTTATTTTATAGACTAAATTCATATTTTATTGTAAATATTAGACACAAAGTTTATTTTTCACCATTTAATAGATCAATTTGAGTGCTTTTCAGACCTAGAGACATAGCCTCCAAAAGGGTGAACACTGTTATCAATTTGGTTTGTGTTTTCTCTATTTATATTCATTTAATGATGTTTTTAATCAGTACTAAACCTAATTTTAATCAAATAAGATAATTTCATGTAAAAGGATGGAAATTGAGAAAATTGTTGAGTATATAAAATTAAAAAATAGTAAGAATTTTTGCATTAACTAACAATTCATATTAGACTGACATTCAAGATAACCCCAAACCCATGGGGAATTAAGATCTTGTTTCCAATATGAAAAATACCATTTCCCATATTTCCTTCATGGACATAATTTATAAATAGTATCTCATCAGCTATGACTACTTAATGCCTTAGATATTAATTATTTGGCCAATATTACACCCCCTCTAGAATATCAGATAAAACATATAGATTTATGCATGTATCCTCATGGGAAAGATTCAATGGATGTTGGTTATTTATTTGACTTTAGAATCCTACCTCCATACACCAATTTGGATGAAAGAAGGTATCCTACCTTATAATCATAGTTTTAAACATATAATAAATATTTCAAAAGAGAAATTGTTGATGACAATGATAAATTCAATATATTCCCTTTCTTATTTCCTCAAAAGCTTGTATATGGATAAATCAATTGTTCATGTGTGTTTTATGCACATGCCCAAAATATTTAATGTGATAAATCCCTCTTGTTTTATGATTATCAAATAAAATCTAGGGCACAAGTTATAGTATTGGGATCTCCTACATAGCCTTGGAATAACTCTATGAATAACATAGATGCTACAAAAAATATAAATTGATCTTCCATTAAAACTCCATATTTTTTAAAACCTTTCCAACTTTCCAAAGATGAATATTAACAATTATCATTAAGTTATAAGTGAATTCCAAATGGAAGAAACATAAAAGGGAGAGAAGGGTAGGGAAAAGAAGAAGGATCTTAGACTTTTTTGAGGCATTGATGCTTGCATAGACCATTTCTAAATATGTTTCAGGTTTACTTGTATCTATGCAATTATGTTTTGGCTCAAACTAGAACAAACAGTATAAAGTCTAAGAAAATTCTCATTATAGATATAATCTTTATAGAATTTCTATCATAAGATACATCATCATAGAATAATTGTTATCATAACATATTCAATTATAACAATCAAATATTAGCATAGCCAATAAATAAAAATAGTAAGGCTAGTAATTCACTTTTCCTTATTAAATCCACACTAATAGTCAAAATTCATACCATGTTTATGAAAATAGTTAACACCTACTAAATCAGTGTTCAGATTTGAGGAATCTTTAAAAAAATTACCATGAAAAATCCAATTAATTTATAAGTTCTCAATTTACATTTCGTAAAAATCTCTTGCTCTCTCACTGTTTACAAAATATGTTCTTATATTAGCATGGGCCCCAATCCACTATCAATGATTGAGTTCCTTATAATAAAATTCATCAATAAAATACTAATAATAATAATATCATGAAAGGGGGGGGATGAATCCCAAAATACATAAACTTCCAAGTTTATACCATAAACATGGGTCTTTTACTTTGTTCACAACCTTTGAGGAATATCCTTTCATAATCATTCTTATCCCTTTACCTCACCCACTATCCTCTTAGGGGGGAGTGAAATGCCACTTTCTCTCATCATTGGATGAGTCTCATCTTGAATTAACCTTCAGTAAAATTAAATTTACAAAGTATTTTGAATATGAATGAAAGTTATATGATTATGGAGTTACAATGTTTCAAATACAAAATAAAATGTTAGAATCAAACTTCCTTCTACATCATTGTGTCTCATGTGGGGAATAAAGGGCACAAACCTATGGGGTTACAATTAGAACATTTTTAGCCTATGAAAAATCAATTTGAAAAGTACCAACATGATGAATGGTCACCTAGAGGAATATTATTCTAGACATTACCAATTTATGAAATGCTAGTTTGGTTGGCATTGACATGTTGAGCTTGCATGGCCTTAACACAAGCCTAGTGGTCTTCACCTATATTATATGTATTAATAATGGGCTCCAATAACACCTATATGTTTTTCAAATGAGTTGTTTGGTTGGCCAAAGGGTTCAGTAATGTTCCTTTCATTATTTCCACCTGTTCAACCTTTTCCTTTTTCTTGGAAATTTTTCGCTAATATATCATATAATTATTTGAGTGCTTATTTCACCTATGTTTTAATGGTTTTAGGCACTGATGCTTTTTTCTAAGTTTTTAGTCTCTTCATATTTTTTTATAACCTAGACAACTCTTTTTCCAAATCACCTATAACAATTACCACATATTCATAATCATTTATGAATTCATCCTAATCACTTGGGATGCCTTTAAATCTTTAAAAAATGAAGTGGAATTGTTTCTTATTTAGTTTTAATTCTAAGGTGTCCATTTTCATTAATTTTAAATCTTTTTCATGTTGTAATTTTATTTAATCTAGGATTTTTGTGAGTTTATGAAATGATCATAAACCATACACGTGTCCCCCACTTATCTTACTATGTGAGATTTGGTTTGGCTGAGTCACCATGAAATGCCTATGGGCTCTCTACATGTATTCCTTTTGATTGTATTGAGACCTCATTGTCCTTGGCCTCTATGTTGTGTCATTGTAACTATGTGATGAAAGTGAATCTATGATTGAAAAATGGTAGGTCCTTATTAGATCATAACTCTCAAGAGATTAAGTGGTGAAGCCCTTTATATGACTTATTTGTAAATGTAATTCTACAAATCTATGTGAATATAACACTTGGATTCCTCATATATAGTATTTGAGAATGGGATCCATGGGACTATGAACATGACATGTGGATCAATCTCATTTTAAAGAAGCTCTCACATCATACCCCCTTTTTCTTTCAATTATCCTTTGTACACCATGGGAACATGGGTGTATGACCATGACATGTGGAATTTTATGATTATTTTGTATCTCTCACATTGTACCCTTTAAATATAGTGTAATTGGAAGTTATGAAACCACTAAATGGTGACACGTGACTAGTTGTGATTTCTTCATAGCCTCACAAAACTTGAGATATAAATGAGCTTATTTTATAAATTAAAAGGGTGTGAGACTGATAAAATGTGTCATGTGGCACTAATTAATGGCACATGGGACTATGCATTATGTTCACATTATTTTAGTGTGTTTATATGTTAAAAAATATGAAGCCATGACATGTGGTAGTATGTGACTAGGTTATACTCCTAAAGGTTATGGATCTAATTTAAAAATATATTGATTAATAAGCTATGAATAAATTTTATGTTTACACCTAGCATGTATTTTCATTTTTATTCTTTAAATAATAGCATGTGTGATATGTGATACTAAAATGAGATGCATATAATAAAGTGATGAACCATGGCATGATTTGATTGGTAGAGACTTTGTAACTTTTATTATTCATAATATAGACTATGAACACTCTAAAGTTATTAAAATATGCCATGTATCCAACTAAAAATAAGTCTGAAAGCATGTAACTAAGTGTAAATTTTGTGATTGAGTGAAAAAATTCATGAATGACAAAGAACACAAAGTCAGTGACCAAATATTCACAAATCAGCTAAGTAGAAAGATGATTAAGTGTTGAAAGAAAGTGAAAAGAAAATAATAATGCAATTTTGATACTTTGAAAATCTTTTAGCACAATTTTTTTCCCAAATAATTCAAAAATAAGTGAAGTGGCAACAATTTTACTTACAATCTTGTATAGTTAAGTCCAAAAGATACCTACCTTTTCTCGTAAACATCTAAGTTGAACTCATTTTTTAGATACTGATTTGCTCCTCATTTAAATAATTAAAAGGGAAGAATTAAATTAAATAAAAAAAATTAAAATGAAAATACAAGGAAGCTAAACTTTAAAAAAGTAATGAAGGGCCAAAAGTGGGTCCCTATTTAAAAAATAATGGGGGTGTGTTAGAAAAAAATGGTGATTATGTGGGGAAAACACTTCTTGATTGTTTAAAACTTAGAATTTATGGTTTTACCTTTGACAAATAAAATATACCATGGGATAAAATTACATATTATAAAATAAAAATGGGACATTTGGGTTAATTTCATTACATAACATACTAAGATTTAATACCTCCAAAAAGTTAACATGTGTGAAGAGTGAATCATATATCTTTACATTCAATATTTTTTTATAGTATATAAGTAAATTTCATGATTTTAAATTCTAAAAAGTGATTCATTTTATTAATTAATTGGATAGGAAAAGGGAAGGCTTGTGCATGGATCTACTACTAGTTAGATATATATAGCCTGATAGAGATACCTTTGGTTTCACTCTAAGCCTTGATCCATTGCCATCTGGAATCCATAGCCCTAATGGAGGTTAATTGAATTACCCTTTATTAGGATAAATATTTTAATTTTATTTAGATATTAATATTCCCTTTTGATTTTTATCTTGTCTTTATATACCCCAATAAGGTAGGGAATCAATATAACCAATGTATAAGAGTTAATTTAGAAACAATAATATCATAAAAGATTATTCTTTTGTTTTTTATAGATCCCAAGGTAACTCTTTAATATGTAAAAGTGAGGTGTTTATGCCATTTCAATAAGAAATCCATTCTTGATTCATATGATGATTCTTAAAATAATTATCCCATTCTTACTTGAAAATATAAAATAGTCTACTGCAACATTTGGTATCTAATATAAAATCAAACCTTACTAATTCTCAAATCATTAGAGTAGATTCATTGCTTCTTCATCCAATTGAAAGTTTCCAAGGGATTTACCACCCTATTAGTCAAGAAGATATGAACTCATCCAATTAATAACACTATGAGGGGAGATGAAAGTATTTTATGTTTCTCTTCTTATGTCCCATAAGCCACTTATTTATAACTTCAATAATTAAAAAATGGGTGAGTAAAAATAAGTAGATAGAAATAAAAGTGACACAAAAATTAAAAAGTGGGAAAGAAATAACACAAATTAAAAGGAAACTATTCTAATTCTAATCTACATGTACACTAATCCTAAACAAAAACTCATAGTCATTCAATGATGGATGTGTATGGGACAAAAAAGAAGTAGTGCTTCAATAACTACCCATTAAAGGGTAGAGATAGTCCTTTCCTTGTAAACCATTTAGCATAAAATCATTGTGTCCTAAATAAATTGAGATCTGATATGGACCAATCCAAAAAGAATACAACTTAGATTATTTCCATTTCTTCTTGTGTGTCTTATCCCATGACAAGACTAGATATAAGATTTTAATGACCTTGATTTTTAATCTCTTGTCAAATAATCTCTTCATTATATCTTAATGATTTCTAAAGTTTTGTTTCATCTTGATCATCTTCCATTTAGAGGATGTTCATAAATCTTGATTATATTATTTCATGAACTAATATGTATGGATATTAAAATTGATGGGAAACATTAGTTCTTTTCCATATATTAGTATGAATGGAAAATCTTTTAGAGCCTATTTGTGTCTAGTTCTATCAACACATAAAACATACTTCAATAAAGAATGTCAATTCCTTGATGTGTTTGTGGTAGATTTTTTGATGCATCAATAAGGTTCTTATTTGTTGACTCAGCCAATGGACACTCTATTCCCTAAGGGTAATAATTTGAATTAAATTTCAATTTAGTCTTGTTATAATATGCACATTCAATGAATTTGGATAATTTGAATGCAAGTTCATTATCACAACCAAAGGAGAAAGTAGTACCAAATCTTGTGACAATATTATTTTAGAAACTTGATCACTTTCTTGGTTGTGATTAATTTCATTGTTACTACCATAATTAATATGGTGAAATATTCAATATATATGAGCATTAAATTGTGTCCCTTGGTATAATTTCAACTAAGGACACCAGTTAAATCAATCCCCCATTGGGAAAATGGTCTATCTTCTACATCTAGTTTGAGGCATAATTGCATGTGTTTCCTTCATTGCAAACATTTCAAATTCATGGCACATTATGATGTGATTGTGAATTTATTTGAATATTATGGGCCAGTAATACCTAGCTCTTAATACCTTGTGTTCTATTTCATTACTAGATGTATGATCACCTTCTATTTTATTATGAAAAATTATCATAATTTCATCAATTTTGACCCTAGTCATACATCTAAGATAAATTATTTCATAATTTTTATGGTATAGGAATCATTTATTAAACATGTAATGAGATATCTTCAACTTTATATCACACATTTGCTCCCTATTAAGCTAAGAATGTCATGTCTCATACAAAATATAATGGATAATGTGGTCATATCATTGACTGAACACTATTTAAGTTTGATTTATTTGCATAATAGTGATTCTAGAGTCAAATTCAATGATAAAATTAGTGAGGCCCTAACATATAACCATCTTGGATGGCATGATCTCAACAACATATTCGTACATATTGGCTATCCACTTGCATATGTGTTCCCCAAGTTCTTTTTATCCCAACAAGAGCTTCACGCTAGGTTCAAACACAATAGTGTGGACCTTAATATAAATTATATAATGTATGATTTTATTTTTAGCCTAAACAATGTCATACTTTTTTTGTTCAGGATGGAACATTTTATTTTTGCATCCTTCAAGTTTTTGCTCATGAAAGCAATAAGTTGTTCCTTGTCATTGATTATTTATGTGTGCACAACTACTATGATATGTTCTAAGGCAAAATACTAGAGATAAAAATATTTTTCAAAAGTTAGGGTTCATTAAAACTAATGTTTGCATGATGGAATTCTTGATGTATTGGAATGCTAATTTGTCTTTTAGAATCCATTCCACTTTTGCATCTTGTTTCAACATAGTCTTAAGGCATTTAACATTTAAAAAACAAAAAATAGTTATAAATTTGTGTATGGAATTCATTTTCATAAAGAAGGATTTCAAATCCTTTTTACTATGAAAAATAGGTATTTTTGAAATTACACTAGCACTTTAAGGATCAATAAATACCTTCCTTCATGATAATTTTTCCCATAAACATACCTTCAGTGACACCAAAAACACTCTTCTTTGGGGTTCAAAGAGATTTCATACCTCCTACATATTTTGAATACCTTTTTTATGTGAATTATGTGATTCAACATGAACTTTGATAAAATGTTTAAATCATACATACAAATAACTATGCCCTTACCAATCAAGCCCTTAAAATTAAAATCTATAGCTCGCTAGATAGTGGCTCCTATATTAATCAAATTGAAAGGAATCCTCTTATAAGAAACATATCCCACTAGTTTGTGAAATATATTTTAAATCTATATCATTAGTTTACTAAGACTTGGTTATATACTAAGAATCCATCTAGGAAAGACATCATCTTAGATTCACTAGCCATCTGAACTACCTTGTCAAGAGATGGTAAAGCATAATTATCTTTTTTTGAAACTCTATTTAAGTTATTGAAATAAATTTAGAGTTTGATTTCTCCACTTTTATTACAAATAGGGACCAATTTGGCCACCCAAGTAGAATGGTGGATTGAGAATATAATTTTCACTTAGAGTAGCTTCTCAACTTATTTTTGGATGATATGTTCAAGGATAGGGTTTATAGGTCATTACCTCTTATTATATGTCCTTATTTAAGTGGGGTATTGTGTGTTATAATGCTTGGATCAAATAATTTTATATCATTTAATGTCTAAGTGATCACATATCTATATTGTAATAGTAATTTTTTAACTCTTTCATCTCAAACTCATACAATTGAGACTGTGTTGACATTTTCAGGCTCACTAATTAATCATAAGTTTACATTCATTGACTCATGGCCTATGAATTATAGTTGTTTTGTAATTTTAACCAATTTATCCATGTCAAATGTCCTTTACAATAAAACCATACCCTTGTGTATCTAGTTTTCTCTCATATTCATGACTCCATCATTGTTGCAATCATCATCCATATGGTCATCTCTTTATATATATTTTATAATCTATGCATTAAATAATATGGAAGTGTTCATGAATTTTAAAATATGTTGATCATCATCATATACTTATAAACTCTCAATGTTTTCTAGGGCTAAGGAGCTCAAAAAAAATTCAATTGAGAGTTAGTGTTGCTTATAATCACTCAAGGGGCTAGATTTGTAACTAATGTCACAAACTAATCTACAGTATGATTATTCATTTAAGGAATGGGGATAACATTAAAACCATTAAATATATCAATAAATTCCCATTCTCTATTTTTTATTTTTAAAATTGATTCACTTTTCACTAAAGTCTAATTTTGAATTGATTGATCACCAACTTTGAATCCCCAAATACTTACGATTATTTTACCTTATGTTTTTAGAAAAGTATAGGATTGATATCAAGTATTTTTGTTCTAAAAGTTATTATTTGAATTTAACTAAAATATATATGAATTTAAGTTTTATTTTACTTGTGGACTAGTTAATAGAAATCTAGCTCTTAAACCTTGTTTGGAGCAGGACCTATTGAAGTGGAGGCACCATAACCCTAATGAATTAGAATTTTTGTCCTAATTTTTTTTGGTAGATTTAGTAGAAAGGATATAAATTCTTATGTCATATTGCATGCCACTTATTCTAATATTTATGGTATTATAATCAATGATAATATGTTTCATTCTAGGTTTTCTATTTATCTATATTTGGTTGAAAAAAACTCTCCAATGTATCCATATGTAGGAGAAATTTTTGTCCATGTATCAATTCATAATTTTGGACCAATCCTCAATCAAAAAATCCCATATGTTTCTATAATTTCAACCACCTGGATGTTTATGAATTTATAGAATCTAGGTTTAGATGTTAACTTTATGTGAACACTCAACAACTCTCCAACTACCTTAATTTCTAATTTGTCCAATTGAATAATGATCTTATCTAGTTTAATTAGGTTTAAACCTTATCTCCTATAGAATCCTACTAGCATGAAATTTGTTGAGGCTCCCAAATCAACCAAATAATTATGAAAAATCTTTCAAAATATCCTAACTATGAGGAAAGGAGGGACCTCAACATTGTTTTCATGGATCACTACATTAGTGTGTGCCACCTTCTACTTGGTTTGGGTTGGTTTCTGAGTCAATACCTATAATTGAAAGTCTTGTTGTTTTATTATTTGGACTAGCTCATGTAGTGTAATATTATCCTTGATCTTCTTCATATATTCAACTATACTATAACCACCTTTACTGAGGGTAGGTTCCATTTCTATAATTGGACATTGATCAATACCATTTAGGGGTATGGGATCATTATTTACTTTTAGCTCAGGGGGAGTAGCACCATTGTTTCTCAGGGTGGAAATTATAAGGAATTATAGTTGTCTTAATTATTAATGTAGAATTGTTTCTGTAGTATTTTTGAAACTCATCAACCTCATCCATATATTATTTAGGTTCATTATCTTCTTGACTAGGTAAATCTGAGGTCTCAAAAACCATGACATTACTCAAGGATCTAGGCATGCTTGCGGATTCAGATGTGTTGGTTACATTATAGTGGTTTGGGACCACCTCATACTCTTACATATCTTTTTGGAAGATATTAAAGGAATTAAAAAACTTGATATAATCTAACTCTCCATGTTGGAATGTGTTATGCACTCTACATCAGTTGGTAAAAATGAGCTCATAGATCTTAATCTCAAATATTTTTTTGGTAAGGGTTCAAAGTTTTTATTAGGGCAGTATAAGGGATGGTTATATCTCTAGTATAATAAATTTAAATTAGTATTGTCCACACCTACATTCCTACCTTGCCTTTCAAGGCCTAAGAAATCATTATTAAGCTATTAAAGCATTTGTTGTATCACATCTATCTCATTCTTCATAGAATATTGAGGTATATTTTAGACATTATTGATAATTGAGACTAAATCTTGGTTTGCACTTGTATTATGTATTCATCACTTTTTAGATTGATAAATCCTAAGGGTTGATTTTGTGTTACTTATCTTAGTGGTAATTGGTTGATGAATAGGATAGGGTTAGGTATTAGGATGTTCTAGTTAGCATTTGGAATTAGGTTTAGTGATATGAGGTTTGGGATAAAATTTAGGGTAGCTATGTAAATATAACCTTTTGGGTTTAGTTATTATTCCACATTAATAACCTCATATTATGCCAGTGTAAAATACACAATGATGGGATCCTTTCATAAGAAAATCATTGTCCAAGTGTCTAAGGCATTCTTATACATTCCAAGTGCTAAATAACCATCATTTTTGTGTAATGTTATTATGTGCATGTACATATTTTGAAATATTACATGCAAGTCTTTGATTGGATTAGTGTTGCCATTATCATGTTAGATAACTTTTGATATAACATGCTTGGTTTGATGACTTGTCCAAACTAGGTGAAGAAAGCATTACCGAAATTGTTCCATATAGTGATGGAGTTGTTAGGGAGATTCAAAAACCATTCATATAAAACATCTTGCAGGGTAAATGGGAAGAGACTACAAGCTAAATATTCATGTTTTATGTTCAAGATCCTCAAGGTTTTTTTATAAGACATTATGTTTTCTTCAGTAGTGTGTCCTATGTTAGGTGTTACATGTGGGAGATACCTCTTAGGATTTCTAGGAAAACCATGAACATCCTTATAAATGTTGATGGTTAATCCCACTAACCAATCCATTAGCCTAAATATATTATGATTGAAATGTGTGTGAGTTAGGTTAGGTCCTACTAATTATCAGTCTTCATTTTCCAATCCCAGGTCTTCTATGCATATATAATAGTGGGAATAATAGTGAACATGATTTAGACTTATACCTAGTGATGTATGAGGTAAGATCTAGGCTACCTCAAGATTAAATATCTATTTAGTACTTATGGTCTTCAAGTATACTACATATTTTTTATACATGTGTTCATTGTAGTTCCAACTTTTTCTCTCTATTGAGGTGTGTTTCATGCACACCCATAGGATATTTTATGGGATAAATCCCTCTTATTTTAAGATTACGAGAGAAAATTTAGGGAATGAGCTATAGTATTGGCCTCTCTTATGTAGCCTGATTGGAATAAATTTGTAATCAACATAGATTCTACCATAGATAGAGACTGATACTACATCAAAATTCCACACTATCTTGAAACCTTTCTAATTATTCAAATATGGATATTAAAATTTATCATTAAGTTATAATTAAAGCTTATATGGAATAAACATAAAAGGAAGAGAAGGGTAGGGTAGAGAAGAAGGCTCTTAGACTTTATTGAGACATTGATGCTTACATGGAATAGTTTTAAATATGACAAGTTTTGATGGTATATGCATAGTTCTTCTTGGGGTCAAGATAGAACAAACATGATTTAGAGTATAAATAAAATTTCATGATGGATATAATCTTTATATAATTATTTTTAAGATAAATCATCAAAGAGTAATTTTTAATGTAACACTGTTAGTTTTAACAATTAATTTTAACATATCCAATAAACAAAACTAGTCATGTTAATATTTCACTCAACATTGTTAAATTCACATAATAGTCAAAATTTATACCATGTATATGAAATCAATTAACATATATTAAATCAGTTCTAAGAGTTGAGGGATCCTAACAAAAAATAAATAAAATCCTATGAACATTCCAAATAATTTATAAGTTGTCTCTTTACATTTCATAAAAATATCTTCCTCTTCTCAATGTTTACAAAATATGTTTTTATATCATAATGGGCCCCTACCCACTATCAATGACTAATTTTTTATAATATAACTCTTCATGAAAAGACAAAAAAATATCATGAAATAGAGGGGATGAATACCATAATACATAATTTCACAATTTTGGACCACAAACATGGATCTTCCACTCGGTTCACAACCTTTGAGGAATATCCTTTCATAATCATTCTTGTCCATTTTATTAGCCAACTATCTTCTTGGGGGGATGCCAATTTATCTCATCACTAGATGATTCTCATCCTATATTAATTTTCAATACAACTTTCCAATGCTTTTTAAATATGAATAAAAATTATAATCTTATTGAGTTACAATGTTTCAAAGACAAAAGAAAATGTCATAATCAACCTTATTTCTACTTCATTATGTGTTGGGTGGGGTCTGTAAGGTGTCATCTTGTGGAGTGCCACTTAAAACATTACCATCCTATGAAACATCAATTCTAAAATTATCATCCTAAGAATTGCCACCTTGAGGAATACTAGCCTAGACATTACTAGTTTGTGAATTGCTAGCTTGGGTGGCAACAACATGTCAAACTTTCATGGCCTTAGCACAAGCATGAAAGTCTCCATCTATCTTAGACATATTAATAATGAGAACCCTGAATAACATATTTTATTTGGTCAAGTGAGCTATGTGGTTTCCCTAAGTGGTCTGTAAGGTTACTTTCATTATTTCCACCCACTCAAATTTGTCCTTTTGTTTGGAAATTTTATTATCATATTTCATAAAATTAATTGAGTGCTTCCTTCAGCTCTATTTTAATGGTTTTAGGTGTTGATGCTCTTGTCTAAGTTTCTAGTATATGCATATTTTGTTTGATACCCTAGATAAATATTTTGGAAAACTCATTGGTAGTAGTTACCATATATTCAAGATCTTCTATTAACTCATCTTACTCACTTGTCCTTCCTTTAAATATTTGAATAATGAAGTGGACTAGTTTATCATTTATTTTTAATGATAACATGGCCCTTAACATTAGTGTTAAAGTTTTTTCCATTGTAATTTGATTTAATCATGCTTCTCAGTGGGTTCATGAAATGATCATAGACCATGCTTATCCCCCATTTCACCTACTATGTGAGATTTATTTTGGAAAAGTTATCATATGAATGTCTATGGGCCCACCATGTCTATCCTTTTTGATTGGCTTAGGGTATCACAATGATTTGCCTATATGTTATGTCATTATAAATGTGTGGTGTGAGTGAATTAGTGATTCAAAAATGGTAGGTAATTATTATAACACAATGTGAAATAGATTAAGTGGTGAAGCCCTTTATATGACTTAGTTGGTTATGAAATTATGTCAAGTTATTAGATTTTTACACTTGGCATCCTGGTAAATAGTATTTCAAAAAATGGGATCCATGGGAGTATGTCCATGATACATGGCCAAATTTCATTTCATATAAGCTCTCATGTCACACTCCTCATTTTCATTTTGCCTTACCTTTGTACACTATGTGAGTGCAAGTGTATGAATATGATATGTGGATTTATATGATTACTTCATATCTCCCACAACCCTTTAGTTTCAATTTTAATGCTAAGTTTATATTTTTTGAAATGGTGACATGTGGATATATGTGATTATTTCATATTCTTACTAGTTTTGGTCTTCATGGACTTATTTTACTAACTATAAAGGTGTGAGAGTGAAAAATAATTACACATGCCACTAATCAATGACACATGGCACTATGTGATAGGGTTACATTGCCTCATTGTGGTTTTATGTTGAAAATATGTGAAGCCATGAAACCTGATGGTATGTGATATGGTCACACTCCTACATACTATAGATCCATTTTTAAAATGTCTTAATTAATACGTTGAAAAGTTGTGACTAAATGTGATGTTTACACCTTATATGTAATTTCATTTAAAGGATTGAAAGAAATATTATCTTTGATGTAATACTAAAAATGTGATGTGTGAAACTAAGTGATGACTAGTGGCATGATTTAACTAGTTTAAAGCCTTTAAAACTTTGATTCTTCATATTTTTAATTTTGACCACTATGAATGTGAAAAAATGTGAAAAAGTTCCATGTGGATAGATATGAAATAAGCATGAAAACATGTAACTAATTAAAAATGTTGTAACTAACTATTAAAAATATTTTATGATAAATAACACAAAGTTAGCGACCAAATGTTCATAAATACACTAAATAAAAAAATGATTAAATTTTGTGAGAAAGTATGAAGGAAATAACAATGTCAGTTTTAATGCATTAAAAATCTTGTAGCACAAATTATGTCCTAAATAATGCAAAAATAAGTGAAGGGGAAACACTTTTGTGGCTAATATTATATAGGTAAGTTTTGAAAAGACATGACTTTTATACAAACATCCAACTTCAACTCATTTTTTAGATATTAATTTGATCTATGTTTAAATAATTAAAGGATGAGCATTGAATCAATTAAACAAAATTTTAAAAAAAAAAAGCCTAATGGAATGTAAATTTTGAAAAAATAATGGAGGGTCTATACTGGATCCCTATTCAAAATGAATAGGGTGTGTTGGTCATAAGAGTTACACCTTATAAGGATATGATAGTCTCATATACAATTGTATTGGGTCCATAGTGTTACTTGTTACTTTGGGACCCAAAACAATGTTTACTAATTTTATTTGGTAGATGAAGACACTAATTATAGCATGAACCTAGGAAGGACTTGGATTCACATGATGAAATCATTTCCATATGTTGTCTTCCAATAAATCATATTATTTCATTTGGGAAAGGTTTTTATTTCCCAAGGTTATCCAAAACCATTTAACATTCATTAAGAAATCCTTAATAAAAGTCTAATACTTCATATTAATTGTCACTTACCTAGCAATGGGTTAGTAAAGCCTTCCCCACATGCAAAGAACAAATATCCTATAACTACCATTCCATGTGTCTTAAAATCAAACTCTAAAACTTCTATGGATTCATTGATTTAAAAAAAACCCATACATAACCAATCTCACTCCTCATTTGCTCAATTACATAGATCTCAAACTTCTCACCCAATCATGCACACTTCTTTACATGAATCTTGCATTTAACCATGCATATTGGTCCCACACTAGTTATTAAACTCATGTGCACTGATCACCATACATCATATAATAAGCACCCTATAGCTCATGCTTTAATTCTAAGTACTACACTCACTTGATGATTTATGTTTACTTAGTACCTCATAGTCCCATGCCAAGTCTTGCACTCGCTCACTGACTATAGTTCACTATATTTCTAGTATACCTTACACTCATATGCCAAGTCCTACAATCATACTCCATACAGTCATGTGTTTATCACTGAATTATACACCCTCCACACATTATAATTACATAAACCTCAATGGCATCCCACTCATGGACACATTAACTCAACCACATGTTCCAACTGATATGACTACATTTTTTCCAAAAGGAGATCCCAAATTTGAATAAAGGGTTGATAGTCTAGACATTAATTGTTCAAATTATTACCAACTACCACATTTGATAGGATCGACATGTTATGGATATCCTCATTGGTAAATGAATAGTATTTATGATTGCTCCTATATTATTATGTTGTATATATGTAACATACACATCTAGTTTGAAGGAGGATTCCACTTCACACATAGTTGTAACATCGTATAGCTTGATATGTACATCTAGTTGATACACACATTTTTGACATTGTACTCTATATTCTTTTCCCTATTTTCCATTAATAAATAGAAGTTACATTTCATACAAGTTAAGACTTTTGATCCATTGAATGTGTTTTGTTTATTCACCCTAAATATTACACTACAAATTTGCTCTATATAGCCATAACTTGGTTATCAATCACACACCTTGGTTTTGGACCCCGTATTATGGATCAACTGGTATCAAAGGCATTAAATGATTGAGGAAGAACTAGTATTGAAGCCTCATTCTATTCATTTTCCTATGCATGTAACCATAAGAGCACAATAAGAGAGATAAGGTTTATTAATTAATTCTATTTCAAAAACTCCATCAGAACGTCATAGAAAGAATAAGATGGATGATGCCCAAAATAAATTTGAGGTAGCCCTAGAAATCCAAAGTGTCATAGCTGACACTCTGGAGGCACAATGCAATTAATGTTTTGGTTAGCTCCACAAGTTTATTATGTAGCTCAACCTAATGCCCTCATCTTCATCTCAACAAAATGTTCCACAATAGCTCCAATAGTAAACACCCTTCAAGGTACAAGTTAAACTTAACATCCCTTTGTTTAAAGGAAAGATCAATACCAAAACCATAGATGCCTAGATTCAACAACTTGAGGCATACTTTTTAGTCAAGTATTTTACTGATGCTAAAACTATCACCTTCATAGTACTAAAGATGTCCATTCTAATTATCAACTAGTGGGAGACATTCAACATGTAGTGCACATAAGAGTGTGCTCCAATATAATCATGGAAGATTTTTATTGACATGCTAAATGAGGAGTATAACCCTATTTATCACTTTGAATATGAATACATCAAGTTCCAAAAATTATGCCAACTCAAGGATTGGTCAGTGGAAGACTACACCAACTCATTTCATGACTACTCTATGTGCCTACAAGAGAACTTAAGTGAACAACATAGGGTGTTAAAGTACCTTAGTGAAATTTCACCATACATCCATGTGAATACAAAGTTATTGACTTATAACACTTTGTGGAAATAATATTGAAACATCACTAAGATCAAATCCAAGGCACAAATGAAGTAGCATGCCACCTCTTCACCAACATAGAGTAAAAGGCCCTACCAGCACATAAATCCACATCATAGCCTTCTATGTAGAAGTAACAACACACATCTCACAAAAGTGAAAAACAATAA
This sequence comes from Torreya grandis, assembly GCA_037957365.1. Taxonomy (NCBI): domain Eukaryota; kingdom Viridiplantae; phylum Streptophyta; class Pinopsida; order Cupressales; family Taxaceae; genus Torreya; species Torreya grandis. The sequence continues at coordinate 94,283 of JARHVA010003965.1, forward strand.
AATATTACTAAACACTCGAAGGCTCCATCACCTTATACTTTAGAAAAAGGAATAAATAAGTAAAGTGATAAGTGGTGACATGTCCATCACTCATCCACCCACAACAACTCTAAATTTTATGTGCAATAGTCCCTTATCACACAATCTACATTAGGGCCCACACTAATGGATAACATTGATGTAGATGCCTCTTTTCTAAGAACTAACTCTACTATGATTGGCATATATTAATAACATGAATGTATCTTCCATACTCAGTTATGTGTGAAAGGTTAACCTCTCCACATCATCATTGACAATGGTAGTTATAAGAACATCATTATATAATCCACAACTTAGTTCCTTGGTATCACCACTACTGTGCATCTTAGACCATACTCTTTGGGATGGTTGTATAAAAGGGAAAGATATACATGTTTAGTGATAATGTAATTTCCAATATAAGGTCAAACCAATGGAGGATAAAATCACTTATGACATTGCATGTTTAGATGTTTATGACATCTTATTAGAAAGATCATAATTATTTGAGTGTGAAAATACATATCAAACCAAGCCACAACATTAGACTATTCACATGTAATATCACTTTTATAACCTTTTTTATTTTGTGCCCTCATCCAAAGTCACCTTGGTATATTTCAAACAATTTTATAATCTCATATCACATATGCAAACTTTCATGTTACTCATGGTTCACCCTATTATGCATGTGCAGTGAGGAATGATGAAGCACACCCTAGTAATGTGCAACTCTTTCACATCATCATAGTAGTAATAGTTTCTCAATAAGTTACTAGAGTAGAAAAATAAAGTCTTCATAGAACTTTAAGTCCTTCCAACACACTACACACTAAATCACCACATCAATTTGGTTCTTAGATCCCCTCTTCCAAATAGCCCATATATCATAGATCAGTTTGGGAAAATGCTGAAATCTATAACTAGATACAAGATTTCATTGATCATGACAAGATCAATCTAAAATTTTCACCTTTTGGGAGTTTTATAGTCCTTAAACCTAAGAAGGATGAATCTTAGTGACTTTGCATAGACTATCACACACTCAATAATATAATGGTGAATAATCAATACCCACTACCATGTATTGATGACATCTTAGACTAGATATAAGGTGCCCATTACTTCACCAAGATCAACTTAAAGTTAGGTTACCATCAGATCTTGAATATGTCTAGAAGATAACATTCAAGATATGAGAAATATTATATGAATGGTTGGTTATGCCTTTCAGTCTAACCAATATGATATCCCATGTGCTTGATAGATGATCTACTCAAGCCTTTCCTAAACTCTTTCATCATCATCTACTTATATGATATCCTCATTTTTATCAAGACTTTGGAAGAACACATGAAGCATATATTGCATGCCATAGACAGCTTGTTCCAACACAATTTGTAAGCCAACTTCTTAAAATATATATTTGGTGTCACATAGGTCTATTACCTAGCTTAAATCATTGACCACACTAGCATTAGGGTAGATCTAGATAAGATCAAAGTAATCCAAGATTATCCTACTCCATGTAATCCATATAATTGAGGATTTTTCTTGGACATGATAACATCTACCATAAGTTCATCCTTGGTTTCTTGCACATTTATTGGGTACTCAGCCTAATGACACATGCCAAATCCAAGTTTGACTAGAATAATGTGAAACAACATGATTTTTAGGCCCTAAAACAATTCCTCTATTTAGCAAATTTTCTCACAATTCTTGACAATGTGTAGACCTTTCAAATTCACACTAATGCATCTAACTACACACTCAATGTAGTGCTCATATAACATGGAGATCAAAGAGTATAACACTCAAAAACATTTAGTAACATGGTGTGAAGATACTCCACCTATGATAAATAATTTTATGTTATTATTTAATAAATTAATTAATTGTGACACTACATTATTAGGAAGGAGACAGTTATTCATTCAGACCATAATCCACTTTAGTTTATGTAGATGCAGTACAAGATATAAAATGCATTCCATATGAAATGGATAACTTTCCTACAATAGTTCCATCTCATGATAAAGTAAAATAAAAGGAAGGAAAACAAGGTAGTATTTTTCCTTAACCAACTACTGTTCATGTACTCATCACAGTCTTCGAAATGCATGGCCATAACTTCATAGACTAGGTATCCCTCTAATCATCTAGCCGAGACTTCATAATGACTTACACAAGCCTCATGTAACATAAATAAGTGTCAAAATTATACTTATCATCTTCTTTATAATCTCATACATTTTTGTGTTCCCTCTATCACACCTCATCGATGACTCATCTATGAGGTGCACTACACCAAGACCTCAAGACACTTCAACATGATAAAGATTCTAGATGCATTATAGTTACACCTATTTTGGTCATACATGTTCATATATGTGGAACACCATATCAAGTTTTTCATTAATTTATATATATATAAGGCCATGAACATGAATCTAGGACTTTACATACCTCTGTTAATTCCATTCAAATCATGGGAATCTACCAACATGGATTTCAATATTGGGATACTTGAGATGAGATGACAACATGATGTTGTGTTTGTTGTAGTAGCTAAGTTTTATAATATATCCATCATGGTAGCATGAAATAAATACCTTTATGTAAATAACACTACATAAGATTTATTCATCCATGTTTGGGTTCATTTTGGGCTACCAACATCCATTATCTTTGACTAATATCCATACTTTGTGAGTCATTTTTATAAGGCATTATGGGAGTTGATGGGTACATAATTAGATCAGTTGATGTCATTTCATCTTCATATAGATGGATAACCTAAATTATTCAATCACACACTTGTTAATATTTTAATAATGTATAACCACATGCATGTTTACAATTGGGATGATAATATCTTGTATATTCAGCATTCCTACAATAGGGATCTTCATAGCTCTACTAGCCACAATCCATTCTAGATATGTCTTGGGTTTAAACCTTAAACACCTCTATACATATCCTACCATGTACCATGAAGCACTAAGTCACACACATAGGAATGAGAAGTAGACAAAGTTGATAAGTTTATGTGCCACATCAAGTCTATTCACTACAAATTTAAACAAATCTTTTCTTGCACCCAAGTTAAGTACAATGATCATAATGACACAAATCACACACCTCATGTATTATGAGTTGGCACCAAAGTCTAGTTACAACTTTAGAATGAGTGCTTCAAAGGTCCACACCAAAATTTTAAGCCTATGTGCTATGGTCCTTAAACATTTTGAGTATATCTAGTGAGAATACCTTCATTCTTGATCTACCTTAATACTTGGGCATGTACCTAGTATTTAATTTATAACTTCTCAAACCTTAAACTCTACCATTTCTTAAGCTAGTAGTGACATAACATCCTTCTAATTTATATCTTGAACACTTGTGACTTGTAGAAAAGGACTAAATCATTTAATTGATAGACACACACACCCACCATAGAACACATCAACTTTATATAATTCTCAAGGTTGGAAAATATTCTAATCAAGATAAGTGGTATACTTCGTAACAATTTCAAGTGTAGTTTCCATATGTATACACCAACACAATGGAGACCATTATTCTTCAATAAAGGGTGGATTATCCATGTATAACCCATGCATAGCCAATCTCACTCCTCATTTTCTCTATTATGTAGAGATCATAATTTTCACCCAACTATGCACACTTATTTGCACTAATCTTACACTTAACCATTTGCATTGGTCCCTCACTAGTTTACAAAATTCCATACACCAATTTCCCCAGATCATAGCCTACATACCCTATATCTCACACTTCCTTACTAAGTCCTACACCTACACATTGACTTCTTCACACTCTATTCCTCATAGTCCTACACCAAGTATTACACCTAATCACTGACTACATTGCACTAGATTGGGTACACACCTCACACTCTCACACTAAGTCTTGTGATTGCATTCCATATATTCATGCATGCATCATTAACTTTTGTGCACTCTATGTCTTATAGTTACATGCACCTCATAGGCATCCACTCATAGACACATTAACCCAACCACAAGATCTAAATTATCATATTAAGATTACCACCAAAAGGATATCTTAGATTCAAATTCAAATGGTTGACATCCTAGACATTAACCATTCTAACCCTTGTCAGCTACAACATCTAACAGGGTTAAAGTACTATAAATATTCTCCTTGGTAATTGAAAAATAGTTATGATGACTCCTATATTTTTATGTTGTATATATGTAACATATGCATCTAGTTTGAAGAAGGATGACATTTCACACATAGTTATAACATAATTTAGCTTGATCTATACATCTATTTGATAACATGCATCATTGACATTTTACTCTATATTCTTTTAACTAATCTTAATTAATGAATATAAGTTACATTTCCTAAAAGTTAAGACTTTTACTCCATTGAATGTGTTTTATTTATTTTGCCTAATATTACACTATGCACTAACTCTACATAGACATAGCTTGGTTGTCCACTACACCTTGGTCATAGGCCCTATGGTGTAAATCATTCACTTAATAAAGGTGAGTGAATATAAGCTTACAATGATCATGGTCATCTCAACCAATTCATTGGTCGAAATCATTATAATCATAGAAAAGGATGAACCTATGAATCTACCTTGGACCTCCATGGGGTTTAGAATTATAGTCCTTATATACCTCTTGGTTTAGAATCTCTTAATTACACTATCTAAAATCATTATATTCATATGGTATAAGTCTTGGGGCATGAATAAAATGCTCCCAAAAAACCTGATGATTTTTCTCATCCATGTAATCTATTTATGCCTCATTATGATGAGGGAAAATGTAGTTTAGAATTTGAGATAGGTGATAAAACCATTCACCTCCCTTTTTCCCTTTAAGTGATTGAGGAATGAAGTCCCTCTTTGACAAAAAATAGTCTATATGTTAACATTGGTTTTGAGGAACAATAAAAAATACTCAAGTTAGGATCTTCACTTTTCCCAAAGGAGGTAGAATACCATAATAAAAAAATTCATCAATTTTTTACAATATTTTAATTTCCCTCACTTAGATACGACATGGAACATGAAAAACATCATTCCTTATGAAAATTTACTATCAATAAAATAAGAATTTCCATAATCACCCTATCTAATTTAGTAACCTTGTGTTAATACTCAAAAAATATAATTGATAAAAAGAGAAGAAAAGGTTAAAATCTCTAACCTAATTGGTTAGGCCCATATTTGGTAATAGGATATTTTTAAAATGGGAATTTTCACTTATGTGTCTTAGAAGGTAAGAATATAGGTTAATCTTTGAACTATTTTCACCTCAAACATTACTTGAAATAATATCTCACATATCACATTTACCTCTTTGAAAAAATATAATCCTCATTGTAATTTTTTATTTTTATTTTTTTGTAATTCAGTTATTTTGATAGGATGATTATTTAGCTATGAATCCATGTGAAAAAAAAAATTCAATGAGGTATGTCATTTCATATTTTTCCCTTCAACATTCTTCCCCTTATAAAAATAGTCTCAAAATAAATATAAAATAGTAATCTTAACTTGGTTCTTACTGGTATTATACCCCTCATTCCCATACATCTTCTTTACATATAAGATACTCTAGCCTACATCCTAGTCTATAATCTTGGTCATGAAATAATTATATTTGATGTTCTCTATAATCAAAATAGATAGTATTCTCTAACTAATTAAAATTATCCACCTACTTTCATCTTTGATGATGAGCCTTTGCATCTTACTAGTTGCATGGGACTAAAGTTAGGGGTATGAGCCTTATAAAAAAAAGGCACTATACAAAATTATGCTTGAAAAATCAATAAGAAACTCTACATATCTTAATCTTTACTTATCTTTGATGTTGATCCATAGCATATTACTAGTTACATGGGATTACAATTTGGGGAAGATGCCCCTTATTCACCTACATTCAATATTTGGTGATGATCTCATGCATCTTCCTAATCACATGAGATCAAGTGTATGGGGTCAAAATAAAAATCAATATAATTCAAAAGTGTCCAAAAATTAAAAGCAATAAAATCCTTGAAATTATTGCTTGGATGTCTATTTTACAAGGATAACCTTCCCATTTTACCAATTCTTCTTTGGTTGGCCATTTGATGATCTAATTATATATAGTCAATAAAATTAGTTTTTTATAAGCCTAATAGGAGTATAATTATCTCAAAAATCATAAGGATTACATTAAAATTTTGTTCTTTGTGAAGTTTTGATGAGTATATTTTCTTCTTTTTCCATTCTACATATCCTATCCTCCATTCCCTATTTTAAACTGAGTATCTCTTATCACATGGATGAACTAGTTTGATATTTTATTGAAATATAGTCATTAGTGTACTCATATATCATCATGTATTAAATTTTAATGCATTATATTATAACAATTGAAAGAGATGGTATAAATAAAATTACAATAATGGGTCATATATGAATAGCACATGTATACATCAATTTTTTTGTGCATCATCTTCACACTGAGAGGGAAAGTGTGACTAAAATCGTATAAAAAAAAGGGGTAGTAGGCATAAATGCCCAATCAGCCTTGATTCTAGATAATTCTTGAAGTAGATATCCTCATCCTCCTCTAAGATCCCAAAAACATAGAGTGGTGATGACTTATAATCCTACTCTGATGTCTCATATGGCTAGTCCTATATTGGGAAGCCTCTCCTCCCATAGTATACCTTATAGAATAGACATGCCCACCTCTTGTTGAAAACAAAACATTTTAATTCTTCACTTGAGACTCAAACCCATATACCTTGGCCTTAAACTATTGATCTCAACCCTCTATCAAATAATATCATGTGCTCTATGATAGGTAGGGCTAAACACATCAAAATTCCAAATCATGTTGGAGGTAGACTCATTTCTATGATGATTTACTCCCTGATAAGGCTAGAATAACTGTGGAATAGGTTCATGAGTAAATACTAAATTAACCTCTACCAATCCATATTAAAAAAATCACACACAAACATATATTATGATACGGTCATAAATTAAATTGATAAAGTAAGCAAAATGGTTAAAACTATGATAAAAATAAATAATATATTAACTAATTTAGAAATCCCTCATCCTAATCATGGTTCAAGTACTCATCATTGCTAATCTCTACCTCTTCCTCATCATCCTAATTTAAAGTATAATTATCCACCCTTTTCTTATTATTTTTCTTACCATACCTCTCTTAAATCCACTACTAGTTGTTGTGGTTGTGGCTACTACTATTGATCTCCACTTAGTTCCCCCAATAACACCTAAGCCACCCTTGGAAGAGTAGGCACTACTCCTTCCCACCCCCCACCATACTTCTAGTTTTTTAATATCTTCCTCCTCCTTTTCTCATACCACCATCTAATTTGGTGATAGGAGTACCTAATATTAAAGGGTGCCACCCTAGTCTCAAAATTTATACATCCATGACTTATCACTCCCTTTTGTAGAAAACCTTTGGGATATGGATATTGGATACATAATGTATCCCACACTGATGTGGAACCTAATCTACCAAATGTGACTTAGATTTCCCTAATTTATTGTGCAATTATCATGCACTCTTGTAATCTATTAGAGTGATGTAATCATTCCCTCATTGGCTTTCCTTATCCACGTATGGAAATGTTATCATGTCTCCACTTATGAGTATCCCAACTATTCATGGCACATTATATAAATGTTTAATATCTATCCATCTATAATCCTTTATGGCTTCCACATATCCAATCATAATACTACTATAATATGGGATCATGTTCTCATATACCTAACACTTTATTAGAGTTAGGTCCCAAATTTAAAACCTAGTATAGGTATTGATAAGTGCATAAGAGCACATTATGTTCCAAAGCAAACCTATAACTATGTTCCTTAATGCTCCTCAAAATAGGATCCTAGCTATAAAGGATATGATTTATCCCCTTATACCCTGCCAACTATGAGACCAAAATCCTAATGATAACCTTCTAGAGTTGGGGACCACCACTCTCTCAATCTCAGCCAGTCTCACACCTTGATTTATACCCACATTAGGTGTACCTATTTATCTAAAGTATTCAACCCATTATTGGGTCTCTATTTTGTCATTAGCCTATCTAAGAATACCATCCTTCATTTCACTAATAATCCCATAATCTTTTATACATCAACTAGAGTGATAATCCACTCCCTTAGGACCTATGTAACCTAAAGTTGATCCAATTAGCATCCCATAATGTGAATAAGTCACATAAAATACTTCTAGCTAAAGTAACTATCCCCACCTTTAAAACCCTCCAAATACCTATCTAATTAGAATATAAGTATCCTCTTATATCAATAATTGTATTACCATAAGGAGGTACTCATGCTCTCTAGCCCTAATCCAATGTTTATATCCCACTTCAATCACATAAATATGATCTATATTAGTCAAAATTCTTCCAAAATTTCTCCAATCTCTACCATAGTGAAAATAACACCATGTGTAGGTATAAGTTGTGTAACTATTAGTATTTGTAGACTAGTGTTTAAATAATCATTATGTCAGTTACATAATCACCATGATAGTTGGCAACCATCATGATGGTTGATGATTGTTGGTTTGAATTCATAACCATTAGTCTTTAAATACCAATGGTTTCATCAAATGACTAAAACATTATTCTCTCCATGGCCCTAAAACTTTAAAAACCTAAAAATACTCAATATTAAATTAAAAAACAATATGTTTTTCATAAAATTCACACTACCACAAACACATTCAAACTTAAAATTTGATTTTTATTAGCTTTAATTTTTTTCTCAACAAAATTCTAAGCCTAATTTTTGGACAAAAATTTTGAGAAAACTCACCCATGCCTAAACCTCACATTGTACCAATAGTTTTCTTGGCATCCTATTAGTGTAGGTTTTTATTTTTCCCTATATTTTAATTAGGGAAATTGTATATCTTGTGCATACATGGAGTTTTCCTACATTTGTGGGATAGGCTAGCTTATGTGGAGGTGTGTGTCATAGATGTGTCATGGGTGTCATAAGAATGTCATAAGTAACTCTCTTGATGGGATTTACTTCTCTATTCTTAGCACCTTGTCACCACCTTTCATGGAGGAGTTACAATCTATTCTTGGGGTGCCTTGTCCACCTTTTGTGGAGTTACTTACGTACTCTCCTTTTTGTAGTCCTCACTTTGGCCATCTCATGTTAATCAGATTTTGGTTTTCTCCATTTTGTCTTGTGAAATTTATCTTCTTGTGTTATTTTCAAATTGTTTTAGCATCTATGTGGTGTGCACTTGTTTCATCTTGTGTGATCACATCTCTATTGCACTCGTGTTATCTGGATTCTGGCAACAACTCTGATATCATATCAGAGCAAGAACGGTAATCGTGTGTATAGTTATGATTTTAGTTTATTTTGAAATCAAGAGGAGTGGAGTTCTCTTTATTTTTTTTATTTTCTAGATCTGATCTAAAATAAAAATATATATAATTTTTGGTATCTTGCATCTTGGAATCCTTGGCCTTTGGGTGTCTTGGTTGTCTTCACTTCAGGGGCTAGTTTTACAGTTAGACTGGGTGCCATTGTTGTGTGAAAGGAGCAAAGGGAGGAGCAACTCTAAGCAACTTCAGTTCCAGCAGCAGAAGACCTTCCTTCCAACCATGCCATCAGTTGTATGGCATCCAAAATAGCCTTCAATTCTAGCAGCAGTAGTCTGCGCTCTCCAATAACTGACTAGGCCGTACAGCATGCAAGTCTACAAGTATGCGCCAACTTCAGCAGCCCCTTCAGTTTTGTTACACCTCAGGCAGTCCTTCCATCTTATTTTCTTTCCCAACAAGGCACCAAGTAGGTTGTACAATGTCCAGCAGGTTTGCACATTTATTTTTTTGTCTTTTCTGAGTTAAAATTCTGGACTGTGCTATTTTGGCGCCCCTTCCTTACTTGGCATCCCATGTGGCACCCCTTGGACACTTGGCAATCCTTCATTCTATCTATGCTTAATTATTTTCAATTTAAAATTGACTTGTAAAATAAAAATTAGTCAATTTGACTGAATATTTAATTTTTTAGATAGTTTTTTAATTTGGGGGTTTTTCATTTTAAACTTGTATCTTCAACCTACGAAGACGAAGGGTAAGGCCCGAGTTGGTGGGAGACCAATTACCCCTCACACAAACCTACTTTGGATTCCTCATTCTGTGTTGAATCCAATGAGTGGTTGGAAGGCCACTTTCTCTCTCAAAATAGGCATTTTTTTAATGTTTTAGTGTTTTTTTTCAAAAACACTAGTTTACGAGAAAATTGAACCTTTAATATTTTGTAAATGGTAGCTCGGATTTGGTGCCATTTTTTTCAAAAGTGTTTGTAATTCAATTCTCCATAGTGTAAGCTTGTTATTTGTCAAAAAAGAACTAGTTTATAAACTGCTAAAAATGTAGGTCTCTCGAGACGCATTTTTGATTGAGTCTGACGTCTTGTTTGCTTTAGTCTTGCACTGATTGCTCTAAGACACATTCTCAGCTAAGTCTAACATCTTTTGAATCATGCACTTGCATATTTGGGGGGATCAATATTTCGAGGGGGTGTGATTACTTTTCACAACTTGCAAATTTTTGCTTTCATTCTCCTTTCTGCATAAATTCACAACTTGCAATCAATACAACTTCACCTAAATTTAGCTAAAAATGGATTCTTTTCAACTCAAACCCCTAACACTTTTCAACTATCATGAATGGAAGGTTAAAATGTCAATCATTCTTAGAAGCAAAGAGTTGTATAGGATCACCATGGGTACTAAAGTAGAACCCAACACTGATGTTGAAAAGGTCAAGTGGTACAACCGTAGTGATGAAGCCTATGGATTACTGAGCTTGTCTATGTCTCCAAAACTTCTCTTCCATTTAGAATCCTCCCAAACTCCCAATGACATATGGGACACCTTAGAAAATTTATTTGGGAAGCTTGATGAGATGAGAGGTCATGAGCTCGAAAACGAACTCATAAGTCTAAATCCTAGCAACTTTGACACTCTACAGGACTTCTTCACTAAGTTTAAGTCCCTTAGATTACAATTAAAAGAATTTGGGATAGAGAAGAAAGATGATCAACTCATACTTTCTATTCTCACAAAGTTAGGTCCAAGCTATTCAGTCTTTGTCTCCACTTTCCATGCCACAAAAAGTGCCCTTGGCACTACATGGAAAATGCCTTCTTTGGATTCATTCATTGCCAACTTGACAAGGGAGCAAGATAAGCTAATTCAAATGGGCACAATGAAGTCCACTCAACCCCAAGATTTGATAGCTGGAAATGGTAAGGATAAGACTTCAACAAAGGAGAAGAAGAAAAAGAATAAGGACCAGGAGAAGAAGAAAGAAAACACCAATCCTGCCATAAACAACACTGAGTCTTCATCCTCCAATGCTAAACCTAAGAAGGAGAAGGCTAAGTGTGCCTATTTTAAAAAGACAGGGCATGATGAACACAAATGCATAAAGAAACAAATAGATCACCTAACTCATCTTCTAGAGAAGAACAACATAGGTGTTCCTAAGTCCATCAAGCAGAATTCATCTACCCAAAATTCTACCAAGGCAAAAGGCAAGGGTAAGGAGAAAGAAAAGGGCAAGGCCCTTGTAACTATGGCAGATTATACATCTTCATGGGTCATCGACTCAGGTGCTTCTCACCACATGGGATCTTCACTAGTTGAGTTTTCATCTTTAGAGCCTTGTAGCATGACTTCAATTAGTTTGGGTGATGACACATCAGTTTCTATTGCAAGGAGAGGGTCAGTTGAAATGGTAGGAGGAATATTCAATAATGTTCTAAGTGTTCCTTCTCTTTAAACCAATCTCCTATCAGTGTACCAAATCACTAACATTGATCGGGGCATGAGAGTTGAGTTTTCACCAAATTCAGTGGCTATCAGGGAGTTGCATAGTGATAGTACAGTGGCAGTGGGTAGGGTAGATCACCAAGCAAGGTTATATACCTTCTCACATTTTATATCAAATTCTTCTCCAATAGCATTGTTAACTCATTTAGATGGAGTTAGCATATTATGGCATGAGCAGTTTGGCCACCTTAACTACCACTACCTTGAGCAACTTTGCAAAAATGACATGGTCATTGGCTTGCCTTGTGTCTAATTCTCAAAAGGACTTTGCGAGGGGTGTTCCCTTGGGAAGCATCCTGAAGTGAAATTTGACAAAGGCAAAGCTTGGAGGGCTTCACAACCTTTGGAGTTAGTCCACAGTGATGTATTAGGACCCTTTCCCAAACCATCTTTAACAAGGGCCAAGTACATCCTCACTTTCATTGATGATTTCTCTAGGTACACTTAGATATATTTTCTCAAACAAAAGTCTAAAGTGTTTGAAAATTTTCTAGACTTCAAGGCTCTTGTTGAGAAATAGAGTGAGAAATCCATCAAGGTTCTTCAAACTAATAATGGAGGGGAGTATGTCAGCATCAGGTTTGAGTAGTTTTGCACCACATAGGGGATTGATTTGTAGTGCACAGTCACTTACAGTCCTTCACAGAATGGGGTTACAGAATGCAAAAATAGGTTATTGAAAGAGATGGCTAGCTATATGATTCACTCCAAATCCTTAGCACCATAGTATTGGGCTGAAGCCATCAATTTTGCTTGGTACATTCAAAATAGGGTTCCTCACAAAGCTTTGAAAGGGATAACACCCTTTGAAGCTTGGCATAAAAGGAAACCTGATGTTGAGCACTTTAGGGTTTTTAGATCCCTAGCCATGGCCTGCATTTCGAAGAAGAAATGTAAAGCTATGAAATGTCAATCCAAGCCTTGCATCTTTGTAGGATATTTGAATGGTATTAAGGGATATCGCCTTCTAGATCCAATCACTCATGAGATATTCATTGAGAAAAGTGTCCATTTTTAGGAGAGTCATAGAAACTCAACACTTGACACTTCTTCTCCCTCATCAGATCTACTTCTTCATGATGATTCCTCATCAGATTTAGATCAGCCATAGTAGGTTTTTAAGCCAGAGACATCTTCTTCTTCTTCGAGTTCAGATAGCAAGGATAGTGATGCAAAGTCATCCACCTCTAGTTAGTCAGAGGATGAGGAGTTAACACCTGAGTTTCACACTTTCAGGCCACTTTGGGCTAGACAGACACTTGAGAGTGTTGACACTTGGGTAGGAGATCCCACAGATGACAGACATACTAGGGTGGATTTTTAGAGAGATCCACATGCCTTCTTTGCTTCAATTTTAGATCCACAGACTTTTTGAGAGGCATCAAGGGTACCTGAGTGGGATAGTGCTATGGAAGAAGAATATTCTTCCTTAATCAAAAATCACACTTGGGATTTGACTTCACTTCCTAATGGAAGAAAGATGGTTTGATGTAGGTGGATATATCAGACCAATTTTGCAGTAGATGGGTCAGTTGATAAGTACAAGGTGTAATTGGTTACCAAGGGTTTCTCACAAGTGGTAGGCATTGACTACTCAAATACCTTTGCACCCATTGCAAAGATGACTTCTATCTAACTCACCTTGGTTATTACCAAAACACATGGTTAGGATGTGCATTAGATGGATGTGAACAGTGCCTTTCTTCACAGAGACCTAGAGGAGGAGATCTACATGGAGCAGTCATCAGGATTTATTCAAGATTCTTCCTTAGTATGCAGACTTAAGAAATCTATCTATGGCCTGAAACAGGCCCCTCAGGCTTGGTATGCCAAGATGGATTCCTTCCTTCTCATAGTGGGTCTCACTAGGTGCCATTATGATCCCAATGTCTACTTCTTATGGCAGGATGATTCACTTCTAATTTTGGTTCTATATGTTGATGACCTTTTGATCACTGGGAGCTCTTCATCAGCTATTGCAGTGGTGAAGGCATCTCTCTAGAATAGATTTGACATGATAGACTTGGGTTTGTTACACTAATTCCTTGGCATTGAGATCTCACAGTCAGACTCAAGGATTTCTCTTGCACAACCTAAGTATGCTCTTGACTTATTGGCTCAATTTCACATGGCTGATTGCAAACCATCTCTGACTCCCTTTCTATCAGGAGTCAAGCTTGAGGCTGATTATTCTTCACCATTGGTTGATGCCACTAGGTATTGACAACTTGTTGGTAGTCTCATCTACTTGACTCACACTAGGCCTGACATATCATATACAGTGGGACTTGTCTCCAGATTCATGCAGGAACCTCATGAGCTACATTAGAAAGCAGCTAAGAGGATCTTGCATTACATACAGGGTTCACATAGATACGGGATTCATTATAGATTTGGCATAGAGGTTGACTTGGTTGGATATATAGATTCAGATTGGGTTGGTGATTCACAGACCTGCAAGTCCATTTCTGGTTACAGTTTCTCTCTAGGTTCTAGTCCTATCAATTGGTCTAGCATGAAGCAGAATGTTATTTCTATATCATCCACAGAGGTAGAGTACAAGGGAGCTATTAATGTAGCTACTGAGGCTATTTAGATTCAAGGGATACTTTCTAAGTTTGGCATTCCTATCAGGTAGCCCACCATCATTTATTATGACAACTAGAGTACCATTCAAATTTGCAAGAATCTAGTTTAGCACCAGTAGACCAGGCACATAAAGATTCACATGCATTTCATTTAGAAGCTTATTCATAGTCAGGTCATTGACTTGATATTTTGTCAGTCTTTAGAGTAGGTTATAGACATCTTCACCAAACCTTTCATTGAGAGCAAGTTTATTCATCTATGAGCTCTTCTTGGGGTGTGGTCCACATCTGCAGCAGCATCATCTTTAGGGGGGCCTTCTAGCCTCTTCTTTTCTTTTGTCTCTCTTTTGGGAGGGAGTTTTTTCCTACAGGTTTTCTCTTTTTCTCTATCTTATGGGAGATTGCATTTGTACATGGGTACCTCATCAGGCCTAGTTGTCGGGACCCATCTTATATTTCCGCACTGCCCACCTAAGCTGCGCTTGTGGGGGGTATTAGTGTAGGTTTTTATTTTTCCCTATTTTTTAATTAGGGAAATTGTATTTCTTGTGCATACATGGAGTTTTCCTACATTTGTGGGATAGGCTAGCTTATGTGGAGGTGTGTGTCTTAAATGTGTCATAGGTGTCATAAGAATGTCATAAGTAACTCTCTTGATGGGAGTTACTTCTCTATTCTTAGCACCTTGTCACCACCTTTCATGGAGGAGTTACAGTCTATTTTTGGGGTGCCTTGTCCACCTTTTGTGGAGGAGTTACTTACATACTCTCATATTTTTAGTCCTCACTTTGGCCATCTCATGTTAATCAGATTTTGGTTTTCTCCATTTTGTCTTGTGCAATTTATCTTCTTGTGTTATTTTCAAATTGCTTTAGCATCTATGTGGTGTGCACTTGTTTCATCTTGTGTGATCACGTCTCCATTGCACTCACGTTATCCAAATTCTGGAAACAACTCCGATACTCTCTTCACACTCTTTGAATCAATTATATTTTTTCACAAATTTGTCACAATAAATCTAAATCTCAAATTCATCGGGATTACAATGCACAGATGATTCCCATATTATGAAATTTTTCAATTTATAATTTAGTTATTTTATTATTTTATCTTGAAAAGTTTCTATTTTTAGAAAATTTTATTCTATAATATGTATTTTTCACATATGTTGCAAAATTTGTGATTTTATAGATCTAAACTAACGCCAGATAGCCTAGACACTAAAAATCATAGTGTTTTATTTCAAGTAGTTTTATCACTAAACATGTTGCTTTTTAGTTTTTTTATTTTATAGGTTGGCATCTCTTCACATGATAGACTTTAGTACCCCAAAGAGATAATTTATATAGTATTTTCATCCCCACATGAATGCTAAGTAATTATTGTCCATATTTCAAATAATAAGTACATTTTATCTTTTATTATAAAATTATATTTGATTCCCACTTTTCACTTGTAGGTCACAAAGGTATCTTAGTTAACTTTGGTACACCATGAAGGTAAGTGATGCAAGTTATCTAACCCTCTTTTTCCTTTTTAATAAACCACTATTGGGTAAAAACACCCTCACCAATTTATGGCAAGTCATCTGTCTAAGGGGGAAATATGTACGCACCCAAAAATTTTCAAGGTGAAATTTTTTTTGATATTTGATGATGATGCAAGGAACTCCATAAATAATAATATGCTCAAACTTGGTCTTCTCCATAATTTTGTTATTTTTTCTCTTTTCACACCTTAGCCAAGTGTCATATTTATAAAATTTAAACTCAAACGTTACAAATCTAAGATTTTGATGTAACGTAACTAAACCATTATGGTAATTTCATAAACTACCCCAATGGTTTTGACAATAGCCACCTACATAAAGTGATAGTTTTGCACATGATTTTTAAAAATCATTCTCATGGCATATTTTTTGAGTGTTTTTCATGTTTAAATTCTATTTTTATTATATTATTTTGTACTTAACTTTCTAATGTTCAAGTTCACTCCAAGTCATGTCTAAGACAATTTTAGCTAACTCTAAATTAACATCAATAAGCTCCCAACCAACTTATATTAACTTCCACATGCAACCTCTTCTCTTATCTTACAAATAAATCCATTTAACTTAAATTTAATATCTAAAAATTATATTGAGATTTATTATATAGGTTTTGAGATAATTATATTCTACCTTTGGTAGCTTCTTTGCGAAATCTACCAAAATCCCATAACAACATTTTGGTCATTCGCATGATTTAGAGGAAGAAACTCACAAACTTATAGTATAACATTCAATTATTTGTAATAACTATTTATAGTAGAGCTACCTTTTCTCTTCATTTTATGATTTGTATTTCATTACTTTTTTTCTCTTGCTAAGACATGAATCATCGCTGAGCAACAAATAAGGAGCTAAATATGTGAGGATCAATTAATTTTAGTTCTAAATCAAATTATTCTTCTCCAACTATCCTTTTATTTGGTTAGGTTGGGGGATTTAATTTAATTTGTTTTTTAATTTTAATTTTTTATATTAAAATATTTCTTTAAACTCTTTTAGTTTGTATATAGAAAAGATAATAAAAAATACCAAAAAAATAAATCATTTTTCATAGTATTTTGCATTGAAAGTTATTTAATATTTTTTTAATTTCACTTTCATATAACATTTATAAAATCACAATAGTATTACATGTTTAATTCATATATATACCATAAAATATATCTTCATTTATATCAAATAATCTCGCTTTTGTTTAGAATGTATCATACACATGCATACATACAATCATATACAAAACAAATAGCAATACTCACATCCACTTGCACATAAATTTAAGAAAATCAAAAGAATCTAATTACATATATAGAATTTTAATGCATGTTTATGAAATATATTCAAAACACAATCATATATATAATCATAATCCTTTAATTACATACTAGGATTAGTTTCATCCAATTAAAAATTCAAAACTTTCAAATAGTTTAGAATTTTAGAATTCAAAAAATTTATTGTATGCATACAAACTCTAAAAATGTAGGTTTAGTTGTCATCTACACATACAAAATTTACAATATTCATTAATTTTTTATTTCTCTCATATGAAAAACACAAAATGAAATCATTTATTTTTAAATAGCATAATTAAAATTCTATACTTTAGAAAATTAGAACATTAAGAAAAAAATAGTTATCATCTAATTCTAGTTTTAATTTTAGATTCCCTAGTGCTTGCACATATTATTCTAAGAAAATAATAAATAATAATTCTTACTTTATTTTATCTCAATATCTCTCATTTTCATCAGTAGTGTATTTTATTTAATCATTTAATACATTGATCTCTCCAAAAAATATATCATTAAACATTCAAAAAATCCATCTTTAAAAATTAGAAAGCACATAATTTAGGAAAAAAATAAAATTAATCCAATAAAACTCTCTTAAAAAATATAAAATAAAACAACATTCCAAATTCTCAAAAAAACATTTTTTTCATCCTTGGATGATGTTTCTTGAATAAGTGCATCTACATAGAGTAGGATTGTTTATGCCAATACTATCCCCTATGTTGAAACATAACACTCAAATAAGCATATATTCTAATGTTAGTATATGATTAATTCACTCCACTCCTTTACCTAACCTCATCATTATTTGTCTAAATAATCTAAACAAACAAACTAGGTTGACCAAAGCCTAGTTAGCCAAACAAATTCACCTCTTAGCTTGTAAAGCCTGAAACCTACAAATTTGAATCTTACTTTCATCCTCAGGTCTAGCCTCATATAATTTTAATTTAATTGTATATGAAATTATCCATGAAATTTTATCTTGATATATTCAATCAAATACCTAGAGTAATCCAACCTCACTTCAACACATTTAGAGAACCCAAAATAGATAAATAATTATGCTACTTAGTTCTTCTAAATTATGAATATTCTTGGGACATCATTACACCATAGTTATTTTCCCTCAATAATCATTTTGATGTAGTTGGCCTATTTTGGTATCAACACAAGCATCCATTACCACTTGTTGTCCAAACCCTGTATAGGTAGCTCACCAAAACTAACCAACCCTTCTAGCTCAACCTATTCAACCACCTCAACCAAGGAAACCAAATTAGTATAACTACCATCATTTTTTCTTTGGCAAACTAACCTACAGATTTCAAGTTTTCAAGGTTAGTGAGTCTCTTTTTTCATGTATAGTGACCTATACTTTTTCAATAATATTTTAAGTGTCCAAGAGGTGGAAAATATTACTAGAGTAGTTCTACATTGAACACTTTATTTAACCTAAAATATCATGACAATTTTAGCTCAAAATCATTGATGCATAATTTATTTATGATTGTGTAAAGCCTATATCAAAGAGACTTTAATTTTTTGTTTGTTCATTTCAAATGTTCTTTCTATAAATGTATCTATAATTTATCACAAATATGGAATTGGTTAGGGGCTCGATGCTAGTAATGGCATTACTTGTACTTTTAGCTAGTTTTATATAGGATTACATGAACCTAATTTTTTATTTCAATATTTTTTAATAAATATGGTGGAATTATCATATTATTTACGTATATTTTGATATCCTTCCTCCAATATAATAGGAAATTCCATATCAATGGGAGCTAGTGGAAGAAACCCAAGATAAACATGAAAAGGGAATATGTTTTATGGAGCCATGGAGGGATTGATTATAACTATATTGGATGTATAGTAAAAAAATATTCCATGTATGTGAATTTTTATAGTTATACATCTAAATAATTTTCAAAGATTTAAAATCTCAAGAACATTCAAGTCATCTGAGTCCACTCTCATTATAGCATTCACTTGCACTTGCATCAAGCACTAGGTGGGATAACTACATCAAGTTTGATCCCTCTTTAGAGTGTTGGTATGTAGGAAAATCTTTTCATAGTGGGGTGTTGAGAATATCTAGCATATCATACTAATTAACACATAATTATTCTCATGCCATACTTATAAGGAGAATTAGGGCTTACACACTAAATTAGGTTTTCTAGGCACAACATAGAGCTTTAAGTTTTGTGCATGCAATAATAGGACCTAAAAACATAGGCATAGGTACTCCCAAAAAATAGGAAAGTTCCATAAAGGGGACACTATCACCACTTGGAGGACATTACACAAACATGGAATTATTTTCCATACTAGGCGTTATTATCTAGTGAGTAGAGGAACACCATAATCCTATTGACAACACTCATAACTACCCAGATCTCAACTTTTAGAACTCAAATCATTTGCAATAGTTAATTTTTAGATAAGTCTATATTTATGCCTTTTTATTGATATTTTTATAAATTAAAATAAGGTAAAATGCTATAATAAATTAGTACTTAATTAATACATACATAGTTAACTGATTTAGACATATCATCCCTTTAATCTAAACATAGGTTTTACATAGTTAAACCCAAAAAGGTTAAATCATTTGGTGAATGTATCTTACTTTGAATATTGCTTCAAACCCTAGATTGCATTCATCCAAATTTTGTACAATAAATTTAGGGTTGCATACATCTAATTTTTTAATTTTTTTATACAACCTATCTAATTAAAATCAAATTCATATTAGGGTTTTAATTTATTGTACATCTAACTTAAATTATTGCAAAAGAAAATCCAAATTCAAAAACCCTCACCTTAGATGCTATTAGGGTTTGTATCCTTTTTTCTCCTATTTTCATCAGCTGTTATTAATTATTTAGAATTTATATATTCTATTTTAGTAGATTTATTTCAATAATTTTTTTATATACCATGTAAAAAAAGATAGCTGTTTTCCACTAAAAAGAAGTGCTAGACTAGGTGGTAATCCTATAGAGCATATTCAAATTCTTGTTATCTGCACCTATAACAAGAACAAAGAACCTATTAAAAATTTAGATATGAGTTATTCACACCTTGAATATGTCAAATTCAATTACAATGCATCTGAAGATGAATAATATAACCAAGAGTAATATCAGGTCCACACCAAGGATTAAGACACACTACCTCCACTAAATGATAATGACATAATTATGAACAAAGATGAGGTATTACAAGGCTTCAGAGATAGAATTTAGGAAGAACCCATAGATCATGCATAGATTATATAAGACATATTATAAATCAATAATAGAAAAATAATGGTCAATCTTCAACCCCTTCAGTTAACAATGTTGTTACACCTTTAATGGGGCCCATGCAACCAACTCAGATAGTACAACCCAAGATTTTTATTCAACCATCAATAATATCTACACCACTTGTGGCTATTTATTCTAATATAGATGTAAAATCCCTTATGCATGAGTTTATTACTCTATAAACTAAGGTATTACATCTTGATAAGGTAGCAGTTATGCCATTACATGCCTTGGATTATAACATTCTCTTGCATACACCTTTGTCACACCATATAGTGGTAACTCCTTTGACATATAGTTTCATATCCAAGATCACATTATATGATGGAAAGGGTGACCTAGAACATCACCTTAGAGTCTTTCACATAGCATGCTTGGACTATGTGTCCAATAATTGGATTATTACAAAGTTATTTTCATGCAGTCTTAATGATTATACCCTACAGTGATTCTATTATTTTACAAAACAATCTATAATGGAATTTAATCTTTTAGATGATATTTTCCTATCACACTTCTCTATAAACATTAGTGATAAGATATCATATGCATAAGTAGCATAACTAAATCAAAACTCAAATGAGCCTATCATTGATTTTGTCTTATGATACAAAAAAATATTATCCAAATTGACTAGCTTCATGGTAGATAGAGAGCTTTAGGATATCTTTAAATAGATTTTATTACCAACATTGCACAAATTTATTTTATTTGAGAAGTTTCCCATATTTATTGATATGTGCTACACAGTCAAGGAAAGAGAGGTTAATCTCTTAGCAATGGGAAAACTCAAGTACACAAATGGATCATAATCCATTATTAAGAGTTCAAACAAGCCTATATATAAGGTTAGGGCCATAGAAAAAAAAAGTAGTCAAAAGGCCATAGTCAACATAGCTTTTGAGCCTTCTCCTAAATTGGTTATATCCACTCCTTAGCACCTAGTCTTCACTAATCTTCCAGAGTCACTAGCACGAGTTCTACAACAACTATTGGAATGTAATGTCATATATCTCCCTCCCATTAAAGAGGTTGATATGACATGGCCTCTTCCAAATATTTATGATTCAAATTTATTATGCAAGTATCATAGGGCACCTAGCCACATAACAAATATATGAATTATCCTAAAGCATAAGGTACAAGATCTCATTGAGGCTAACATTATTGATGTGGGCATACCCATATAGGTATTGAAATAATAATAGGCAATGGTAAAGGCACTAAATATATTTACAAATCCTTTCCCAGAGTATATAGTTAATGAGGCAAGGGGCACATCAAGTGTTCACTATAAATACCAAGATCATCTACCACTAGCTTCCTATTACATAGTTACATAAGAGACACATCCACTTCATAACATTATTGGCATGCATCACACTACAGTGCCACCTAGACCACTTATAACATTTATAGAGTTGGAAATTATGGATAATGACATAGATTTACATATGTTATTAATATGATCATACATAGACCACCATCTTATTCATAGTTTTATGGTTGACAATAAGTCAAGCATAAGCATGTGCACCATGACACTCTTACATCACTTGAGATACATAGAGTGAGATATATTCCCTATAGATATAGTCATTAGTGGTTTTAGTGACCATGTTTAGATCTCCATCAGGGATATTGTGCTTTCATTACAGGTTAGACTAGCACACATAGCCAATCAATTTATAATAGTACTTAGTACAGGTATATTCGATATATTATTAGGTAGGCCATGGTTACAATAGATTTGAGCCATCCCATATATAGTATAATGATGTCTAAAGTATATATATGATAATCAAGTGGTTAATATTGAGGGTGTCCCATATGAGTATCCTCTTCCCATCCCATACACAATTATAGCTATAGTTCTAGCATAGATAGTAGTTATAATTATAGTACCAATACTATATATCACATGGTTATTAGTAATAGCAAAGACTAAAACTCATATGCATACATCATAGTGTTTAAAAGATTCCTCATAGTAGGATAGGTAATGGTATCTACATGTATGCATACTCTCCCTTCGAGACCATTAATAAAGAGACCATTACATTAGAAATATGTCATAGATTCTAGAGCACCTTCCTTTACTCATTTTATATTGAGATCATTTATATTGGGGTCTAGGGGTTATCCACATAGGGTACCTATATCACCTATAGATTCTACTTCTACTAGATGGGTCCCTAAGACTAATACAATATATAGGGGCATCACAGTCAGTGCCACAACATCATAACATCACTACTCAAGTAGATTTAGACTTAGATTATACACCACAATAGATAAGGGGCTCATATTTGTCCTTTCACACCACATACATGATCATAATTCCCCTATTCAACACAGATCATGTGATGGTGAGTCTCCCATGAGAATCATTGTTTAGCATGGTTCCTACCCTTGTATATACTTATTTCTCTCTCTTTCACTCCTTGTACATAGTTTATTTTCATTTTCTTATACATAGATTATACTCATAAACACAAAAATAATATAACATCTCAAAATACCAAAACATTTAAATATTTCAAAAACACAATTTTTTATGCATTTTTATGTTTACATTTTTACTACTTGTTAGATATTGCATATTTTTATCTATCATAGTATAGTTAGTTTTATTATATACATATTCAACACTTTTTCTTGTTGAATGCTTGTAAATTCTAGATTGGACTCTAGTGCCTTACACTAATCTAGACTAGCTATCATCTATCCATTAGGGGTATATACACTCATCTAATTTTATATATTTGATACATCTTCCCACTTGGGGGCATCTCTTACATAATTTCTATAACCATGTTTTATCTTTACATACTATACATTCTATTTTATGCATTAATTTATCTTGATATTGATCATTGATCCTCATTGCTCATATTTCTACCAACTATCACTAGTTACACTTAGTATATATACATCTTAGCATCTACATAGATTTTTATTACACAATTATACATGCTTTCATTTCTAGTTATCCTATATTATACTTGATTATGTTCATATGTTTCTTCCATCTTTGAGGGAATTTTAATATGTCATTGTTCTTTGAATCTACACCACTTCTCTGTTTGTATGCCTTGGACATATACCCATGTCCCTTGTGTGTGTTTTCCTACTTCTATATGTAGACATTTGTACATGTCCTTTTATGTGGCTCTACACCAAATTATTTGTTACTTGTGTATGTGGACATTTGAACATGTCCTTGTATGTCTTCATTCTCATATTTAATGACATGTGCCCATATCCTTGTATGCATTCATTCTTAGATTTAGTGACATGTGCCCATGTCCCTTATATTATGGCCTCTTAGCCTATCTTGTTTGTTTTGTATTTCTGGTTCTTTGTATGATTCTACACCATGACACTTGTATTTATTTGTTACATGCACGCACATGCACGCGCACGCACGCACACACGCACACACGCACACACGCACACACACACACACACACACACACACACACACACACACACACACACACACACACACACACACACACACACACACACACACACAAGTTTTTAATGCCACAAGGGACATCATGCATCTACCCTTTCTACTTAGGTGTCATGATGGACATCATGCCCCATCTCCCTAGATAGTTACTTATATTTTTTTCTATAAAAATTTATTACATCTATCTTGACACCCTTGTGCAATGCTAGATTACAACATACATCTTAAATTACTTAATCATAATCAAATACTTTTACATTATAATGTTATGTTTATACATTATATCATAATATCAGGCACATGATCTAGCTTACACATTTTGTAGAGCTACTTCTTTAGAGGGAAGTTCTTACATAGGTTTCATAACTTCCCTCAAAATAGGGTGAATTCATAGGATTTTGTCATAGAGATCAGGTTCCTACATTAATTTAAATAGATACATTTGAGCACATAGGCTTAGTTTTAAAAATTAGACTTAGGGAAGACACAAAATAGAATAGATAATTAGGAGGTAATTTAGATCACTCATAAATTAGACCAAGTAGACATTATCACTTAGATTGGGAAACTAACACCACAATATGATATTATCCACTACAAGGCACTATAGTCCAATAGTCCCAACTTTAAGACAATCTAGATCATTCAGACTAATATACTAGGTACAATACAGGTACCATCATAGGTTTGATAGTTATGTTTATAGATACCTTAAATTCATTCATTTTAGCTCAGATTCATACTATTTACTTAGATTTAGGGGCATTGTGCATGGCATGATCACTCTAACATTTAGTTCAGTTACACGTATTTATCTATTACACACTCAATTTAGATTTAGTATACTCATATACCATATTGGGGACATGTGCATGACACATAGTTTCCATATAGTTAGCTACACACATGTTGATCAAATGGAATGGAAAACTCCATGTTATTCTCTATGTTTTATACACTTTCTATCACATTATATGTTATCATAACATTCATGCCTTAGTCCATCTATAGTGGTTGGTATTCCTGAGTGTTCTAGAGCTGCATAATATACCCAAGTGGTCACAGAGCTAAATATATAGTTATATTTACTTAGTTAAATACTTTTATCACTTTTAATATTACATTTATATATGCATCTACTTCACATAGGTGGGAAATGATGGATTCATGGCCTAAGTGACTTGTTTAACCACCTACATGAGAGGGTTAGACACACTTACAATGTTATCTAATCTACTCACAGAGATCAAGATCCATTGAGCATGGGTGGGTAATGATGGATTCCAAATAGGATTTAGTTCTTAAGCCACCTATATGAGGATTGAGCAAGCCATTAACATAGTCCAAGATATTCAATGGTATGATCACTATATACACTCACACACACATTTTGTCATAAGTTTCATGCATTAGTTCATGTACCCAATGAGGTGTATTCATTCCTTTCCTCTCTCTTTACTCAGATTTACTTAGTTACTTTATTTCAACATAGTCTTCTTCTTTTGATCATTTATTAAGTTAAGACTAATTTTTGTATGTTTCATTGTAGGTCATTACTTTGGATCATGTTCCACATACATAGACTTGGATTTGTATACTCAGACTTAGCTACACATGCTTCACTTCCAAGGTAAGTCCATGTATGCTTCTTTTTCCTTTATACTAGTCATTTCACTTTGTTGCATTGCTAGCATAAAGGGGGGGAAATGTAATCACATAAAAGTGGTAATTAGATGCTAAGAATATCATTTGAGTTACCATGTTCCTAGCTTATCCCTAGACATATCTTATAGCCTTAGACTTACTTTTCTAGTCATTGAGCAAACCAAATTCACCTACATCTAGCCAAAACATAGTCCCAAAATTATCATCTCAGATCCCAATCTAACTTTCTTAGCAGTCTACCAAGTGGACAATAACACCACATTTGGGACACTATAGCCATATGGTGATAATTTCCCTATTTGGGTGATACTATCCTCAACCTTAGCTCTTACCAATGGATACTTTTTCAAATGTGTGCCCCTCCTAAGGTTGACCTAAGCACATTTTCTTATCCACACAAGAAACATAACTCTATAAATACAAGTCTAATTCACCTCTATTCACTAGATGGAAAATATATGAAAAAACACATTAAAACCAAAGACAAGTTGAGAAAAATTAAATTATTTGATCCCTATTCTACCCTAATAACATCTACAACATCCCTAAGCCTAGTTTTCAAATATTTCAAATCTCAATCACATTCAAGGCATCCAAGTCCACTCTCATTCTAGTATTCACTTACACTTGCATCAAGAACTAGGTGGGAGAACTACATCAGGCTTGATCCCTCTTTAGAATATTGGTATGTAGGCAACTCTCTTAACAGTGGGTATTGAGGATGTTCATACTATCCTACTAATGAACACACAATTATTACTCATGCTATACTTTTAGGGAGGATTAGGGTTTGCACATTAAATTAAGTTTTCTAAGTACAATATAGAGATCTAGGTTTCATGTACATAAGAATAGGACCTAAAAACATAGGTTTAGATGCTCATATAAAACAAGAACTTCCCATGAAGGGGAGACTACCACCACCTAGAATACACTACACAAACATGGTACTATTGTACATACTAGGTGCTACTATTTAGTAAGCAGATGAACACCATAATCCTATTTATGACACTCAAAACTACCTAGATCTCAACTTTCAGAACCCAGATCATCTATGATAGTCAATTTTTAGATAATTCTATATTTATTCCTATTTATTGTTATTTTTATAAATTCAAATAAGGATAAATTCTATAACAAATTAGTAATTAATTATTGCATATTTATTTAACTAATTTAGACATCTCAGCTCTTTAATCTAAACATAGGTTTTACATAGTTAAACCCAAAAAGGTTAAATCACATTTTTATGATGTGTTACACACAAAATTAGCATGTGACCCTCTTTGGTTGTTTAGTTTAGGGGCCATGAAATAAGAGAGATAATCCAAGTAAGAAGTGAAAATAAAAAATATCTAACCCCTAAAATATTTTGAGTTTTATAAATGTTTTGGGGTTGTCCATTATCTAATAATTCAAATATTTTTTGGGTCTACATGTACATCATATTTATATATGATGTCTAATATATATTTTCAAATAAAAATAAGACTTGTCCCTATTGGCATATAGTTTATGACTATGTAGGTTTTCAATAACTTGTCAAACTTGATATAGGTGATTCTCCATTATTTTACTAAAAAATAAGGATGTTATCCAGGTAAAAAATCACAAAGAAATAAATGAATGGTTTCAAGACATTATTAATCATTTTTTTGGTATTTTATGATGTGCATAATAATACATTTATGCCACTACACTTACCCTAATAGATAGCAATAACTAAGTTGGCATATCACACAAGATAAATTTTAAGATCACCCAAGGTGTGGAGAGAGAGATAACATTGGGGAATGTTGGGTTAGTCACAAAATATGGCTTAAAAATTCATTATAGAGATCAAACATACTGAAATACAACTTAATTATTTAAGTGGTGAATATGAATTAGACAAACATTCTAATGAAATATCTAATCATAAATTGAATATCCAGAACATAAATATTTAATAAAGTATGGAATCCATTAAGGGTGCATCCAATTCCTTACATATATTAGATTACAAATCCATAATGATAACAATAGTAACACATCAAATTTATAATACTTATCAATTCCTTAGCACATCTTAAATTTTAAACCCTAAACTTAGATTCAAGGTGGGAATTTATAATTACATGTCACCACTTTGCCATTACATTATATGATTATTCCTTCTTAAACTAGTGAAAAAATTATAAATATGGATAGACATAACCAATTGTTGTAAAACACGTTATGTATAAAAAATATTATATTTTCACCATGCCACCTTACGTTCTCTCAATATTGTATAGCTAACAGTTTCCATAAATAGTACACTATTTGAATACTAATTTTCCCTACCAGTTGTTCTAGATATGGGCTCATTAATACACACTTTGTGGTTTACTAAACCTCCTTAACATTAAATTAAGATCATATTTCACACCAACTATATTATCTTTCTCAACACATGTTAAAACTCCTACTATTTAGTTTATCTATTCGGTATGCTCTTGGGTATCTAAATACATTTTTGAAACTACTTCCTTGTCCACCTATGAGTTTGGTGGTGCCATATTTTGCTTGTATAAAATCCTTAGTGGTAGTGCTTGGTGTATGTATCCTTTTAACCATTATTTTTCACACAACCATGTTAAAATTTATTTCCCCTCTCGTGCCCTTCATTTAGTAGTTGAAAAAATCATGTGCACACTTCTATACTTGGTCAAAATGTAGGCCAAAATCACTCCCCAATAATTATGTTGTATGTACCTATACAAACTATCATTAAAGTTTGGAACATCCAAAAAACATTTCCAATTTTTAAGACCTATCATTTAAATAAGCTCTATCTTTTGAGTGTATCCTGAATTATGATAATTTTGTTTGACATTTCTATTTGCAAAATTTTCAAAATAGAGACCTAATATTTATTCTCCATTGTATTTTGTCTTATTTCTTGAATTTATAAATTCTATCCTTAATATGATTTTCACACTATTTTATCTTTATCCATATACTTCTATTGTAATGTTTTGAAATTGTCCCCGAGTTTCATGCACATTTCCTCAATTTTGTATTTTAATTCATTAGCATCATTGAGGTTTTTACCCCTCTTGGCCCTATTCTTTATTTAAAATATCCTAACCTCAAAGTCCTTCTAATTTGTCTCCTCTTCTATAAATTATGCATTATTTACTTTATTAATATGCATAAACTTCTAGAACACTTGATTTACTAGGTGTGTTTTCTCCTTGAGCTCTTTCAACAGACTTTTGCAATTCTACAATTGTATGGTAAACTTTGTATACATAATTTATTTATATTTCTACTCAAATTACTCAAAATTAGTTCTTTTTCCTTTGAGGATAAATATATTAACCATCAATCCCAAATGATGAATTTCATTTATGCCTTCCTAGGGAACCCATTGCATTAAAATATCATCTTTTTCATGATATTGGTACAAAAAGCTTCAATAATTTTAGATCTATAATTGCTAGTCTTTGTTCCACCATGTTGAGTTGTCTATTAGATTTTCCTAATATATTTTTATTGTTATTCAACTCTATGCCATTGATAATTCTTACTCTATATAATTATGATGTCATCCTTAATAACACACATCTTGTTCTCTCTTCTATCATTTTGATAGGGTCTATGTGCTCAACTTTTTGATTTCTCTCAATAAGATAGAATGTTTTCATATGTAAATAAGCCACAAGCACTTCAAATTTTGGTTCATCTAGATGAGTTTTAAATATGAAGTATGTTGTTTTCATGTTATTTTGAAGTCATTTTATTTATGCATCAGGTATAATTAAGAACAAATTGTCCTATATATTTTTATAAACCCACTCTCTTATGACTTCCTCTCCTCTCTCATCACTCTCCTCTTCATTATCTAAGTTTTTAGTTGTCATTAAATATAATGTCAAAGAGACATAACAAGTCATTTGCATTTAGTTTTATCATGCACCTCATCTTATTTTATCAAATTTTGCATGAGGCCTTACCAACATCCTTCATATCCTTGTCACTATCATCCTCATCTCAATCCATTTTATTCCCTATTATTTATTAATCATGATTTTTACCTTCTTCTTTGTTACCTTATAGACCATCATTCTTCAAGATATCATCATTAACCCTAATTATTCCTATAAAATGTAAATTTCATCATTTATCCTTACATATTTCTAGGTTTATATGTTCACCTCATATTCATTTGGTGAAACTTCACTATTTTCATCCTCCCAAACTAAGTTCTCATCATGCATGATTTATTCAACTAATGGTCCTTGTGAGTCCTCAATACTCCTAGATTTATGCAACACAACACTTAGTGTATTTTCATCCTTGTTTGTGCTGGTTCATTTTTTATAGTCATTCAATATCCTCTAGGGGATATTTCACTTTTTGGATTACCTTAGGGGTTACTCTATGTATATCATGTGCCATGGTGGAGTAGGTTTATTTTTTAGAGATTTCATCAAAAGGGTGGGTGGCCATCTCAATTTTTATATCAACACATTATAATCACCTTCATCATCATCCAAATTATGCATAAGTTTTATTTGTACCAATTTTTCATGCTTTAAATCCTTAGTTTATAACTTTGTATTTGCCTCAGTTGATATGCATGTCTCTCCTTGTGACTCTCTAACTACTATTATTGACTTTATTACACTTCATGGCATAGGTCCCACTAATATTTGTTTAATGTAAACCCTTTTATTTATATTTGTTTTTAATGTCACTATCTCATCCTTCTTTTTATCATATTATATGGGTTTGACCCTTGGATTGTTCTTCACCATATGCTTCTAACTTTGTTTCCCTCTACTCTCTCTTTAATTATTATTTTAAATTATGGGTCTTAGTACATAGGTAATGTATTAAATGTGTTTATCATGGTCTTTTCTAACCATATCCACTAGTACAAGTTATATTTTGGTTCAATCATCATATACTATCACCTTAGTTGGGTACTTGAATAGTGTCTTGAGCACCAATATGTCTTCATCTATATTTCCACATTAACATTATTTCTATTTGCATTATCTACCCCTACTAATTCATGATTAATATAATGGGTTGAAACATGTAAGGAAATTGTATCCATCCATACATGTTTCCACTCTCAAATATTACTTTCTACAAATAATTATGTTGCATAGCTATAAACTTAACATAATTTCTATATTCCTTTGACATTCCCCTTAGAATGTGCTACTCATCACCAAATGCATCTACCATGTTTTCATACCATTTATCCATATTGATCCTATAAGACATGTTATAATAACTAATAAAAGTGTAGTTTTTATACCTTTATGCAAGAGACACATTCTAAGTTTGATATAAATGTACCACATCTCTATATTGATCCAGGATCTATGTCTCATCAAGCACAAAAAATATGAGTATTTTTCAACATATAAAAGAATCTTCTTTTTCCTAGGCCTTATTTATGCTTTCTACTAGGTCATTGAAAATTAATTTTGTAATATTAAATTGCATATTATCTCCACCCATCCTATGTGAAAAATATAGGTATTTTTTATTGATATTATCTTTATGTTGATCAAGTGTGTAAATACACATGTGGAACAATCCTCAAAGTTCTCAATTGGAAAATAAAACTTTTCCTTCTTGTATTTTAATAACCTGACATATTTTTCAATCGCCTTTATATTTACTAGTGTTTGCTTCCATACGCCAAAATCTATTCATGTTTTTAATACACCACAATGATATATTCATCCTATGCATTAAAAATGGTTTATATTTTCATGCACTTATTATAGGATAAACCGTACTTTCTTCTCATGTTTCCTAAATTGCAATAGTTTAAATAGATGGAGTACTCTAATTTTCTCTAAATTAACCTTAACCTTAGGATTTTAAACCAAGAATCCATCTACACTCATTTTACCCCCTTAACTATGCATTATTTTTAGGTATATCTCATTATTTTTGAGGTTATGTTTATAATCTCCAATTATGTAGTGTACCACCTTGAAAATCCATTCTTCACCCTAAAAAATGTGTTTCTAGAAGCTATATATATTTTATCTCAATTGGTACATTATCCATGTATTTTACCTTTAAATACTACAATGTTACTTATTTTATTCCAACTAAATATCACCCTATTGGTACATCAAATTTCAAGCACTTTCCCTTTATTTGCACCATAGTGATTGCCTTATGTTTCATAGGAATCCCCATTATTTGATCTATTGTGAAGACCCTTGGTCAATTTTTTATCCTATACATTAAAAATTTTCCTTAAAACCTAAGATTAAATAATACCTAATAATATATGTGGCCTATGAAACTTCTCTTAATTTCTATTTGGTTGAATCTCACTTCCCTTAGCTCTAATTTGTTTGGAAATAGTCCACTATTCACTTCTTCACCAATTTTTGGCCCTCAAATTGTCTCAATTCTAAACTTTTATCATAATATCCATGTACCCTATGGGTTTTCATTGTGTTTTTATCATTCTCTCTTTAGATATTTGAAATTTTAAAACTAAAAGTGATGCATGTGATGTCCAAGGGTCTATTTATACTACCCCTCAACATTTATTTCCCTACCAGTGCTTGTGATTTTTTTATTTTCCATAAACTAACATTTAATAATCATGCTGACATCATCATTTCACTACTTCATTTAGGTTTGACCTACACCTTTTCTCCCTTCTTGTGTTCCTAGTCATTGTGAATGTTCTCATGCCCTGTAAACCTCGCTTATCTAGATAATTTGGCATTTATGTTTGCATGTCCACTATTTTTTCTCAAATATGAAATCCTTCTTTCTAACCTACACCAGAATAATTATATGTTTGATCTTCTATCACATGAATTATTTTATAGAGCCATCATTTCATTTAGTCATAAAAAATGTCTTTCCTCATAAACCCCCTTGTCTCCTCTCTTTCCCTTTGTTGGGTGAATGTTTTTAAATTTTTTTAACATATTATAAACTATTTATATTGATCATTATTTAAGAGTTTCCTATTATACCTATGTATGCATAATATTAACACACCAGAACACTTGGGTAAATATTTACCTTTATAATCAATAAAACAAAAAAAATACAGAAACATTAAGATTGACACCAAAATTACTCCCATAACTAAATATACCTAAGTATTTATTTATACCTAGATGTTTACCATAATAAAATTTCAAGGTTTGACACTTGACTTGTTCAACTATATTTATAAAACTGTATGGCTTATTCATGTGAAATTAGACATAACAAATTCCACCCATGACTACTTATATGTCTTGCATAAGAATATTGAATGGATCCTCAATTCACTCACCCAAATATATGTATGATAATTTTTTTACTTATTTTCATAAATAAAAAAATACTGAAACAAAATATAAATCAATAAATAATTTTGGGTTACAATCTGGCATAGGCCTTATTTATAATAGTCCACTAATTATTAAAAATGAAAAGGATTGAGCATACTATCATTCAAATTCCTTGGTAACAATTATCCATGATCTAAGGTGTATAAATTACATTTTCTCACTTATAATACATCATAGATTATTTAATATCCCTTCCATCAAATTTAAATTATGACTAGATGCTTTGCATATCTTGATTTATAAAGGATAAAATACACATCCTTGTGCAAGATTTTTCCATTGATGTTTTTGTCATGTCATGCCTTTTGTCATTATTTCTCTATACCTTGAATTAATTTTTCTAATATGTGTTTTTGATCTAACTTCATGATTTCATTAATCTACAAGTCTAGTTATTATTTGTCATCTAACCCTTTAATGTAAGTAATACAAAGGTAAGGTACTATAAACTCTACTATTTAAAAGGATTCCCTACTAAATAAAAGTTTTAAAAAAAGTGGAATTATTGAGATACTTGTAATTTATTCGATATGCCCAAAGTATAGCTGAAAGCTTACTGTCCCAATATTTTCACCTAACATAACAATCCTTGGTTAGGTTTGTGCCAATTTTTTTAATAAAGGCTTCCACCATATCATTTTCCTATGGGTGGTACAAAGTATTTTTTTGGTGCCCCACCATGAATTCAGCCAATAAAATGTGCACCATCTCACTTGGAAAATGAGTCCCTGATCATTTGTGAGATTCAAAAGACACTTCAATCTATTTTTTATGTTTTCCCATAGAAAATGTGTAGTCATAGATGTAATACAATCCTTTTGTTTGGGTTGACTTTTCTCACCTAGTAAGATAACCTATAGATATTATAATGTACCATAAACTTATTATATGCACAAAGAGGGAGATAAGTTTGGATAAATTGATATCCTATTTATTTGATAAATTCTTGTGAAATAATTAAAAATACTGGAATTCCATCTCTTATGTTGGGTTTTCTAATGCACTGATAGATGTTATATTTATATGTGAACTCTTTATCATCTTATAGATCAATAACCAATAGAGTTAAAAAAAATATATTTTTTCATGTCTTATATTCACTATCATAGTGACCACCTACAATTCCATCATTACCCATATGCAATAAATATACTCATTCATGGTCTATTGCGCATATGCTCAATACCTTAATATACCCAATCTTTTATAAATCAACATTATTGAGCTAGTATCAGGTAGAATGGACCTCCATTTTTTTATTTTCCTTTGTATTCCAATCACTTATAGTGATGCAATAAGTTATAAATATATAATGTTAGCTAATTCCTCAAATACCCATTGAATCATATAAAATTTCTCAAAAAACATTATATCCTTTATATTCTACATGTCCTCACCTAAGTTAATCCACAATAAGTGGTTTGACCCACAATTTACTTTTTAGGTTTAACAACCATAGAGAATTATAAATCCTAAAATAATATTATCCATATATAAATTATTCTATGTAACAACAAGTTTTTAACAAGATACTTCAATGTCTCATAATTTAGGAATAACATAAGTGAGGTGGTAGGAATTATCAAAACTTTTAGAGCATTTAGACCAAGGCCAAAACTTTTTGATTTATGATCATATAGTTTTAGTTATCTAGTTAGAGTTTTCTAATAAAAAATTAGTTGTCTTGGTCAACATTATAATCCCTTGGTTTCACAAGGATAGAACAAATGGTCAACCTAGATGCATTGGCATGGATATAATGGTGTCTTATAGTAAAATAATTACAAAATTGGTTTCTTTGCAAGATTATATTTTAGTGTTAAACACCACTTATTTTATATCCACAGAGATTAAAATTCCATACTTTTTTAAGAGTTCATTTATTGGCTGGGATATCTTCACATAGTTATATATATGAGCTTGTGATAATATCCTATGTGACCCAAGATTACATGCACGCACCTCTAAGTGTTAGGCATAGTGAGTTTCAAAATAATTACAATATTTATGGGATCAATAAGAATTCATTCATTATATATGACATGTCTAAGAAACATTTATTTAGGTTAATAGAGATATTGATATATTTACATTATTCAAAAATAACCCTCAAATTATTTGAATGATATTTCACCAACCCATAAATGGTCCAATCATCTAAAAAAAATTTATAAACTCGTCAAAGAATTATTTAAAATTTGTGACCATGATGAATGAAAAAACCATTGTCATATTATTATGTCCAAAGGTTATGACATTATAGTAAATTTACCCCATTCAATTGTGAAGTTATTTTTTAAAATATTATTTTATTTTATTTGGATCTAATTCTAACTAGATAACCCATCAGTGAATGTGTAGATTTATGATTAATGACTCTTTCAAAAATTTCATCAATAAATGGGCTTGGATATGGATTATTAACACAAAAAAAAATTATTATTGGGAAGTCCATAAAGATCTAAATGTGTACATCCTTACTCAAGATAACAACCATTGAACTCACCCATTCCAACTCATCAACTAAATAAATTACTCATACAACAAGTATATTTTTAATATCTTATTTAACCATGGTGCAAAGGCTAGGGTGCATCTTATAAGGTCTCTTTTTCACTAACCTTTTTACATATAATTTTTTTTTTTTTATCTTTCCTAAAAAATAATGCGCACTCACCATTTCATTTTTGTGGAGAGGAATTATAACTCACATAATAGTTCAAATACACATGCCAATTTTGTGTCCATCCAGTAATCTCAAATGATTATGATCTTGGGTTCTTATTTAGTACCTATGTTGACCTTATTATTTTTTAATGGTTAATTTTAGTATTTATTATTATCATTTTGTGCATCTATGACCTTCTTTTCCTAGATGGAAATCTCTAAATTTATGGGATCCAAATCATCATCATGTTTTTTTCCTTATACTTTTTGAACTACCTTCTCATTATTAAACTTTAACTTAAAGTTTTTTTTTAAATCCATACCTCTAAATCTTATTTGATAGAGTTACCACTTTCCCTACTACTATCCCTAAACAATTAAGGTAGTGAAATAACAATGTTGTGCATATTTGACATGCACTCTTCCATGATCATGTTTTCCTCCAATTTGACTTTTTGAATCAATTTAAATGACTTGAAAAGTTTAGGATTGGAAAAAGAAAAAGAAAATATGTGGAAAAAATCTACTTTTATTTTTTAATTATCATTAATCTATATTTTGTTTTATTGATGATGTATCAAGTACATTCCAAAGTTTTTATGGCACCATAATATGCATGGATCTAAAGGCCAATTGGTAGACAATGTGAATTCCTTGTGTGGAATTATTCATAATATTTCAAGTGTTTTTCTAGTGATGAATCTCCACCATAACTTGGAAATCATTTATTAATGTTACTATTCTCAAAACTATTGAATATTTATTCCTTGATAGTAGCTGAGGTAGGTAATGATGGTTTATATGTTTCTCACCAGTGTGTGGTATTTTTTTTTAACATATAGACCAAGGAGATTAGATTTTGATTTTACTTGGGTATGCATCCTTCCAATTATTTTTCATATTCTAATGTGCGCGTTAAACCATCATAGTGAAGAAGATTTGAAATCTTCCCCTTACTAAGCCAAAGAACTCTTTTAACCTTTTGTGTGTCGTGCGGTACCCAAATATCTAGGATAAGGACTTAGACATAATTATCCTTAGTCAACATCACTTATTTTTGACCAATGGACCATTTGGTTTCTATATTAATCTTTATGCATTTTAATTTGATCACTTCATAGGACTCCTAGATCCATTTAGCACATGCAACACTCATGAAGTATTAAATTGAGACTTCATCTTCCCAATTAAGACATACATCATCCTTAGGTTTCAAATTTTCCACCCCTTATAAATTGATGTTATAAATAGGTTTGATCTTATCATCCATGTCTACAATTTCCACATATGATGGTTGATGATAGTTATCTAGTGGGATGACTACACATTGTTCAC
Source organism: Torreya grandis (assembly GCA_037957365.1). NCBI lineage: Eukaryota > Viridiplantae > Streptophyta > Pinopsida > Cupressales > Taxaceae > Torreya > Torreya grandis. Next base: position 131,501 of record JARHVA010003965.1, read on the forward strand.
CATTCTAAACACTTATACAACCCTTATTAAAGCACATATCATGAATATTTTTATAAAACTAAGGTATTCCATGAAATTATATTTTTTTTTTGGTATTTATTTATTTAATAACCTCAAAATTAGTATCAAATTTTTCTCCCATAATGTCCATTAAGATATTCTTTAAGATCCAAAAAGTTTGTGTGCATATTTTATTTGCCATGAATAATACATGAGGAGAATATTTTAATGACAAGATCCCCATTTTTCACCATGAATATATGGTGAGTATGTTCACCTCCGATCTGATGTCAAAAAAATATCACATACTACCCAGCCATTAATGGTGAAATTGATTAGCAACTCCTAATCATAGTTGGGATTATACATAAATATTATCTATAGGCTTATTTTAGGTCATTATTTCATTATGCTTGAAACACTTTTCTATAACCACATTTATATGGGTGGGATGACTCATTTTATTATATTAAGGTGAATATATAATAAAATTTCAACTTATTTTTCACTTGATCATCTTGGGAGTTTCTTTTTTTCCTTGGAATTTATATCTCACACATGTTGAAGCACACTTTCAAGGTTTCTTATCATAGATTTGGACTCCTTTAAAATTAATTTTTTGGATAGGTCATCAAAATAATAAATGATTAAAGAAGGTGGTGTGTGTTTTACTTTCAACTTTTTCACTTCCACCATTCATGGCCAAGTTTTAGTACTATTGTGCATTATGATGTTGAATTTTGGTCTTGTAACCAGCCTATTCTCACCTTCCTTTAGAACCCATATATACCCTGGTATCACAATCCTAATCATTCCAATGCATGTTTAAACCTTTTTATTTTTAATGATATTCACATATAGGTCATGACATTTCTCAATCTTATGCTCCCCTCAACAATAAATACAATTGGAAAACTTTATACATTCTCTCTTATAATTATTGAGATAGCCAAATTTGTATCTAGTGTGTATATGTAATATTCATCAACCTCTATCACCTATTCCTCTATGTGAGTTCTCACCACCATGTCTTCCTGAATCTGAACTTGATACCTAGAGAACCATTTGCTTCAAGGATCTCTTTAGTGAATGGAGTTGGAAATAGGTCAATAACACATGACATTGAGGATCCAAAAATAAATTAAAATATTAATGTGTCCATCCTTTTTAATTCTTATTAGTATGGGTATTACCTAATTAAATTCTTCAACTAGATAGATAAATCTAGTAGCTAGCATGTTATTTATTCCCTCCTTCACTTTTATGTCCATATTAGGAATCATCTTATATGGTCTCTTATTCATAGGTATTTCACCATCAATAAACCTGATTTTATTTTTTCCTAGAGAGAGATGTACACCCTTCATCTCATTTTAACTACACAAAAATGTCATGATACTCATAAAATAACTAAATTATTTTCTAGTTCTTTATCTAATAATCATCTATAATGGTGTTCTTTGGTTCTTCTTCCTTTTTAATATTGGACTTTATTGATTTAATGGAATCTCATAAATACTTGTGTTGGTCCATTTTTGAATCCAAAACCTCTCACTACCCATAGGAGGTTTCTACCTTTAGGTGGTCCACAACATCTTTGGGTGGTATTTCATATACTTTATGCACTACCTTTTATTTTCCATAATTATACCACTAGTTTTAATCTATCCACACATAATCATCATTATTTATAGATACATTTTTTATGTTTTACTCTTCAAACATATTTCAAAATTCTAGGCATTATCTCTATGGATTTTTCTTACTCACATTTCCTTGATGGCTTCATCTTAAAAATAGGCTTGGTGTACCCAAAGTAAAGGTTGATAAATCTCAAGCCTAAGTGAATATAATTAAAACATATGAACAAAATTATTTTTCACTTTCCCAAATTAATAGTCTCTTGATGATTCTTGAAAATAATATATCAAGTGCGAGCGTAGGTCTTTAGTGTTCTATAAAATGCATGAACCCATACTCTTTCAAGAAGCCAGTGTGTACTCCTTGTCTATACCTTTTTTCAAAGGTGGGGATGTATTTCAAGTGAATAATTACCATAATAACTAATTATTCCCCACTTATTATTAATAAATTAAAATTTAGTATATATTTATCTTTTAACATCAACCTAATTTGGTATTATTGGCTTAGGCATTACCCAAGAATGTCTAGTCATAATTCTAAATCTATATATTAAATCGGTCTATCAATCCTCCTCTTTTGAAACACATGATTTCATATCTTCCAAAAATGTATTAGCGCATGGAAAAATATAAAATTTCTCATTTATTAAGGTGAAACACCCACTTAATTCTAGATTCTAGTGCATGAAACCCAAACCTTGGTTCTTAGATTCGAACTAGCCTTGACCTTTGTGTCCCTAGCATCTTATTACGCCATGTATGTTCTCATATTTAAACGCATGGGGCCACACTTTCACCCTATTAATATAAAATATTATGTATAATATTCTTGAATTTATCATTTCTCTAACTTAGTAGTCCATCATTAACATCAAAATTATTCATGCCTTGCATAGTTATGTTGTAAATATAGTTTACCTCAACATACATTTATATAATTTTAATGTAAAATAACACATAGTTGTTATCAAGGTAGATAATGAGATGATACTATCAATTTTTAAATCTCATGTAGTGCATATCTAAATTATTTGCATAGCACCATGGCCTACCAAATAATGTTGGATAATTGTAAGTCTTAGATAACTTCATAACTTTAAATTTTAAAAAAAATTACTCCCATGATATCAACACAACCATTCATTAATATTCCCAAAGGCTACATCTAGATCTTATTTTCCATAAATAGAACATGAGGTGAAGACCTCAATACAAGACTTCCCATCTTGAACCAAATTTTTTGTGTGATAATATTAACCTCCACTCCTATGGTGATGATAATGCCACACACTAACCAACCATCTATTTTGGCATCAATTAGCATGTCTTGATCATAACTAGTGTTTATGTTCTACTAGTAGACGTAGCACATGCACTTAAGTTATTCTCATTGATTATTGCATAAACCATTTATTAATCATGGGAATCATCCCTTATGAATGAAACAACACTAAAAAATTATAAATTTTATTTATATCTTATACCTCATATGCCTTATATTAGAGTGATCTTGGCCTCTACATTATGAGAATGTTGAATCTCACCTTGTATGTTTTGTATAACATCCATTACTTAATGTAATATTTAATTTCATAGGATCCATTAGGATAATTTTTTATTTTAAATTTTACATAATGGAATTTATCATTTATTCTGGATCCTAGTTAAACCTTTTCATTTGGGGTTTTTATTTCTGAAGACTAGGTGTTAGTGTCGTTCTAACTCATGATATTTACATATTATCCTTTATTTAATTTGTGACTTCCATACTTTTATACCCAATAGTATCCAAGAATCAAAATATGAATCATAATAGCTCAATTTTATAACTTATTCTTATGTGTTAGCTTTGCATAAATATATGGGCATTCATCTAGTTAGTGTTCAACATGATAATACCCATAAGTGGGAAACTATTGTTAGTCTCTTTTCTAGTAGTCTGAGCAACCATACTTATAACATGTGAAAGGAGGAAACCATTTTCCACCTCTTCCATGGTAAGTTATCCAACCATCATATTACCATTAGCTTTATTTATAAGGTACAACTTTTTTCCACACACCTCATAGATCTCATTAATCACCAAAAAACCTTAGTTTTGTGGTTGGAGGCATAAAATATTTTTCAATAAAAGGAGACCTTATTTTGAGTCACTTGTTTTAGTAGGGTATAATTCCACACATCATAACCATAGTTTAAAATTTCAAAAATTCAAGGAGTACTCAAATGCCACACCTAGGATAAATATTCTTATTATATCCCTCAACTTCATAATCGATGCATTATTAGCCACTATGTGTTTCATGTGCACTATTAAGAGAGATTTTTCAATTATGAAGCCATAGAATTAATATGCACTTAGATAAATGGGATAATTCCCATGACCATGATCCCAATGACCTCCTCTCTTAACATTTCCTCTAGCACATTGGGTGAATTTTAGAAATTATTTAATGAAAAGACACACCTAAAAGGTAATAGTAGTCCTCCCATAAACCATTGTACATGTTATGTTGGTTTTATTTCAAAAGAGATATTTCATATCAAGGTTTTGAATCATACATCATAAGAATGTATGCTCGTAGTCAGCTCCTTATTTATTTACTTCAAATAAAAAATACTTAGCTATTTAAATTTTATAATCTCAAATTCTTTCAAGAGTGTTTCCTTCAACTAGTTGTATTATATGATATCCAAATTTGAATCATACATGTAATACTAAGTATGTGAACAATTTATAAATTTGGTACCAAAATGTCTCACCTTCCTCTTTATTGTATTAAGTCCCTTAGCATTCCAAGTCCATGATATATGGCATTTTTAACACATGTATTTTGGTAAGCTCAAGGACATCTCATAAATTACTTTTTGTGTGAAAATTAGTTACACTACCAGTGTCACTAGTGTGACGTGTGCATTATACATTGTTTGGGATCTTGATATTTGGCCACCTCCTAGGTTGACTCTTTTCTTATTCACCATTATTTTAACAATTTTTTTAAAATAGAAAACTAATTTCCTAAATGTGATAAATTATTGAGTAAAATTAGAATGTTATAGATATGCAATAAATGACACAAACTAATTTTGGACTCACTATATTTAGAAATATGATAAAAGAGGAACTGATAAAGAAATATAACTTAGCTAGAATTTTGAAAATGAAAGACTAATAAAAAACTATGATATTAACTAGGAGGCCTTATGATGATGTTTTGAATCATGAACAATGTTTCACTTACTTTCTAGATAAGGTCATTGGAATCAAACAAAAGTGTAATGTGTTGGTGTCCTCAAGGTGCAATAGTGTCTTATAGGGTTTTATGCTCTAATACTGATATGGGAGTTTTACTTTTCCTTTATTTTTTTTATTATTGTGTGGGATCTCTTGATCTATTGAAAAAACCATAGTGTTTTATCTTCTTCACTTACAGCCCTAGCTCATGAAACCACAAATGATAAAATGGATAAAATAGAAAAAGGGTTTAGCTATTGAAGTTGTGATAGAACTAAAAAACCCCTATGATTATCACTTCCCACATATCAATACTACAAAGAGGAATCAAAATCCATGTAGTTATCCCATACTTTGGTGGTGTGTGTGAAACTATTGTAGAGCTAGATTATTGTGCAATTCTTGTGTGGATAAGTGATTTAAGCATGACTTATGACCTTGGAGGTGCAGTAATACTTTAGCTAAGGGATACTAGGGTTGTATGGATTTATAATTAGTATAACTAGGGAATTTTCTCTTAATGTGCAATTATAATTCTAGTGTTTTTCAATGTGTGAACCTCTTGTTCTCAAAAATGACTTGAAAATGTATTTTTATAGTGATCAATAGGGAATTCCTTTAGATAAGTCTTGATAACTATGTGGGATGACCCATTATATTAATTTAAAATTGAGTAACTAGTTATTATTTGGTGGGAGGGTATGGCTAGCATATTTGGATAAGACCAGGGAATGGGATAGTCCAAATGGCATATTTTTATCTAAAGAGCAAAGATAACTGAGCCTATTGTATGGATCAGTCAAGGGATAATATAGATATATTTTAAATGAGTAATAGGGACTATTTGAGATCATTATTTACTTATAATAAAGATTCATCCACATATATAGTTAAGGAAATGCAGTCAAAAGACTATGGAATGAGACATGAGTTGAATGTGTATAAAGGGTGGCCACAAGTACATTGTTTCAGTTTAAATGTTAATTTATGTGTCTGCATTCTCCCCCCATTTTATTTTGGTAATGTATTAAATTTAAATTACTATAATAAAAGTAAAATGTCTACCTAAACTTACCTATGAATAAAAATATTGAATGTAGGCCACAATGTTGAACTGTGCATCATATGAACCTACAATGAAACATGTAAAAAATAGTCAATACTCAAGATAAAAATTAAGAATCAAAGACAATAAAACTTATAGACCTAATAAAAATAAACAAATACACCTGATTGGATATATAAACTATTTTGTTTTTCTAGTGCAAAATATTGGTGACTAGAGAGGGTCGGACCCATAGAGATTTCTTATTCATTGAAATAACTTGGATTGGATTGTGCATGCCCCATTCCTCATTGATAGGTAGGTGTGATTATTAACTAAAGGTGTGTTTTAATCCATAATTACAAACCCAAAGTGGTGAAATATTTTAGAATCCTTGTATGACTTACAATAGATTATTCTAGTGTAAAAAATGGTCCAAAAAGTGAAGCAACCACTATAGATAGAAAAGGCTCATTTCTAATGTAAAACTAGTGCAAAAGATAATATAAACTAAGGCTATTGTATATACCATGGATAATGACATGAATTACCACTCCATCTATGAAATTGGTACAAAAATGAGTAATAATGTGGTCATTTTATGCACATATGTCCCTAATCTAATATCTAGGTGTATATTGATTCAAAAATTGAGTAATAATAACTAAAATTCTGAGGAAAAACTGTGTGCTAACCCAAAACATATATTGTGCATGATTCCCCCAAAAAAAAATAATCTAAGAATATACTAATTTTTTTTGAAAACTACTTTTGTATACCTATTACAAAATTATTTGTATTTCCTATGATTTTAAAAATTTCTTTAAAATGACTATTTTTTTCCTGTTGGGACAATAACACATTATTTTGGACATGGTAATCATGTGCCCTTATCAAAATGGAGTGTTCTTGTCTAAAACTTATTTCTTAGTGATTTTTAGGTATGATTCATCATAAATTGTTTAAAACATATAAAATTATATCTTTGCACTATGTATTTGGAGCTTAGTCTCTAAGACAAGACAATATTTATTCCCCTTCTTTTGATGTGAGTGGTGGAGTATGCATAAAACTTAACTCAAAATAAAAATTATGTAAGAGATGCTATGAAAATATGTAAATATAATTAATGATGATAACGTGTAGGAGCATGGAATCATCATATGTAAATTAATCAAAAACATTAATATAATATGCATGTGGAAACAAGCATACATAGTGACATTGTCAAGATAGATGTTATCAATGAAGAACTCAAATAAGTGATCAAAAATGTGTACTTAAAATTGAATAAATCTACTTGAGGAGTAATACATGATATTTATCATATAATTAGTAAATGGGGAAGATTCATGATGACCATCATGACATCAAAAAATTGATTAAAGAAGAGTAAACAAGTGTCATGGCCATGACACACACACATAAAGACTACACTCAAATAACACAAGAGCACAATAAAATTTTAAGGGTCCACATACAAGAGACATATTCAAATGTCTCTCACACAATCATGGAAACATATAATAGGTTTACATCCATATATAAGGACATATACAAATGTCCACAAGCCAAAGTAGAGAATATATACAAGACATAATTTGAGAAAGAAAACTTGAAAAGCATGCATGAATACATGTCAATGATCAACATAGGTAATTTGTAAAATCATTATATTTAGTAACCTAAGTATCCAATAAGATATAAATGTAAATTTACATGAGCAATATTGATGAATTTTGTGCAATGTAAATAACATAGGTAAGAATAATAAGGGATAGGCAAAGAATGATAGAACCATTGTATGATATTCCCTAGTGAAATTGAGAAAGTATAATCAAGATATGGGGGTATGTGATTGTTTTGAATCTGATAATGGTTAGCATGTGTTCTCTTGGATAACACCAATGGAATCAGACAACAGTGTGATGAGATACTATCTGGGCAAAGTGTTTTTGTCTATTTATAATTTTTTATTATACGATTAGTAAATGACTTGTATTTTTATTTTTAAAAGACAATTTATATGTTCTACATTCATTCATGTAGAATTTGTGAAGTATTTTCTACAAAAAATAGATATATAGATAAATACTGAGTAAATTGAACACAAATTAAATAATTCACATAAACTACACAAGTCATGCATAGGTCCTAATTTTTAATTTTTCTAATTTTATTTTATTTTTTTGTATTTTTAAGTATATGAAATAACATGATAATATAAAAATCAAAAACACATACAATGGATGTGGATAATCAAAATGTGGATTTGGTGGAATATCATCAAGTGTTGGATATTGAATATTTTGAAACTCCCATGGATCATCAACATTATGGTTAATGTACCATTCATGCTATATAATTTTATCCTTGTATTTGGCATTCATCTAAATCATGTGCATATGTATGATAGTTATTCTATTGTGTAATAAACTTCATGTCCAGTTTGTAGTCAAACTAAATTTGAGCCCTATCTCTCATTTTTTATTTACAATTATCATCCATACCATTATGATAATGCAAATTTTACTATCTTCAAATTTGAATATAAAACATTTACGTAGCTTATAAACTTTATCTTCCATTTTTTTCAATCATTGTTACTCAAATATAGCATGTAACTAATTTATTATGTGCATAATAGAAATTAATGTGTCCAAAAAAATTTCACCACATAAAATTGGTATTGTAATATGTCTTATTAAATCTTGGTAATATATACCTTTATAAAATTCATCCTCATCATTCCCTATGTACTGAAGAAATACAAATGTGTATACATTTGGATTTGTGTCATATATTTCCACATGTTGCCTATACTCATTCTCAATAAAAACCTAAATAGTAAAATAAATTGTCTTATAATGCTTGTAGTTTATCTATGTGTAGCCCTATTGTTGAGATCTAGTACGTTGTGGTATAGGGTGTTAATCTAAATAGTTCCTTTAACCTGATATTTATAAAGTTTCTATTATAATTCTAAACAAGTATCTATGGTATGCCCTATTAGTTTATGAAAGTGACAAAAGGGTTTGCCCTCTTAATTTGACAACCTACTAGTAGATCTATGTGATATTGTTGTCAAAGCAATTAATTCTTTATCAAGTAAAATATAAACCATCTCATGTGGTTTATAATGTGAATTATTGGCTTGTATCCTAATAATTAGATATATATTAATGAGTTCCACATTATTTACTAAATTTTTGAATTGGGAGTTGTTGGAACCTATAATGCATTAATAAATGTATTGTGCCTGATGTTATCTATAAATGTTAGACTTGACAAAAATGTTAATCCATGGGATACTTAGTATAGCTATATGTTATGTAGTTGTTATATGGTAGTATATGTTCTTTCTTTTATTCACATCTGAAGTGATTTTTTTTAATTGTATCTAAAGTGATAGAACCCAAATTTTAGTAAGGCATATCATCAAATAATTTGATATTATATATGTATTTTAAATAGTATATGTTGATCACTAAAAGTGCATCAAGGGTTTCAATAGTGTTTAAGAAACACTTCTTATTTCTGAATTTAGATAATTCATTACATGATTTGTCGGTTGTGATATTATTGATATCTATGGTGGAGTAGAGGTAAAGCTAAATACCTGCACATAAAATGTAATATGAATGATTTTTTAGAAAAATCATGGTGTTAAATCTTGCTTGTGAAAATGAGAGTAATATAAACTAAATAGAATGAATTATGATCAAAACCTAAGGTCTAAAATCTAAGCTAGCATGTATATTTACAATGGAAGCTAAACTACATTTAGTTGATCAAAAAGTGGGGAAAAGGAAGGGTAGGGAAAAAATACAGTGTTCTAGTTTTGAATCCAACATTATGATAGAGATTAAATGTCATCAAGACATGTACTAAACCAATATATGATATGAAATAGCAAAGGCACAAATCCTACCATATATCAGTTAAATGTCTAAGGAAAAGTAAAATAATACAAATAAGAGATCAAGTTCACTTTAGAGATTTACTTCCACAAACAAATTGCATTAGGACATCTATAAATGTAGCATGGAAAATGAAATGAATTTAAAATCTTTCAATCAATTCAGCTTAAACACAAATTGACAACTCTACATTCATATGAACACATCAACAATCCATAAAAACAATTCAAATATGGACATCCAAAAAGATAATTGAGAGAACAACCATAATAGTAAACACACAAACAAATATTAGATAATCTTTGTAGAGTTCCTTGCTTGTATTAATTGCTCCAAGTTTAGAAAATAATTTTTGCTCAAAAAATCCCTTCCCTTTTACAAATGACAGTACTCATTTTTATAGAATACTAAGGAGGTATGTTGGTTAGTCCCATCAAATGACAATTGTGCAAGTGTCAAGGACAACTATCCTTCTACAATATTATATAACTAGACACTTTCTAAATGGATTAACCTATAAGCAATGAGATTTATAAGATGCACATGCTTTTAAAAAAAGAATATTTCTTTTTCAATTGATATACTTGCTTAATTACAAAATAATATGCTTAAGTCAACAAATTTGACTTTGAGAAGATCCTTATTGCTTTTGTTGTTTCATCTTCATTTCTTTATAATTTTGATCATCAATCAACTTGAATTTGATGATGGGATCCTTGAAAAATTCTTCTTATTGATTAATCAAACCTTTGAGATCCTTTTAAAACTTGTCCAAAGCTTCCTTGATGCTTATAGAATTTCCAATATTCTCTTCTATAGACAGGATCATGTATATGATCTTTTTGTTTTCTATACCTATTTTACCTTGGTTTTTTCTTTTCATAGCCTACATGAATTGATTATCTCTATGATTGAGCTCCTCATCATTGATTAAGCCATTATGATTTATTTTAGTTTGGTTTGTGATCAAACTCCCCAGTAGGTGCATCATTTTGCTTTCCAATTACTTGATATCATTAAAATGATCCATCATTTCCTTGGATCACTTGTTTAATGCCTTGATATTTTATATTTGTATTGCCATGGCCATGTTCAAGTGGGCTAGGATGAGTGTCTTAAACCCAAAAAAATGATCATGTGTTAAAATATTGATTAAATCCTTTACTTTGATTCTTAAATTTTGCCATTGACTAGCTTAGTTCATAGCCATAGAAATTTTCTTGTTCATTATATCCTACTTAGATCTAATTGAATTCAAGGAGCTAAATAGATCATATATGGTTACCTCAAACTTATTTATCATATCTCCTACAATAAACAAAATGGATTTCTCTTGTAAGTTATTCTTTTATTATTTTAGCCCTTTGATAGAAGCTTTCAACTATTATATCTATGCTTGAGATAATTTAACAACATCTTCCTCAAAAATAGGATCTTCATCAAGCCTTCATCCTTGCTTCTAAGTCAAACTAGTCAATGGCTTCACTTTTTGATACAAAATTTCTTCACCTCCTACCATGACCCTTTTCTTTGTCACTCTTTGCAAGCTAGCAGTCTCTAGATCAAACTTGACTCCAATTAAATATTGGGTCACATGTGTGGTTGGGATCTATATTTGTGATTGGTATATTGAATGGCTTAGAGTAGACAATCTTCTTTCCTCCTCTTCCTATAAATCAACTATCCATGGTTTCATTTCTTGTTGAAAAGGGATGTTGGTGGTTTTCACCATAGCCCAAGGATGATGGATAGTAGGTATCTTTTCTATCCTTAGTTTATAAATGAACCACACAGGGATAGGTGGCCCATAAATAATGTTCTCTTCACTAAACAAATTAACTTCACGTAAAGGAGTGGTGATAGTCACGTTAGGTCTCTCTGTCTTTGAGATAATGAGTGTCTCATCTTTTCTCTTTAGAAACTCAACAACCATCAATTTTAATGAATTTCATTTATCCTGCTTATCCTCTTCTTTAGCCTTTAATTCTTCCACATATGAGTCTATATTATAAGCCATGGATAGAATTTTCAATGCATCCTCAATAGACTCATTAGAGTTAAGTGCTATCATATGTACTTCCTTTTATGGTGACTCATGCTCTACTACCATGGATGATTTAGGAATTGATGAACTTGAATCAATCTCATCTATCTTTTTCTTATCTTGTGTCTCTATTGAGTAAATCTTAGGAAAATCAATATCAATCAAGTGGTACTACCTGGGGCCCAATTTCGACCTATCATCTACTTATTGATTTCTGGATAGTTTAAAATTAGGTATAATATGGTGTTCTTTCAATATTATTATGACTTCATAATATGAGGATGCCTTGGTGTATATGAGATCAAATGCACCAGGATCATGCTCATATGGCACATTTAAAATACCCTTGAGTTTTAAATGTTGATTTGTCTTCCTATAAGGGTCCTATTGTCTAAAATCATTTATTTTTAGGTTGAAGGACAACATATGCTTTGATTATACATCCATTTGATCCCATTGTCTAAACATGGTCTTACCAATTTGTATATAAAATCTATGTAGGAGATCCTTCATCTTAGTTTTTCACATGCCATCTATACCATAGAGCAACTGGTAAGCTACCTCCTATTCTGCTAGTTTATCAAGTACATGAATTGGTATCTTTAGAGGAGCTTGTTGAGTTCCCTAAATCCTTATGATAGTAAAATATAGGTACAACCATATATCTCCCATGTCTTCAATAGATTTATTTATTAATGGAATAACTCTTGACATAGGGATACTAGTTATAGCTTCAGTCAAGGTTGGATAGACTCAATCATAAATGAACTAGATGTGATCTCTATATTTATAAATTTTTAGTTTAGAATAGTATTAGGAAATAGTATAGGTGAAATTTGGAGACCACTCCCTCTGATTTGGAATATTTATTGTTGCACATAGGGCATCTAAGATATAAGACATCATGAAAAACTCATTCTTCTTCTTATGGATAATTGTATATATTTGTTTACTCAAGGATATACTAATTATCTCGCCTAATGGAGGAACTATTTCTCATTCAATAATTAAATACACCATTGGTACCCACATAGGATCAACATAAGCTATGGTTGAACATCTAGACAATTTGTTCAACATTTTCATTACCATCCTAATCTCTTGTCTAAACTAACTAACAAGAATTTTCTTATCAAGGTTTACAATAACTTAGTTACCAAATTCTAACCACATAGCTACGGTATCCATCAAATTGTGTTCCTTAGCCCATGAGTTAATTAAGGTTAAGTTAATTTGGGGTTTAGGTAGCTTGTAATAGGACTCAAAGTTAATCAGGTAAAATTTAAGAAACTTTCTTTTGATTATGTTCATAGATTAACATGCCCTTATTTATATTAGCTTTCTTTAAAATGGGACTAAGAATATTAATCCAGTGAAGTACCTCAAGTTTTGTAGTTGCATAGTGAAGTTCATTCATTTTTATTACTACAATATCTTCATAGAGCCTTTTTATAGAGAGAAACATTTATTTTTCCCTAGTGATAGTTGGTTAGTTCTCAATTTCTTAGAACAATTTAGACTAATTATTATTCCATGTGTTCAAACTAGTTGCTACAAACTTCATGTCCTTAAACACATGACCTTATATGTATATTATCAAATATAGCTATGTATATTATTTTGAAACATTCTTATGGGTCACCATTGCTATAATCTTGACTGAATTATTCAATTAGGGATGATAATTTGACTATTTTGGTTCAATTACAATGAGTTTAGAGATAATTTAGGGTAATCCATACACTCTACAAATTTTTTTAGGGTTTATGTAGGATTTTAATGATGGTCAACTAGTTTAAACAATGAACTTGGTGACTTAAATTGAATTTTATTTACACATTTATACCTTCCATGTATTGTGTTCCATAAGATTTCTAATTTTATGTATCTTACTTATGTGGCATAGGCATGTCATACTACTCATTTATTTTTTTAAATGACTATTTGTCACTTATGGACATGTGTAATTACCTCATAAAACTTGAAACTTGATCATTTTACATTATTAATATATTAAAAGGTCCTTCAGTTTTGACTTCATCACAGGTCATTGATCTTCCATCTAGGTTCTCAAGACTATGCCATTTGGTAGCTTTGTGGGCTCTCTATGTACCTTGAAAACACACTTTATCACTTAACACATTTTCTCCACATGGTAGCCTCTCATTATATCTGGGCTCATTGAATTATTGACCCACTCTATACCATTGATATTGATCTAGAATATTGAATGTTATTTATTGATTTCCATCTAATTCATCATGATTTTGACATGTGTCACCACCACATTTGGTCTAGGCTCTTTAAAAAGTCTACATTCATTCACACCATTGATCTATTAGAACTATGATTGAATATTGATAATTGATTCCTTTATTTATACATAAGCTTAGATGTGAACCATCAATTTTTTAGATCACTTACCAAAATTATGACATTTGTCCTTCTCACATTCCTTTGTAGGCTTTTTGACAATTTAACTCTTCACTCTCCATTGGATCTTTTATCTGTCTCAGAGATAATGAAACTTATCACTATCACATTTCATCTCAAGATCTTTAACAATCTAACCTAGGCAAGCACCCACATATCATTGATATTCAACTCAAGCTCTCGAGATCTTGACACTTGGTGTCCTCACATTGATTCATTTCTATGGGCAATGAAAATAAACTAAGGACTTGGGTAATATAAAGAGACCTAGGATAAAATTTTAGCCTAAGGTTTTATTCATTTTAATAAATATGATTAAAACTTTAAGATGGAATTTAAATTAATTTTTAAATATAATAAAGTGCTCCCATGTAAATTTGGATCCCATACAAATTTGAATTTAATTCAAAATGACTTAAGCTAAAATAATTAGACTAAATATTTTTGGATACTCAAATATGAATTCAACTAATTAATTAAAATACCAATTTTTAATTAAATAAAAAGGGTCATATTGGCATTAATGTATAAAACCCTAAACACTATTCACTCAAATGAGATTTCATTAAACCTGTAACCTGGAAACATATGAAGCAACTATTAGCAACATTAGATGAAGTAAAACAAGGATCATGTGAAAAAATGTCAATTAAGCTATTGGTTTAGAAGATCTTCAAATGAATATTATATGTTAACATGCTTATGTAAACATGATGACAATAATGATATTCAAATAATGCACTCTGGTTAAATGGGATGTTCAATTTAAAGCATAAATTTGCATAATTTGAATAAGGGTCTTAATTTTTCAAAAATGTGGGTATGTTAACCTCAAAAAATGGTGAATTTTGGGGGAAACATAGCAATATGTTAGAACTCAGGTACTCTTGGTTTAAACCAACAACCAAACCAATCATTCCACATGATCAAGTACCATTATTAAGATAAATTCATGATTAAAATAAGTCATATAAATGTATAATTAGGATCAAACATCAAAATTTAGTCATGTTATGTCTGTGTTTTAATTCCTTAACTAATTGCCATCAGGTTAAGAGAACAACTTCCAAACTTTATGACCTTAATCATTAACATTGACTTATAACATATTTAGATATTCATTAAGAATCATGGTTTTAGAAAAAGAAAGGCTTGGGTATTGCTCTACAAGTAACCAGGCATCCATAACCCTAATAGAGATACCTTTTGCTCCACTCAAGGCCTTGTTCCACTACCATATAGGTTTCCATACCATTGGTGGAGGTTACCAAAATCACCTTTGCTTATAGATCTTTAAAATTCTCAATAGAGCTCTTATTTTTTAATTTTCAAGTATATTTAACTTTTGGTAAAGGTTAGGAACTAGAATTAGCCAAGTTTTAGGATTTTATCAAATTTTTGATCTTCAAATAATCATCCTTGGTTATAAACTTCATCCCAAACATTATTATTCTTTAAGTGCTAACATGACTTTGCTCTAATGATTCAAACCTTCACTCAAAATATGCAGTCCTTATTAAAACCAAACTTAGATCAGAATAAGGTTTAATATTTTAAGGAATAATTGACCTAGTTATTAATCCTCACCAATTTATCTAAACTATAAACCAAGCTCAAATTTCTAGAATCCATGATCAACCGTAGTTTAAGGTTTATACTTCTATTCTTGATTTGAGAAGTTCCTTTGAAAAACTACATGAATTGGAATTGAGGAATGTCTTGAAAAGACTTATTGAAATTAGGTAACAAAGAAAAGAAAATGAAAAGCACAAAAAGCAAATAAATATGTACAACCACTATTTACAAACAAGAAACATGAGAGAAACTAATCTAAACTTACTTACTCTAAATAAACATAACAACTTTAAAAAATTTTCCTTTAGGATCAAATGGAAAGTTATTGAGTCTACCATAGAGTCTTAAGACATGATTTCTTATTTTTAATGGTATCTTCTTATACATAGGATCACTTGGAAGTTTAATCCTTCTAGATGATGTAGTTTGGATTTTTGTCTCCCTTCTCAAGTACATGGATTTAAGATATGGATCTAAGACCCACTCATCTTCTTCCCAAATTATTATTTCTTGCATTAAGAATGATAATTCTATCTTAATCATAAAATTATTAGGACCTGTCTCATTCTCATTAAAGGATTCTAATGGAAACTCGATCAGTAAAGCTGGATTGATGACTGAATTAAGCTCTATTTGGGGAATGGATATGCCATCCATCTTTACACAAAAATTATCTAAATCATCCCAAAATGCCTTCTCATCATAATCAACTGAAGAGACATAAATTTTATTTTCAATCTTACCATTTGAATCATGTTGATCATATATCTCTAACCTTTTAAGGGGATCATATGAAGATCCTTGATATGTTACACTAGTTTCATCCTCATCATCTCTAGAGAATGGCATCTCATCTTTCTAATCAAGTTATCATTCATATTACTTTGGGATTTCCAAAATAATATTTCCTTATTGAAACTCTAAGTCATTAGTAGAATCCTTAAGTGAAATATCAATTTGTTGTTCTATTAAATCATTTGCCACGTCAAGCTTTTCCATTTCTCTCAAGAATTCAAGGTATAATTACTGTCATTGATGATCTTATTCAAAGACATTATCCATGTCAGCAATGACTTTATGTGAATTATATTCATGATTATCTTCTTGAGAAAGATTAACTTGTACTTGATCTATATCAACTACTACAAATCTTGATAAACTTCTTACAATTCATCTTCTTTATATGCAAATGTTTCAATGATGATGTTTTGTTGATCTTCAAATGAAATGTCTTCCACATTTTTAGAAACTTTATTGATCTCAGTTGTAACTCTTTCAATTTAGTCAAAAAAGATAGGTTCTTTATCCATATGTTGTTGTACCATTGAATATTATAGACTGTTCAATGGATGAGTCTTCTTCAGATACTGTTGAAAAGAATGTATCTCTTCTAGTGTATCTTCAGGTTCATTCTCATCCTCAAATGGAAAATGAAAGGTCTTTACCATAAGGTTTGTTTCAAAGGATTTAAATGTCTATAAAGAACAAGATGTCCTTACAGCATAATCTTTGTTAGGAACAACTTCAAATGTGTCCAATCATCCTGATATGTTTCAAAAGCATCTCAAAATTCTATGCATTCTAATTCACCATGTTTTGTAGTGTTAATAACCCCATAATTATTAGTTATAGCTACCTCATAATTTTTTACTTCAAGTAACTCCTTAGTTTTAATTGATTCATTATTATTATAAAACTTATTTTTAGGTCCATTACACCTTTAGAAAGAATCATTTCTATTAACTTTTTCCCCAGTGTTGCCCACTTATTTTTACAATTGAAGAAAATCAATGCTCACTTTTTTAACCATTTTGAGTATGGATTCATTCTCACTTTTAGGTGTCTCTAAATTGTGAACTTGAGTATTAATACTAGTTGTTGGCACTAAATCTCTTTGATATTGTGGATGAGATCCACTTGCAGTGTTATTTAAAAATCCTAAGTTTTGACCAAGATGGGTATGACTCAAAAGTAATTGGTTTAAAAATGGGATTTGGTTCAAATCAATCATGTTTGGATTAGCATTTGGAATGACATTCAGCATAGGTAGATTAGGATTGACATTGGGGATAGGATATGCTAGTTGATCCTGGGGTTGCATCTGATCATTGATTGTCACATCTTCAACATAGGCCAAGGCTAAGGTGTTTATAAATCTAACAGACCTTTTCAAAAACATAGAAGTCATGGGATCTAAAGCATCCTTATAAATTTATAAATCTAAAGCTTCATCAATTCTATAGGGAGTTATGGTTTTGTTAACATTTTATAGAATTTCACATTAATAACTCCAATATTATCACTAGAATCTCTTTTCACAGTAGTGAATTGTTGATAAAGGATACAAGGACTGATGGTTTTTCCAAATTGATCAATGAAAATACTATTGAAATCATTCCAACTTGTGATGTAATTTTTAGGAAGGTTGAGAAACTAATCATATACAACATCTTTAAATGTAAAAGGAAATAATCTACATGTAACATGTTCATGAACAACATTTAAAAGTATCAAATCAGCCTTAAATGACTTGATATGTTCTTTAGTAGTTACAACACTTGTATGACTAAAATAAGGAAAATATTTCTTAGGGTTTCTAGGCAAATCATGTACCTAACCAAGCACATTGATGGAAGATCCACCTAACCAAGCCATACCTTGATAAGGGTTGAAATAGGAGTACCATGAACAAGTGAAGTATGTTGATATTTAGAAACCTTTCACTTACCTTTGTCTTCTCTTTTTTTCCTATGAACATCCAAATAAAGAAGAGGTAATCTTGTCTCTAAATGTGACCTAGTCCTGATTCTTGGCAATTCTAGCTTATAAACTTTGAATCCTATTCAAAATATGGCATATCAACCTTATCTTTGTAAAGAACAATGATTAGATTTATATGTTAAGTAAATTTTTCATAAATTCATACAAATATTTACAAATAATAACTACCTTTGATTGTATTATCTCAAAGATACCTCCAAACTTACAAATATGAGTGATCTTTACACTTATAAGTGAAAATAAACCTAAATTTGTAAAGAATCAACCAATATTTGAACAAAATTGCTATCACTAACCTCAAATAGATCAAATTTACAAATCTTAAACTACCTTTACAATAACTTCTCATAAATCTCCAAAGAATGTTTATCTTTGGCTAAATAAACCTAAAGATTGGTTTGAAACCATGAATATCAATGATATTTACACAATTAATCTAAGAAAGACATAAATATGCAAAGGATCAATTGATCTTTGAACAAAATACACTAAAATTAGCAAAAATATTTCAAATTCATAGAGCTTTAGCTTATACCCTCCTCATAGCACCAATTTCCAAGCCTATTGATCACTGAAAGTGCATCAAAAGGTTTCAATAGCGTTTAAGAAACAATTCTCATTTATAAATTTAGAGAATTCATTACATGAGTTACTATTTGTGATATTCTTGAAATCTATGGTGGTGTTGGCCATTTTGGCCCACATACCAAGCTTCTTACCTAGATAGAGAGGATGAGCAAAGTTACTAATGAAGCAGTGGATCAAAGGGCTTAGAAAATGGGTTTAAGGTTGAAAATTTAAAACACCAGCATGTTTTCATAATGATTCAAACATTTAGGAGAATGAACTAGGTTTCACAAATATTTAAAATCTATCAAAACCTTGAAGAAATAATCAAAAGGTGAATTATGCAAGTTTTAAGGACCAAACCATCATTAGGACATCATGTGGAAGTGAGTAGACCATATTGTTTGAACATTTTATATCTTCACTCAAGAATCCCTCATAAGCCAAAGGATTATATTGCTATGGAGTTTTTCATGCTAGGATCATTCTCTAAAAAATTCATTCTTGTACGAGTTCTCTAGTTCAAGTTATAAGCATTCAAAGTTGAACCTGCAAAATAAGATGTTCGTGAAAACATCAAAATAAATCTCAACATTTATCTACTAGGGATCAAGGAATGATGGTCATATGGATGTTAATGATGATCTCATAAATGTCAAATGATGGATTTAAATATTTTAAAATTAAAACATGTGAAATATCCATTGGGGTTCAAAAATCCTAGGATGGTCATGCAAACATCAAATACATTCATGTAGATGTCAAATATGGGCATGTAGATGTCAAAGTTGGGTCTCATGAAATATTCATTAGGGTTCAAATGGTGGGTTTAGGAAAAAATGATGGTTCATGTTTAATCATGCATCTTGATCCAATGGTGTGAGCTTGATTCAACATGTCAAAGGAGTCAAAAGATCTAAATCAATGGATCACATTCATTCACACCAAAGAAATATATGATGCATAAGAGGTCAAAGAGTCAAGATCTGACAAAAGGGATCTATGGGACTAATGGGATCAAAGATAATCTGGTTCAATTTGATTGGCTTGAGCCAATATCGATGACCAATGAAATTAAAGTTTAAGAAGCTAAGGGACTTCCTAGATATCAAACATAGGACCAAGGTTAAACCAAGGCAAGCTTTTCAAAGGGCACATTCCACCATTGAAGCTCAATTTAACACCATGAAAAATACATAGTGATGTAGCCAAAATGATCAAAAACATAAAGGGGTGCCATTAAAGCTTAATATGGACCTCCAGTTTGACATTTTATAGCTTTTAAGGTTTATTTTGTGAATGTGTTCACAATTATTAAAGGGATATATGCATATGGTGAATTCTTAATTCTTATAGAGATAGAATGGGTCTATTTGGACCTATTTGGATCAAGAAAGAGACTATGTAGTCTATAAGTCTCATCAACATAAATAGTATAGGAAAACTAATAACCTTATATTAGTTTTATGTCTATAAAATATACCTATGATCCAAACATGGAAATGTATTAGATATTTGATTAATGCAAAGGGTCTCATTTGTCAATGTGGCCCCATCCTTGATAAAATAGGTACTTCATCTCTCAAGGCATGGCATGACTATCAGTTTCAAGATTCGAGGATTTGATCCTCATGAACAAGTCAAGTGGGTTTAGGGTCCTAAGGTGGTAAACCGGTAGTTGGAGAAGAAATTAAGAGAATTGATTCCATTCAAATAGACTTGTCATCATGCAAAACAAACCCTTGTCTTCTAGTGGGATATCTCAGCCAATGAAAAGGAATTCAAGAACTATTGGGACAAGTTAACTTATTGATAAATATTGATCCTTATTAGAAGAAGGTAGTCATAAAGAAAATAATCAATAAACTGTCACTTCACTTCTTGTGACTGGGACCCTTTCTCCACTCTCCTATGTATGTTCTCATCTCTTTCTTTCTCCCTTTCTACTATATATAGAGGCTTTGGAGATTGAAAAATTATCCCTTTATGCCCTCTTTTAGGAATGACTAAACTCTTCTAAAATGTAGCTTCTAACCTCTCAAGATGAATACAAGACTATTTTTAGATTTCATTTATTCTGGTATAGTGTACATGTCAGATTTACATATATGGTAGAAATCTCTCCTTTATCAAGTCCTAATCTCACCTAGTTATTAGTTGATCTTATTATGCAGGTCATGTTTAGTATTTATATATCTTTTTATTTAATCCCACATATGGATACCTTGAATGGTTAGTGCCTTTCATTAGACCTCTCTATCACTTCCCTTAGCTTTTGATCATTTGGTGAACCTCTGCATGAAATATTGATGTATGATAGATACTTGGAATCCTAGATCTAGTATTTTGTTCATCCCATTAGTGTTTAATAGGAGCTTAAATAGAGTGGATTAACCATGATTTAGGTGCATCACCATCTTTATCTTAGCTTTCATTTTCATGTTATCTCTCTCTCCCTTTTCCCTGGTCATTAGTAGGTTTTGGTAGCGGAAATAAACTAAAATGGTGTATTAGAGGAGCTAGCCTCATTAAATATCCTAAAGGTCTAACCCCATTATAAGATATTCATAGCCTAGGATTAGTCCCATGTTGATCTATAATTGGGTAGAGGACTTAAACAATCGTTTGCCTAGCTAGGGTGCAATCTAGACCTACAACATGTGGAGTAGTAGTAAAGTTAAATAGTTTTTCACAAAATGTAATATGAATGGTTGTTGGAAGAAACCATGGTGTTAAAGATTGATTGTGAAAAATGAGAGTAATTTTAACTAAGTAGAGTGAATTATGATCAAAACCTAAGGTCTAAAATCTAATCTAGCATGTATATTTACAATGGAAGTTAAACTATAGTGAGTTGATCAAAAAAGGGGAAAAAGGAAGGTGAGGGTAGAAAGAATGTGTTCTAATTTTCAATCTAAACATTATGATACAGATTAAATTTCATCAAGACATGTACTAAACCAATATATGATATGAAATAGCAAAGGCATAGATCCTACCATATATCAGGCTAATGTCTAAGGAAAATTTAAATAATGCAAATAAGAGATCAAGTTCACTTTAGATATTTACTTCCATAAACAACTTACATTAGCACAATAATAAAGGTAGCATGGAAAATGAAATAAACTTAAAATCCTTCAATCAACCTAGCTTAAGCACAAATTGATAACTCTGCATTCATATGAACACATCAAAAATCCATAAAAATAATTCAAATATGGACATCCACATAGATAATTGAAAGAGCAACCATAATAGCAAACACACAAACAAATATTGGATAATCTTTGCAGAATTCCTTGCTTGTATTAATTTATCCAAGTTTACATAATAATTTTTTCTCAAAAACTCCTTTCCCTTTTACAAATGACAATACTCCTTTTTATAGAAGACTAAGGAGGAATGTTGGTCAGTCCCATCAAATGACAATTGTACAAGTGTCAAGGATAGTTTCCCTTCTACAATATTCTAGAACTAGACACTTTCTAAATAGACTGACTTATAATCAATACACTTTATAAGATGTGCATGCTTTTATAAAAATAATATTTTTTTAAAAAATGATATACATGCTTAATTATAAAATAATATGCTTAAGTCAACAATTTGACTTTGAGAATCTCCTTGTTTTTTTTGCTTCATCTTCATTGATTTATCAGAATGATCATCAATCATCTTGAATTGGATGATGGGATCCATGAAAATTTATTATTTATCAATCAGACCTTTGAGATCCTTGTCAAACCTATCCAAAGCTTCTTTGATTCTTCTATCATCTCCAATCTTCTCTTCTGAAGATAAGATCATGTCTAAGATCTTTTTGTTGTCTACCCCTATTTTATCTTGGCTTTTGCTTTTCACCTCCTACATGAAATGAGTATCTCTATGACTAAAATCCTCATTAGTGATTAAGCTAATAAGACTGAGTATAGTTGGGTTTGTGATCAAACTCCCTAGTATGTGCATCATTCTAATTTCCAATTGCTTGAGATCATTAGAAAGATCCATCATTTCTTTGGACCATTTGTTCAATTCCTTGATCTTTTCTATTAATATTTCCATAGCCATGTTCAAGTGGGCTAGGTTGGCTATCTTAGACCTATGAATTTGATTCTCTGTCAAAATATTGATTAAATCCTTTACATTTTTGCTTGAACTTTGCCATTGACTATCCTGGTTCGTAGACATAGAACTTTGCTTGTTCATTATATCCTACTTGGATTTGATTATCTCCAAGGAGTTGAATAGATCATACATGGTTGCTTCAAAATTATTTATCATTTCTCCCAAAATAGACAAAATGGATTACTCCTGTAAGTTATTATTTTATTGTTTTAGCCCTTTGATAACAACTTACAACTATTCTATCTATGCTTGAGATAATTCAATAACATCTTCCTCAAAAATAGGATATTCACCAGGCCTCTATCATTGCTTCTAAGTCAAACTAGTTAATGGATCCACTTTTTGATACATAATTTCTTCATCTCCTACCATGAACATTTTCTCTATCACTCTTTACAATCCAAAAATATCTTGATCAAACTTGACTCTAATTAAAGAGTGGGTCACATGTGGGGTTGGGATCTCTATTTTTGATTGGTGTACTGAATGGCTTGGAGTAACTAATCATATTGCCTCCTCTTCCTATAAAGAAACTATCCATGGTTTCGTTTATTTTTGCAAAGGGATGTTGGTAGATTTCACCATATCCCAAGTATGATGGATAGTAGGTATCTTTTCTATCCTTGGTTCATATATGAACCACATAGGGATAGGTGGCCCATAAAGACGTTTTCTTCATTGAACAGATTGACTTCACTTAAAGGAGTAGTGATAGTCACTTTAGGTCTCTTTGTCTTTGAGATAATGAATGTTTTATCTTTTATCTTTGGAGGATCAACAACCATTAATTCTAATCCTTTATCCTATGCATCTTCTTCTTCAACCTTTAATTCTTCCACATCTAAGTCTATATCATAAGCCATGGAAAGCATTTTTAATGCATCCTTAATAGACTCTATAGGGTTAAGTGTTATCATATGTACTTCTTATTGTGGTGACTCATGCTCTATTGCACTAGATGATTCAAGAATTGATGAACTTGAAGCAATCTCATCTGGGCTTTTCTCAGCTTGTGTCTCTATTGAAGAAAGCCTAGGAGGATCAAGATCAATCAAGTGGAACTACTTGGGGCCCAATTATCACATATCATCTACCTTTTTATCTTTGAATAATCTAGACTCAGGTCTAATATGGTGCTCTTTCAATCTTCTAGTGACTTCATAATAAGAGGAGGCCTTGGTGTATATGAGGTCAAATGCACTAGGATCATGCTCATATGGCACATTTAAAAATACCCTTTAGTTTCAAATGTTTATTTACCTTCCCATAAGGGTCCCATTGTCTAAAATCATCCATTTTTAGGTTGAAGGATAACCTATGCTTTGATGTTTCCTCCATTTTATCCCACTATCTAAACATGGTTTTACCAATTTACATAGGGAAACCATGTAGGAGACCCCTCCTCTTAGTTTTTCACATGCCATCTATACCATAGAAAAAGTGGTAAGCTACCTCTGATTCTACTAGTTTATTAGGTACGTGAATTGGTAGCTTGAGAAGAGTATGTTGAGTTCCCTCAATTTTTATGACAACACAATCTGGGTACAAACATATGTCTCCCATAGCTTCAATAGATTTCTTGACTAATGGGCTAACTCTTGACATAGGAATACCAACTATAGCTTCAGTCAAGGCTAGATAGACATAATCATAAATGAACTAGATGTGATCTATGTATTTATAAATGTGTAGTTTAGAATAGTATTGGGAAATAGTCTGGGTGCCATTTGGAGACCACTCCCTCTGATTTGGATTATTTAGTGTTGCACATAGGGTATATAAGAGATAATAAATCATGAAAAATTAATTCTTCTTCTTATTCTTAATTTCATGTATTTATCTTCTCAAGGATAAACTAATTATCTCATCCAATGGAGGAACTATTACCTGTTCAATAATGAAATACACCATTGGTACCACATAGTATCAACATAAGTTATGGTTGCACATCCATATAATTCTTTTCACATTGTCATTACCATCCTAACCCCTAGTCTAAACTAAATTATAAGAATTTTCTTATCAAGGTTTACAACAACTTGGTTACCAAATTCTAACCACATAGCTAGGGTATCCATCAAATTGTGTTCCTTAGCCCATGAGTTAATTGAGGTCAAGTCAATTTTGGGTTTAGGGAGATTGTAATAGGAATCAAAGGCAATTAGGGAAATTTAATAAAATTTCCTTTGAATATGTTCATTGATTAACATTCCCTTATCTATCTTAGCTTCCTTAAAAATGAGTCCAAGAATATCAGGATAGTGAAATACCTTAGGTTTTGCAACTACGTAGTGAATTTTAGTCATTTGTATTGCTACAATGTCATTCTTCTTCCCTGGTGATAGTTGGATGGTTCTCAATTGTCTAGAACAATTTATACCAATTGTTATCTCCTATGTTTAAAGTAGTTACTACAAACTCTATGTCCTTAAACACATAACCTTTTGTGTCTATTGTCAAATATAGCTCCACATATTGCTTTGAAACATGCTTATGGGTTTCCATTACTAAAATATTTATTATATTATCTAATTGAGGATTATAATCTAACTATTTTGATCATTTACATTGATTTTAGATACAATTCAAGGCAATCTGTACACTCTAGAGCTTTCTTAAAGGTTTATGTAGGATTTTAATGGTGGTCAACTAGTTCAAACAATGAGATTGGTGACTTATATTACATTTGATTCACACATTTATACCTTCCATGTGCTAGGTTCCACAATATATCTAATTTTATGTGTCTCAATTATGTGTCATGGCCATGTCACATTGCTTTTTTTTTTTTTTAAATGATCATTTATCACTTCTAGACATATGTCATTACCTCGTGTAATCTTCAAAATTCATCAATTTGAACCATTGATCAATTAAAAATTCCTTTGGCTTTGACTTCATTTCAATCCATTGATATTTCATCTGATTTCCTGAGAGTGTGCCACTTGGTAGCTCTGTGGGGTCTCTATGCACATTGCAAACACACATCATTACTTAACACTTTTTTTCCACATGGTAGTCTCTCATTAAATCTAGGCTCATTGAATTTTTGACCCAATATGCACCAATTTATTGATCTATAAGCTTTAATGCTATCCATTAATTCCATCTAATTCATCGTGGTTATGACATGTGTCATAATTGCATTCGATCTAGGATCTTTGAAAATGCCACCTTCATTTACACTATTAATCTATTGGAAGTATGGTCAAACATTGATGATTGATTCTTTTATTTATACACAAGCTAGGATGTGAACCATTGATTTATTAGATCACTTGCCAAAATTGTGACACTTGTCCTTCTTGCATTTCTTCATAAGCTCTTTGAAAATTTGACTCTTCACTCACCATTGGATATTTTATCTATCTCCAAGATTGTGACACTTGTCACTCTTGCATTTCATCTTGATATCATTGAAATTTTGACCTAGGTGGGTGCCCGCATACCATTGATATTTGACTTGAGCTCTTGATATCTTGGCACTTGGCATCCTCACATTGATTCATTTCTATGGGCAATGAAAATAAACTAAGGGCTTGGGTAATATAAAGAGACTTAGGATAAAATTTTAGCCTAAGGTTTTAGTCATGTTATTAAATATGATTAAAACTTTAAGATAAAATTTAAACTAAATTTAAAATATAATAAATTACTCTCACATAAATTTGGATCCCATGTAATTTTGAATTCAATTCAAAAGACCTTAGGCTAAAATAATTAGACTAAGGTTTTTTGGATATTTAAATATGATTTCAACCAATTAATTAAAATACTAATGTTTAATCAAATCAAAAAGGTCAAATTGGCATTAATGTATAAAACCATGAACACTATTAACTCAAATGAGACTTCATTAAACCTACAACCTAGAAACGCATGAAGCAACTGTTAGCAACATTAGATGAAGTAAAAAAAAGGACCATGTGCAAACATGTAGATTAAGCTAGTGGTGTGGATGATCTTCAAATGAAGATTATATGTTAATATGCTAATGTAAACATGATGAGAACCATGATATTGAAATAATACACTCTAGTTGAATGGGATGTTTAATTTAAAGCACAAATTTGTATAATTTGAATAAGGGTCCTCATTTTTCAAAAATGTTGTTATGTTGACCTCAACAATATCCATGATTAATACCCATTGTATTTAAGATTTTAATATTGAAAATATTAAACACTAAACCATTATCAACTAAAACACTTTTTAATGTTCTGTTTTTCACTTAAACTTGTATGAACAAAGGTAAACCTATGGAACTCCTTTGAATAAGCCTTGTTAAATGTGTTAGAAACCTATTACATGAATTTCAAATTGATAAAATATTTGTTACCTTGTAAGAGGACATATTTGGTGGAAATTAATATCACTATGAAGCGATAAAGTCCAAAATACATGTTATTTTCTAAGGAGAAAAGATAGATAAGCTAAGAATATGGATCAAATAGGGGATAAGCTTGATTTATTTTAAATGAAAAATAGGATATTTTGAAATAATTATTTGCATATAGGAATGAGAAATATACATCTAAAGTAAATTAAAAGTGGTTGAAATACTATGGAATGAGACATAAGCTAAGCATGTATAAAGTGTGATATATATTTTTTCATCTTAAATGTTAATTTATGTGCCTTATTGGGCCCCATTTCTTGCTAAGTATTGGATCTATGCTAACTCAATAAATACCTAGGTGTGAGGTAATATTTTGGATGGTTACTATGTTTATCTTCTAATGGTGCCAATTAGTTGATAGTTAACAACTCCAAGTAGCATCAAGAACTAGGTACACAAGATAGTGACTAGCCATTAAAGACAAGCGACTCTTTTTTAAATCACATAATATTGGGAAGTAGGTAGATAAGATAGTGACTACATAATGAACCTAAAGTGTAGTGGAAATATTGGGATGCATACCTCCAATACCAGCTTGATAGTCAATGTGCTCCATTCCCCAAAAACCTAAGATTGTCTAAAGCCTATAAAAGGAAGTCAAGTCTAGAAAAAGAAAGAGGGAGGAAAACTAGAGAGTAGAAAATCTCTAGAAAAATAATGCTAAATAGTAGCCATTATAAGATATAAGTATTTTAGGATGCTTATAAATCTCCCCTTTGTAGTACCCAAGCTCGCTTGTGAGCCTCTGGGCTTGTAATAGCTTAAGTCAAGTTTATGATCAGTTTTGTGGACTATGTCTTCTTATTTAACTTAATTAATGAAGAATACTTGGTACAAATAGGTAAATGACTAAATGTGTTAATATTTTGAATGTTTATTGATTTCATGTTATATGATGTTAAATATATAATTAAGTCCTCTCAAGCTTCCAACCTGGTTAATTCATGGTGGTCTTGTGGATGACAACGAGCCCTACACCCTAAATTAAACATATGCCTAAGAACAAGACCATGCCTAAATCCCTTAGCTTGAGACCTAGTAGGACCTCAAGCACTTGAATTCCATTGAGCTTATAGAACCTAAAACTTGAACCTATGAATGACCAACCATCATTATATTGACCCAATCCCCTTTAAGAACCGAGTTGAACCATGGCAAAAATAGCCTAACATAAACCCCAGTCCCTTCTTTATTGCACTTTGGGTGAGAACATAAGGCTTGTTCCTTATGTATATTGATTTCAGCACTATTGAGTGATAAATGTTGAGCACCATAGGAGTAGTCAGGGCCTAGACCCCTTAAAACAATCCTAAATCTGACTTGAATAGCTAGGTAGGTACATGACTAGGCCCATAACCCAAAATATCTAATTTACTACAAGATTTTGGTTCTATTATTAGGACTATTGAATTTTTTTGTTGTGATGGTGTACTAAGACAATTCTCTGACTCTCCTTTGATAACATCAAGCACTAGCTAGAAAGAGTGGAAGATAGATTTACATTGAGGCATCTGACTTGTAGAGGCTAGAACCTAAGGAAGTGGGTCTAGAACCACTTCTATGATGCCCTATATGAGGTGTTCTTTTGTGAACTACTAGAGTAAGTATACTATTGGTTAGTTGGTTATGCAAACCATAAAAGCTGAATCTATGGACAACACCTTGATTTGATGAAAGAGTGGCTAGAGA
The DNA here is from genome assembly GCA_037957365.1 of Torreya grandis. Classification (NCBI taxonomy): domain Eukaryota; kingdom Viridiplantae; phylum Streptophyta; class Pinopsida; order Cupressales; family Taxaceae; genus Torreya; species Torreya grandis. The sequence continues at coordinate 160,960 of JARHVA010003965.1, forward strand.
GGCTTGAGAACTTGGATGCCACCTAGACTAGAGTCAAAAATAAATTATGGCAAGGGGTGATGAATAGATATATGCTTGAGTTCATGGTATCAATGTATTATTACCCTAAATAAGTAGAGTACTAGTTCTTACATGAGCTTAGAGCTGAATTTATGAAATAACTCGATACCAAACTCAAGAAGTTGATGGTAGATTATGGCTTAAAAATAGTAAGGATGAAAATCTAAAGTCCTCTCACATGTGAACAACACAATGGGGAAGAAGGGGATGTGTGGCTGAAGCTAAATTGAAGGATATGATCAAGTTAACAATTAATATCTCAAGTAATAAGCTTATAATAAGAGGAGGCATGGACTAATTTACTATCTAGAACTTACAAGTGCCAAGAGGACCCATAGCATATGATAAGGGCATAGGGAAGGATCTCTTGAATGGTAGTTATGCCCAAAGGAAGGAGCCCTCAAAGCCTTGAAACAAGATCCATAGTTTGTGGGTTAATTCTTGGAGTCCCTTCAAAACTTGACCATTAGAGATGCACCAAATTTACCTACCCCCTTTGAACCTATGACATGAGCTTATACACTAGATTTCCTAAATGAAAATAGAATATTAACAACTGACCTTATTGTTGATGTAGACTTTGATCACCTTGTAAATTTGGACTAGAACTTCATGATTGCAAAATTTATCCCATATGAAGAGGTAAGTGAATATACCTCTAGACCATGAAGTTTCATCCTAACTAGACAAAACCTAAGCACAAGCACCCTAGTTTAACTAATGTCAACAACACAGCTTGAGAACCATCCCATAAGAAGTATCCCTCCACCACTAATTGGTAGTATGGTGTCATAATCTTTTACAACACTAAAAGTAACCACCAAACTAGTGTTTGGAATAGTGGCTAGAGGTGTTAGAGGACCAATGCCAAGATAAGCACTAGGAAGACAAACACCTCAGGCACTAGCTATCCCTAGCCCTAGATTTATTATGATATGGCCATGTGCCTGTCAGATTATTGAAGCATGGAGAACAACACAAAGCATGTGCTCCAGTGTAATTTATAATGGTGTGCTCAAGGAATAATTCAATCCAAGTATAGGGTAACTTAGTTCAAAACAACCTTGCTTGATCATGCCCATACTTGGTATAATAAGTTTGATCCTAATCAAGCTATAGTTGATTATGACACCCTAAAGGGATAATTCTTGAAGGATTTTGATATAACTAAGTTTGAGTATTAGAGCATCATCATGCTCAAAGAGATAAACCAAAGATTATTATAAAGCATGCACTTGTACAATTTTAGGTTCAAAACACTCCTCTCCAAGCTCTCTTATGATATTCACCCCTGCCAGCATGCAAAATGGTTTGTTGGAGGGATGCTAGTGTCATTTAGAAGGGTACTCTCCATGCAAACATTCATAGACCCCCAACAAGTAACTAAAGCTGCACTTAGAGCTAAGGTGGTTGGGAGTAATGATACAAGCATCACCCATTCATAGAGGCATAGATTACATCTATGGCCTCCCAATTATATAATTTGACCACTAGTTTGTCACAAAACGTGTGAAGTGGGTTGTGGGGCACTTGCTACAAAATAGAGGGCCATAACTGTAATAACTACCCTTAGAGGAATATGCATGCATTAATTCTCAACTATGAAGTTTGTCATGAGGTGAATGATGTTTAACACTACCCCTTATTATAATACACTAGTTATGTCATCATAACCATCTACTATAAGTTGTGTGATGACTACACTCATAACACATCTAACTACTGAGTGATTGATGAAATACACTAGAACATGGAAAGAGGCACATGATAAGTAACCACAATAGCTAGAAGGTAGGAAAACCAAGGAAATGAGGGCTATGGTCAGCATAATTCTAGCTATGGAAACCAAAGAGGCACTAGAGGGTGAGGTAGAGGATGCAATGAAGGAAGATTCCCATCATAATCATGTTATAATTATAGGTCAACTAAACATTATTAATGTGATTATATGATACATCCAACATGTGGGTATTGTCAAGGATCATATGAGGTTGAATAGTACCTTGACTTGTACAAAAAGATGATAGAAGGAAAAATGGGTGATGATGGGGGTGTAGGGATGATCAGGGATGAGCTTAAGGATGTAAAATGAGATCTAAAATCATAACTATCCTACCTAAAACCAATCAAGGTACAGGAAACCACATGGATTGGGTTCACCACTCAACCACCAACTATGCCAACACAATAGCTACACCTGGAATATGGTGAACCAAACTACACTAAGTGTATAGCATGGCCTGAGCCAAAATTTGTGCCTTACCTTGACCCAGTGCATCAAAAGGACATCCTACAACAAGCCATGAGTTTAATACAAAATTTGTAAGGAAAACTCTAGTTAGCCATAGATCTCTAAGCGTAGGCTACTACCTCATGTAGAAATCAAGATAGCTAGAAGGTTTAGGTACTGGAGCTTATAGAAATCCTATGCCTCCATCATACAGATGGGATGCTTCCCCTACCAAAAAAATTTCTCTTAGATCATGTAAGTAAAAATATAAATGAAGTTATAGATCCCCAAGCAATTGAAGTTGTTGTGCCACATATGGATTGGATGCATGAAGTAAGGCATACTTAGAATGTTGAGTATGATCGAGAATTATTAGTAAACACCACCATCAATGGCTAGTCCATTTGTGAAGTATTGATCAACATTGGTGTAGAGGTCAATATCTTGACCAATAATGCATGAGAAAATATGGGCAAGCTAGACCTAAGACCTTCTCCCCATATACTCTTCATGGCCAACAACACTTGAGTGTAGCTGATAAAAATTATATAGGGCACCATTGTAGATATTATGGGTATTGAATTACAAACTACTTTCAAGGTTATTGAGTTAGTAGAATAGGATAACTACCTGACACTCCTAGGAAGGCCTTGGTGCTATACCAGTAATGTTGATATATACTTTAAGAAGTAGCACATGACCTTTAATAATGAAAAATAAAGGGTATTAATCCCCCTTTCAAGTGACAAAGGACCCCCCTATATGGAGAGTGTTGATTTTGAGGATGAGATCAACCATATTTATAACATCACAATGTAAGGCATCAATAATCTCCATCCTTCTTAACAAGGAGTGATTTCTTGGGAAGATAAATAGTTATCCTTAGACACTACCAACATCACTTGCAATTGATGGATTAAAGATGCATATGAGGCCACTATTCATAGATGATACTTGGTACATGTAAAGGTGCTAATGCCTATGAGGATTGGTTGGGTCCAAATTGATCACACTCTAAAATGATGGGTCCTACACAAAGCAAAGAAAGAAAAGAGGGTACTCTGACTGAGCAAAGGCAAGCTTACAGCACTCCCAAAATTTGAGGGATTAACCTAGTGGAAAGGTATGTCAATGAACTTGAAGCATGAATTCCTAAGGAGATAGACAAAATGGGTACACTAGTGTATACCTTGAGGAGCACTACCACACATTGGTGGGTAGCACAAAGGTTAAACTTGCCAACCTATCCAAAGGTAAAAGTGGCCATGTGTACTAGAATTGGGAGGAGTAATGAGAACTTGGATATCTCAAAGTACTCTGGTGACTCTGACCTTATGGTACATGTGCACCTATGTAAAGAGACATGGACTAAATGTGGTGTGACTAACCCAAATAATTTATGGGTGCATGCCTTTTACATAACTCTAAATACATGGGTGCAATCATGGTATGTGGTCAATGAGACATGTTGAGAGATATCCAATTAGGAGGATCTTAAAGAGAAGTTTTTGCACACCTTCTCCTTTTCCTCATATAACTTGGAGTTGGTTGAACCACTTTAGGTAATTTAGAGGGTAGAGTTTGAAGACACCACCATCCTTGAAGAGCGCTTAAAAGACATGTTCAGAGAAAAGGGGTTAGTACTCCTGACCTTATTTGAGGAATAAAAACTCAATAATAAATCCAACAAGGAAGATGATGATACTTGGAAGGAGTGCTACTATAAAATGCTAATCACCAAAAGAAATCTCATGTCCTAAGTAAATGATAGTGCTCCCAGTAAAGAAGACCCCACTCATCTTCACATTGAAATAATAGAGAGAACCTGACAGGTCAAGGATTCTCACCAAAAGAATAATAAACCATATCACACACCACTAAATACCATCAAAGTAGATATCAGTGTAGAAGGAGAGCTAAATATGGCTACTCTAGGTACCTATTGGTCTAACACAGAATTGGCATGCATAATAGACCTCTTGAAGGAATTCCAAGATTTATTCCCTAGAGCTTATCAAAATATGAAGGGAATGCACCCAAGCCTTGGGAATATGAGCATAAATCTAATATATGGTGTAATATTAGTCAAAATGCACCCCTATTAAATGAATCCCAACCTCCATGCAAAGGTAAAAATAGAGATCAATGTAATGCTAGCCACAGGGATCATTTACCCTATGTAGAATTTTGAGTGGGTGAGCTCAATGGTAATAAGAATTAAAAAGTATGGGTGCATTCACATTTTCATCAATTATATAATGTTTAAAATCACCTATGTTAATGACCCTTTCCTGACACCATTCACTAATGAAGTCCTAGAAGACATTATAGGCTAAAAATTTTATACCTTCACTGATGGGTTCTCTAGCTACCACCAAGTCCAGATTGAGGAAGAATACAAGCTTAAAATAACCTTTGTGACTAAATGGGGTTATTTTGCTTCAAATTTGATTCCCTTTAAACTCAATAATTTACCATCTATGTTCTCTAAAGTGGTAATCACCACATTTAAATATTTCATCCACATGTTCCTCCAAGTCTATCTAGATGATTGGATGATGTATGGCCTTGTAAAGGACCATTGTGACAACTTATGACTAATGTTTGAGAGGTTCAGGTAGTTTCAAATATCCCTAAACCTAAATAAGTATATCTTTGTAACACCATTTAGAACCTTTCTCAAGCACATCATCTATAAGGATGGTTTACTCATCGAACCAACAAATATTATCATCATCATTCAGTTTCCACTCAGAAATATGTTTACACCTTTCTTGGCCACTATGGATATTGTAAAAAATTTATAAGGATCTATGCAAAGATTTCTACATTTCTAGAAGAGCTTCTTTGCAAGGATGGATCATTCTACTAGGGTGAATCCCAAGAGCAGGCCTTCAAGACCCTAAAGCTCAGATTGGCTAGCATGCTTATATTACAATTTCTTGACTTGATAACACCTTTTCATGTCCATGTCGATTCCTCTACCTATATGATTGGTGTAATCTTGATGTATCCTAGTGAAGGCAAAATGGATCATCCCATGTCCTTCACCAATAGTAAGTTGACCTTAGGAGAGCATAATTATACAAACATATAGTGTGAGGCACTTTCCATGGTCTATGCCTTACAAAAATTTAGATAATATTCGTTGGCAACCTCATTCATATTTTTCACTAACCATGAGGTGCTCAAGTACCTCATGACCAAGCATATTTTACATGGGTGCATATGTAAATGGATAGTTCTATTCTAGAAGTTCCAATTCTCCATTGTAATTAAGCTTAGAAAGTAGAACTTGGGGCTAAACCATTTGTCCTACATCATTTTTCAAAATATGGTGGTGCTAATTTAGGATGATATATTAGTTTCACAACTGTATAGATTCCAGTGCATCCCTGATGATTTGGTGGACATTATCACCTATTGTTCCCCAAACTATGTCAAATAAGGATAATATATAGCTATTAATTTATGCCACCTGCTTTCACCTCATCAACAAAGAACTATATAAATTAAGTAGATATGAAGTCCTACACTGATGTGTCTTGGATCATGAAAGAGAATCCATCCTATAAGAGGCACATGAAGGCATAGCAAGAGGACATTACATTGGAGATGTAAGGACAAGAAAATTACTACAGTCAGCCTTGTGGTGGTCAAACTTATTCCAAGATGTGAAGGACTACACCAAATCATGTGACATATGCTAGGGCATAAGGAAGCCTAACCATCGAGATGAGATGTCCCTCATCCCCATTCATGCCTAGGCACCATTCAAGAGATGGGCCATTTATTTTTTTAGGTTGATAACTCTCATATCACAATGCATAGGTGCAAGGTATATCCTAACGACCATATATTATTTTACAAAGTGGGTTGAGGCCACACCAACAAAATATTTCATAGCCATCACAACTTCATGCTTCATCTGGGAAACATAATAAGCTGGTATGGTTGCTTGATCAGTCTAACTAGCAATAAAGGCACTCACTTTATCAATGAAATGGTGTGCATCATGTTGGTTGAGTATATGGTAGTACACCATAGAATGACTACCTATCATCCACAACTAAATGGCATAGCTAAGGAATTTAATAAAATTCTAGGAACATGCCTCACAAATATATGTGACATTGGGTGCAAGGATTGGGATGATCAAGTATCAATAGTGTTATGGGTATATCACACAACCTATAAGTGCCAAAATAAGGCTACACCATTCCAACTAGTATTTGGCACTAAGGTGATCTTGTTGATGGAATTTTTGGTACCTTCATTGCATATCATGCACATTGATTGGTTAGATGACCAAGAGTTACTAAACACAAGGCTAGAGGACTTGGAGTGCTTAGATAAGATGTGTGTCTAAGCCAAATGAAACTAGTAGATAGAAAAGGCATACCAAAAACTTTGACATGATAAGCATATCAATGCCAAGGTATTGATAGAAGGATCCTTCATTTTAATCTATGACTCTAAGTATTTCAAGCACTAAGTAAACTATAGATAAGGTGGATGGGTCCCTATATCATCCACCATATATTAGATATAAACACATGTAAGTTACACACATTAACTAGAAAAAAGTTCCCTAGGCATTTCAATGGCAAAAAATTGAAGCCATGTCATCAATAGAATGGTGTTTTCACCTTGAGAATGCCAACTTCTTGGTCACTAGCCAATTTAATATGAGATGACCAAAAGAACATTTAGTGTAAGCCAAATGGTTCCTTTTGTTTTGTTTTATTCTTTGGTAGTAAATTAAAGATAAAAATGAAGTGGTGCTTTGAGGCCTACCAAGAAAGTCTACTAACACTTCACTCATAATTCCAACTGGGTGAGTTGATCACTTGCACTCCCTAAGTGCCTGAGGCTAAACACCTAAGTTTTGGGTGAGTGAGTATTATCAACATTAGATAAGGAAAGTGTATCAAACACCATGCACTAAATTCTAGTTGTAGGGAGATTTCAAGCCCCTAAGTATAATTCCATATGACCTTTCATGCATAAATACAATTAGGTGAGTCAAACCTTTGTGCTTTTTAAAAGTGCCTAAGGTTAGACATCTAAGTGGTGGGCATGTGAAACTATCCAAACTCAAGAGGAACATGCACAAACTCTAGATGAATAAGAGATAGATTGCAGGGCTAAGGAGGTCCAAGGGAGAAATACTCTATTGCTTTCATGCATAATGTGAATCAAGTGAGTTGAACCCATTTGATTTTTAATCACCTAGGTCCAAAAACCTAAATTTATGGGCATAAGTAAGTTTCTAGACTTGGAGACAATAAGAGTCAATTGAAGATGCATAGCTTGATTATGCATAAGAAAGAAGTGAAGACTCATATATTATCATGCATAAAATAAATGGAAAAGGATAATCAAGTGATAGAGGGCTAGCACAAGGGATTTGTATAGGATAGGATAGGCCAAGGCAAAGATGAAGCATAAAAAACCAACCAAGATAAATGTGCTTAAAATAGAAGTGTGACAATAAGAGGTGGAACTGAGGAGGTTGAATCACATGCATACAAGGCACTATGCCTAGGTTACCATAGTGAAGGTGAAGGTCATGCTGAAAAAACAAAGCACATAAGGGAAATCATCATATATAGTTGGCATCCAACCAAATTTGAGTGAGAAGTGACCATTTGAACCACAAGTCACTTCATCAAAATACCATTAGGAGCATTGAATGTTATGGAAATGGAGGCATAAATATCCACAATAAATGATTTGGTGGTAGAATATTTTCATGGATTTCATGGAATTTTGTAGAGTTTAATAAATATAAATGCTACCATGCCATTAATGCACTATCATTAAAGATGATAGATGGAAAAAGGGTATAAAATGTCATGCAGCCAATCGGTCTTCATTATAAACTTTGTGAAAAATTGAGACATCAAGAAAACTAGAGTGAAATACTAAATAGAGAGCCAAAACATAGAGACCCTACTAAGTTACAAATCCAAGCACCCTAAGGCACCCAAAGTGAATGATTATGACATTGGTGAAATTGCACTCATGGTGAGATTGGTGTAAAGAGGTGTAGGAATAATTTTTAGCAAGAAATAGTTTATGGAAAAGTAAGTCACCACCAAAAGATGTTATTAATGGACTACAAAGCTCAAAGCTGAAGGTACAGTCATAATTCTCATGATTGTGAATCCCCAATAACAATTCAAGGTTTTAGAAAACGTAACCTTCTATGTTTCAACACCAATATGTTTAAGATGGTTTAAAAATAGAAGGGAATGGGTCCACAACAACAAATTCCAAAGTGGGATTGCATGGTATTATAAGCATCCCTTACAAGAATAGTAGTGTTTTAGGTAGAGGGGGTTAGTGTCATACAATTTGACCCCAAGGCACTGACTAAGATGTACTGTCAAGTAATTAAATTTCCTTCAAAGGTTTTGGTGGGAGAGAATTGGCATTCATTTATGCACACCTATTAGCTAAAGGAGTACAACCATCATACTTTTAACCATGCACAAGACCTAGCATCTAATTAGATGGTGGATATAGGGAGAAATATGAAATAGGTTATAGTGCTTTTTGACATCACCATTAGAGATAAGTTGACAACTTCTAATGTAACTCAGCTATATGAGTTGCCTTGCTTTAAGAATCTAGAGGATTTGGTGAAATTTCTTCTATCTTGCATCCATAACAACTACATATACTTCATAGGGAGGATCATGAGGATATTGGTACACCTCATTGGAAGGATAAATAGGCTCCCAAACACTATAAAGGACATCCATGAGATGATGGGTGATGATGAAGAGGTAGAACACATGGCAAAGCTCCTGAGTTACTATAAGGGGGATTTGTATTCCCCATAAAATATTTCAAGGACCTAAGCATGAGGGAATATTTCTACCTCATGATCTTAAAACTTTACCCAAGTAGTCATTAGATTGATGTATCAAAAACATACCTATACATCGCATACCATATGGTGCAGGGCATCAAGTTAAACATTGCCAAGTTTATTACTAAACAACTTGTGAAGAACATGCTAGAATGTCACATGATAAAGGGTACATTCAGGTGGGGCTCTAATCTCATCTTGATAGTCATGGATGATATTGACATACTAGATGGGGATGAGGATAATCTTTGGGTTTTTTTAGATCAAAGTATACTGTGTTCATGATGAGATGGTGAAAAATGTATATTAAGTAATTTAGGATCAAATGGTACATCCCTCAAGAGCTCCCCAAGAGCATGCATGGGATGACAATATTTTTCATTATGAAACATTTTTATGTAGTGCACTTATTGTTGGTTGATGGTAACATGTTGGGCTAACTAAAGCTCCCATACTCTTTATCAGCCAAGTATTTCAAGGATGCATTCAGAAGAATCCCTAATACATAATAATTGGATGTTCCAATGAGGGAACTAGATATGGAGAGAAATAGGTTGTAGAGCTAGTTCGTGCACCCAAATGGGAAGGCAATAAGGGATGAAGAGGATGAGTTATATCACACCAACATCCACCCTATTCAATAATTAACCATACTTGGATATATCCATAGGCTTTACTATGAGATGAAGCCTAGGAGGAAAATCCCTAGCTCTAACATCAAGTAGACTGATGACCCTCCTTTAAGGATTGGAAATGAAGGCACACAAACACTAGTATAAATTAGGAAGTCTCTCAAGAAAAATAAATGGGAAACACTAGAATAAATAAAGGAGTTCATAAAGTTCAAAATTTCCTCAAGTGATGAAGCCTCATGTTGGCTCTAACTAAGAAGCATGTGAAGTTCATGCTAAAAATTTATCTAATCTCAAAAGAGAAGCTCAAGTTTCCATTTGTGATGCCCATGATCACCATGGTAGACATAAAAGTGTAAGAAGAACTATAGAAGAGGGAAGAAGTGGGGAAAGGTGTGTATATTGTGCTTGAGGAGGACTCCTCATCTAGTGAGGAAACTTCCCCACCACCCCAAAGTGAAGAAATGAGGTAGGAAAAAACATGGTGAAAGTTTGGCCTCAGTGATGCATACATCCAAAAGGCATGGGATCTACAAAAGAGTAAAGAAGAAATAAGGAAGGAAAGAGGAATAGATGAATATCCCAATGAAGAAGAAGTACATGAGGCTCTCCAAGGCAGAATTATTGACACACTTGGATAAGTAGAACTATTAGGCACACCAACTAAGGAAGTGTTAAAGTGAAAATAGAATGGTATGGGCCTAAACTAGGATCACATTGATGTGTCACTAGAATAACATCATAATAGAGAGGCCATGAAGCCTAAGAGCATGTCCCAAGCTAAAATTAATAAAGTGGAGGTTGAGGAGATAAGGGATGAAGAAGAAAGAACTACCACAATCATCAAGAAGAGGAAGGTAGAAATAAAGAAGGCCTAGAAGGAGAAGGCTAGGAAGGAACAAGAAGATAAGAGGTTTTCCATAGGCACAAAACCCATTAAGAAAAAAAATTAGAGGCACCTAGCACCCACACCAGCCCAATATAGGAAGCTATAGAACAAGAACACCCTAGTATTGAAGGGGTACCTAGAGATAAAGAAGGCAATGTTGGCACCTCAAAGAAACAAATAAAAGAGGAAGGAGAAGAGTAGGATGGCACCAGTAAAGGACCTACATAGGTTTGTGCTAACAAGCCATAGGAACAAGAAGTAGATGAAGGGGTAAATTTTGAATAAAAATAACCCCCATAGGAAGGAGAAGAGGAGGAAGGCACTGAAGAGGGTAGAAATGCAAGCAAATATATACAGGAGTAGAAGGAACTATAAATTGAGAAAGAAAAATTTGAGCCAAGCTATCAGGAAAAGGCACAGAAGGGGTTCACTATAGATGAGGACTTATACATGTTATAATAAATGCCCTCTAGAGATTTAATAACAATGACACACCATCAAGTGTTCTTTACATTTGACTACTACATGGATGAGCCCCATTTCAAGGTGTCAACCAAGGTGATTTGAAGTGCTGAGAAGCTAGAAGAAGGGCATGAATACCAACTAGTCAACCCCTAGGACATGAACCCTATAAGATCGGCTAATTCCCTCCTTAACATGGCCTTTGAAGTGGTGCACAAGAACATTGTCATTGATGTTTATGCCACTAAATGGAAAGATATTACAGTAAAGGTAGAAGAAGAACTTAGTGTCATGAAACTCAAGATCATGGATTTGATTGAGCATGTTGAAGAGCTAGAGTAATCCCTTTTGGATGATACTAACACTTTCCATATTTTTAAAGTGGAAAAAGTGTGTGCGCTAGTCGAATAGATGATCCTTCAAATGAAACCAATGCACAAAGAAGAGAAACCTTACAAAGCAATAAAGAAATAGCTCAACAAAAAGCTTGATGAGGTAGAGGACCTCTTTACAAGGTTATAGTAGCAAGCAAATGATGTTGATATCATCTTTTGTAAATTTTCCACCCAAGTATTAGTCATCAATGTGTGCCTCAAAAAGGTGGAGGAGAAGGATGCATTGATGAAGTAGACATTCACTATCAATAGGGCTAAGAGTACCTAGATGATGGCATAGGTGAATACATTGAGCACCCAACTAAAGACCTAAGAGAAAGATTTGGGGGAACTTTTATACACCTTCTAGACAAAGGTGAAAGAATAGGGAACCATCTTAGATGGTGGGGTTTGAAAAGCTAAAGAAAGGCTGGAATCCATTCATAAATAACTAGATAACATGGATGTGTTCATGCTCGAGGCTGCCTATACAGAGATAGATAGTGTCATCAAAGAGATCAAGATCACTATCCATAGCTTTAAAAACTTTAAGGTGAAATTATAGTAGAGTACACTCAAATTTTGCATAGCTAAGGCACTAGAAGGATAATCTGAGGGAAAACTAACATTTTTATATGGGGTAATGTTGGGTCCCATTTCTTTCTAAGTATTAGATCCATGCCAACTATAAAAACACCTAGGCATGAAGAAACATTTTGGATGGTTTTTTTTTTCTAATAGTGTCAACTAGTTGGCAGCTAACAACTCCAAGCAGCATCAAGAATTGGGTGCGCAAGATATCAATCGACCATTAAAGATAAGTAATTCCTTTTTGAATCATGCAATATTAGGAAGTAAGTTCATGGGAGAATGAATACATAATGAAGTCAAAGTGTAGTGGAAGTGGTGAGATGTGTACCTCTAACACCAAATCAGCATTTAGTGTGTTCCATTCCCCAAAAACCTAAGATGCTCTAAAGCCTATAAAAGGAAGTTGAGTCCAGCAAAAGAAAGAGGGAGGCAAACTAGAGAGTATTGAAGCTTTGGAAAAATAATGTTAGATAGTATCCATTATAAGATATAAGTATTTTGGGATGCTTTTAAATCTCCCCTTTGTAGTGTCCAAGCTCTCCTATGAGCCTCTGGACCTGTAATAGCTTAATTTGAGTTTATGCTCAAGTTATGTGGACTATGTATTGTTGTTTAAATTTATTAATGAAGAATACTTCACACAAACATTTAAATTAGTGAATGTGTTATGTCTTTAAATTTTTATTGATTGCATGTTGTATGATGTCAAATGTGTAATTGAGTCCTCATGATCTTCCAACCTAGTTCATTCATGGTGATCCTATGGATGACCATGAGCCCTATGCCTTGAATGAAACCCATGCCTAAGTGTAAGACCATGCCTAAATCCCTTAGCCTAACACCCAATAGGCCCTCAATCACCTAAATACCATTGAGCCTATATAACCCAAAGTTTTTTCATATTAATGACTAACCATTGTTGCACTGACCCAAGCCCCTTTAGAACCAAGTTGCATCATGGCAGAACTAGCCCAACACAAACCTCAATTCCTTTTCTACAATGCTTTAGGTGAAAACATAAGGTGTATGCCTTATGTATATTGATGTAAGCACCATTGAGTGATAAATGATGAGATCTATAGGAGTAGTTAGGTCTTGAACCCCCTAAAACAAGCATAAATTTGACCTGGTTAGCTAGGTAGGTGCATGACTAGGCCCATGACCTGAAAGACCTACTTTACTACAACATGTATATAGTCACATTTATTCCTTATTTGAGAATTACTCCACTGGTATTATAAATGGAATATTCCATCGTTATATTGGTATCTTGAGGTGTTTTTATAGATCTAATAGTTGTTACTCCTAAAATATTACTATTTTCTATGAGAGTGGATTACCACTTACTGTTGGTGGCATTCATAAAAAATTTGGGGTCTTATTTTACATTATTTTTATCAAATTAAATCCTAAAGGCTTATTATGTATTATATACTATATAATAATATTTTATTCTTCATGTCTCCTGAACTCTCTAATATAAGATAAATCATCACAATATTAACTTTCATTTAATATTGTTTGGTTAAGAAAAGCATGGGCTTGCACTCTGAGTAGACCTTATGTGGGTGCTTCCTTTCTTATATTATTGTGTATGATCCTATGCCTCTAATCCTCTTCTTTTGCATTCTATTAAATGTCCTTTACTCACCAATGCATGTTCCATCATTATTAAATCACATTTTTTTAACATGAGAGTTGTCCACATATCATCCCTATCCTACATGAGGCTTCACAAAATATCTTGAATATATCTCTCCCCTCTTTATAGGGTCCTTGGAGGCAATCAATTTTTTCCAGTCCTTATCATAGTTATGATGTCTAGTTTCATCTTCATCTAGGTTTTCCATAACAAATTCCAACTCTTCTCTTTCTATCAACACATGTAAATTATATCCACCCTTTACCTTATACGATCCATGTAGCCCATGCATGCAATAAACTTAACCAACCATAGTTAGATTCCAAATCCCATAATCTACCATGAGTTCTTTCATCTCCAATTAAATTTTTACAATATAATAACCTTTGGGTTTACATAGAAAGGATATTCGACTTCCATGAGATAATAATTCATTGATATTATATACTCTAGTATATGAATGTTAAAAATTCCACACCACCAAATATCAACTACTATGGTCTAAATAACATATGACTTCTTCAATATAAGGTTACTTCCATCCATAGTTTTTACTTCTACCTATAACATATGTATAAAATCATGCATACAAATGTTTAAGATTCTCATAAAATTAAATTTCAAATATTGGATTTTGCTTACACACTCCTTAAGTCATTGTTATTTGAGGCTAAGGTGATGTCTTACAAAATCACACTCTAAATTTTTCAACCATCACTCAATGTTTTATAGTGAGATATGGTGAATCATCTACACTAACCATATTATCAACTTATTCAACTGGGTCCTAGAAAGAAAACCAAAATGTTAGGTGTTTTCACATACGTCCTATATCTTATACCACATGTGTCCCTGAACGCTTATAAACTCATTGCATTGGCATATCAATATAATGAATAGTGTACTCACCTGAAGTGTGGAGAAAGTACTTAACCACATTTGGGTTAGTTTTATGGATATTTCATTCACTTGATACCATTATATTCAATATAATGCAAGTTCATAAATACTTAGCTTATTTATAACATATTTGTATAACATACTTCAAACACAAGTTTAAACTTACATGTTTTCATATATAAGTAGATATTCATGAACCATTTCTAAACTAATATGAAAACCACTACATAAATAAAGTAAAAAAGTATATATTCACTTGAAAAAGCTTTTACATCTCATTAAAGTTCACAATTTAGTATATAAGCTCATACATATTTACAAATAATTAATTAACATTGATTTACTATTCTAATAGCATAATGACACCAACTATAATAACTACTAAACAAAGGGGTAAGGTGTGTTTTTATAATATTCAAGCATCATCTTATAGTTATAATGCATTAATATGTACTGCATAGGGTATTTTACAACTTTTTTAAATAGCATTCATAATTACTTT
The DNA here is from genome assembly GCA_037957365.1 of Torreya grandis. Taxonomy (NCBI): domain Eukaryota; kingdom Viridiplantae; phylum Streptophyta; class Pinopsida; order Cupressales; family Taxaceae; genus Torreya; species Torreya grandis. Next base: position 176,122 of record JARHVA010003965.1, read on the forward strand.
ACATTGAATTTCTTAACTAGAGTGACTCCTAAATCCACATCATGATGCACTAGATTCACTTAAATCCATTTTTCTTAACTCTATTCCTAATAAAATCACTCTACCAACCTAGCTTTTAGTTACTTCTTTCATGATCAATAGTTTACGTAACCTCCTCCCTAATCCTAACACTCCTTGTTTTATGTTGAAAATGATCCACCATTTGTGTACTTCATAACTTGGTCAATATCCTATTGAGTTCTCCTGAGTCTTCAGGTACATTTATAAAACCTCATCCTTGTGCAATACTTTTACCTTTATATACCTATATGGACTTATTATTCTATGCATTTTCTTACAAATTCACACATACTTTGCACCATCCAATATGTAATAGTGCACACTTTTATACTTTACCAAAATTTTGAGTCCAACAAAACACTAATAGATTATGAATAAAATGTTTGACAATAAATTTACCTCAAAATACTTTGAGGAAAGTTATTTTTTATAAAATGGGATGAATATAGGCCTAAACATGGTATACATGTAAAATTTAACACCATATTGAGCATCCCTTACCAAATCATGTATTGTAAAGAAAGTGATGCCTTTCAATTGGAAAATATTTATTGAAAGGAAATACATGTCTTAGTCAATGGGAAGTTTCTAAAACATTATCCATAAATGAAGGATTAATCCTTATAGCTATGTAAATATTTCCTTTTGTGTTATTTTTCTTTTCTTATTTCTTATTTTCATATATCTTGATTACATCCCTTATAATAAGATTTTTCTCATGATTGGTCGTGTTCTAAAGTTATATCTATGTATCTAAAAACTTGTGTATCTATAAATTTCATCACTAATGTTATAAGTTATAAGTATATTTACATAGGCTAGGTCTTGGAATCCACTCAGTTCATTTGATATTTCAATATCAATGGAAAAAAAGGGATCAATGACACATCTTTAGTGTCATTATGCCATCATTTAGAAGCTCCACAATTATAAGAAAGTTAGAGGTTTTTTGTTAAAAATAGATGTGCAATCCCACCTACAATGTATTTTAAACTTTAGGGTATGGAAAATTGTTAATGACATGAAAAAGGGACAAGTATAAAGTTAAAAAAAAAACTTATTGAATGAATCTTATAAGTTTAAAGAACATGAAAACCTTAGTATTTTCAAGTTTGTAAGATATCATATAAGCTTTTCCTTATATTCTAGGATGTCTCATTATGATTGAGTTACATGTGGAATAAAAATTAATTTAAAATCCAAAATAGAACCACCTTTAAAAATAATATCACTAATCATAATACAATGATCTAGAGTGGCTACAATAACTCCAAAAGATGAGACACTCCATGTATTTAATCAAGCATCATATATTCTTATTTTTATCTTAAATATATAGCTCAAGTTTAACTAGAGATTTTTTCTCCACCATAAAAGCCTTTTTTATAAAAAAATTAGGTTACATTAACCAATACCATACAAGAAAATAAAACCCTTTTTCACCTTTAGACAATATATTTGATAAAAATTTGTAAAATAGAAACACATAGAAACAACTGATGGATTATACCTACTATAAAAAAATTGTCTATGGAATATTTTTATGACTAATTCTTGGAACACACATTTAGATAAACATATGGTACAAAGGACCCATCCTTGATATGAGATGATATTTTCTTATGTTGATAATTATATATAGGAAGGACTCTGGAGCAGTATTTAATCCTAAAGGGGAGACTATTCTATAAGTTAATGCAGGCTTAATTAGGGTTTTGATTCAAATATCTAAGGAAACAACCTACATTAAAAAATAAATAAATTTAGGATAGGTTTTATAAAAACACCATTTATGATATTTCATTCCTTAATTTCCTCTTGATTGGTCTTATAAAGGTTGATCCCCAACTCCCAATAGAGCTAAAAAAGTTTCAAAAGAATGAGAAAATTGTTTCAAGCATGGATGAAACAATTTCTAATTATGATGTAGACTATAATTTGGATGATTATATGATATTTATTTTATTTGGAGTAAATGTATCCCCCTTTTATAACACAAGGACTTTTGACTTTGAACAGATCATGGAAAACATTATACACTATGAGTTGGGTTCATTCAAAAACACTCATAAATTTAGATATTCCTCTCTCTTGGCCTTCATGGATCACTTCAAAAATCATGGAATATTTTTAAATCCACCCCCCTTGAATGTTTTATACACTTAAAATTAATCAATAAATTCTTGACATTTTTACCTTCCTTGGCCAATTCACCATTCCAATAACCATTTATCTATATGAAAGGCTTCAAAGTCTTAAAATTACTAAAAAAATATTTTATTCTTACATAATTTATTCCTATTCATCCCTAATCATTAGATATTTCACTATAATTCTAATTTAATTAGCATGTGTCCATTTTATACAAGTGTGAATTGGGAAGATAAGGATGCACTATACACATATCCACTAGTGTATACTTGTCTATAGTGCTCTAATGGCTAACTTTTCAAAATTACACATTTCTTAATGGCTCTCCCACATGAAATAATAGGTTAATTATCAGAAATAATTCAAATATTATCCTATAATATTACATCAAGTGTATCACTTCAAACCACCACCTACTCTATCTTGTACTCTCCTACAAAATAAATTTCAAAAGCATTTATTTATTCAACAAAGATACTACAATTATAATGCAGTAATAATATCATTGGCTAAGTTAACATTATTTTATTATAGGTTAAGTCCATACTTTTTCAATAATTCTAATAAAATTTCATAATTTCATTTTATATGACTTTCCCCAAAGGGAGAACTACATTGGCCTAAGGTAGTAATCCATCAATAGGGGGTTTTATAAAGATAGCTTGGCCATATTCCACTTCCCCACTTTTTTCCCCTAGGAATTTGATATTGTTTGTATCCTTATTCAAGATAGGGTTTTGATTATGTAGGTGATTTATGAATAAAAACAAGCTATATACAAAAATAGACAATATTAGACAGAGGTGAACCAATCTAGATTTTTAGATTCAACACATAGTCAACATAGATAGAGTTGCACTAGAAAAAATGTGTACTATGACACTATCTAGATACTGCACACTTGTCTCAAAATAAAATGAGGCACTATTTTAAATTAAAACTAGGTTTTTAGTTTTTTATAAGTAGTCATAGTCAATGAATGAATAAAATGGTTCTAAATAAATAATTTTGTAAGGATATCTCTATAATGCTAAACCTAGTTATTATTTTTATTAATTTATAATTTTTATAAAAAATTTATATTATTGTATTTTTATAGTATGTGTTAGTGAACTTTATATCTATTTATTTGTTGTATTTGGTTTACTCCTACACCTTTGGTTTAACTTACTTAGGTGTCATGTGTCATAGGGAGTTACATTTGAGTACCATTTTTAGCTAGTTGGTGGAAGTTACATGCCTATTCTTGTCTCTATCACCACTAATTTATGGGAAGTTACTTCTCATCTCATCTATTGTAAAATTGAATATATCAAGGAATGTTACATTGGATATGTTTTTTTACATTGTTTCACTCTTGGTTTCTCTTTCATAGTTTCTTGCTAATTGTTTTCTTTGATTTGTTCAAGTTTCAATGCATTTAGTGTTCTATGTTCAATCTTGGTAGAGTCCCCAAATGGTATCATAGCATAGAGTTTGTGTTATGTACTTAGGGATATGATATATTAATGTATGGGTTGATGGAGATGCCGACATGTGGCTCACATCCCCTTAGTTATATGGGTAAAATATATTAGGATAATGGAGTAACTTGTGGAATTAGTACATTGGGTAATGGTCAGCCTAAATTGGTATTAAGAGGTTACCCATCCATGGGTTAGATAGATGTCTATATATAGGAGATGATTATCATGGTAAAGATATCAAGTAATCATTGAGTCTTCTATTGTAAGAGAATATTGGAGGTTGTCCCCTCAAAGAGACATTGTGGAGTTATTCCTTCTTAAAGGAGTATGATATGGTGTTTCCCTAACTTAAGGGTATTTTTGCATATATTTAATATTTGAATCATATCAAGTGGTATCAGAGCTTCGATTTGGGCAATTTGTGGAGTGAAACCCTAGTTTTTTTGAATCATCAATAACTTTTGATTGGTTGCAAATTTTTCCACAAAGTTTTTACTAGATATGGAGAATATTTTAAATAAGTTACAGTAAAAAAATCAAGATATTTTGATTAGTTTTGAGGGATTTATTTCTATTTTAGGGTTTATAATAATTTCTCTATATCTTCTAAAATATAGGGAATTTTTATTCAAAATTTTTAATTAATATGTAAGATATAAGAGAAGCACAATAAAAATTTCAGAATTTTTTGAGTTGTTTGCAATGATTTGTTGTGATTTTATGGATTATTTTTGTATGAGTTATTGATATTTTAGGGTTTCATGAACCCTAATTTGTGTATGGATCATGGAGTTGCAAAAAAATTTAGGGGAAGATGATGTTGATGCTAGAGAATGGTAGCTCAAGTTTAAGGAGAATAATACTAAAACAATTTTATGGAAGATAGAATTATCTATTTCTTTATCTAGGCTTGCACAACATTGGTGGTGTAATCAATTGAGCTTTGCACAACAGTTTTCTTCATGGGAAGCAATGGAACAAATATTTCTAGATCGATGGGGTATAAAAGAAAAAGAGGATGTAGAAGAGGAAGAAAATAATGATGATAAAGAAGAAGAAGAAGAAGAAGAAGAAGAGAAGGGTTCCAATAATTTGGCTCCAAAGAAATCCAAGTCAATTTTTCAATTTCATGGATGTATTCAAAAGAATAAGGTGGTTGTGTCCATAAACCCTACAAGCAAGTATAACTTCATTAACATGAATGTGTCCAAGCATCTCCATGTTCAAGCAAATAATATCAAGGAGGTTCAAGTAGTATGATCAAGATTGGAGACAAGTGTACAATGATTTGAAGCACACTCATTATTTGGTTTCTTCCTATGTTTCGGGGATGAAACATGTCAAGGAGGGAAGTAATGCTATGTACCTAGGGATATGATATATTAATGTATGGGTTGATGGAGATTCCTACATATGGCATACATCCCCTTAGTTAGTTATATGGGTATAATATATTAGGATAATGGAGTAACTTATGGAATTAGTACATTGGGTAATGGTTGGCCTACATTGGGATTAAGAGGTTACCCATCCATGGTTTAGATAGATGTCTATATATAGGAGATGATTATCATGGTAAAGATATCAAGTAATCATTGAGTCTTCTATTGTAAGAGGATATTAGAGGTTGTCTCCTTGAAGAGACATTGTGGAGTTATTCCTTCCTAAAGGAGTATTATATAGTGTTTCCCTACCTTAAGGGTATTTTTGCATATATTTAATATTTAAATCATATCAATATCATATCAGTTTGGGAAATTGAATGTGTCACATCCAATTTTTCCCTATGGATATTTGAGCATTATTCAATGGATTATGTATTGATTATTGGTAGATCTTATGTTTATTTTGATCTATATTTAAATATATTATTTTGGGTGAAATATATATTACTTTTTATATTTGTTTAATTATTCTTATGATCATGAATTTTACAAACTTATTAAACTCGACAGTTGTTATGGTTATATGTTGATTTTTATCATGATATGGGATAACTATTGGTCTATTTGATGAGTTGGATGCAAGATATTTCTACCCTCATTGACAATGTAGAGGGAGATTATCATGGAAGAGGGGGGATTATATAGATACATTGGGGATATAGGTATATGACTAAAATAAACACCACACACACCACTTTTTGTCTTTTAAATGAATGTTTACTAATTGTTGCTAACTACATGGTATATTTTACATGTTATATGAGTTTTGTAATGGTTATTGTTACTTTAACATGATTTTAATTGGTTATGTGTGTTTACATTACCTTGGTGATATTTAATATTTAGTGTTGGCTTGGTAATATTCTCATAAAAACTATCATTTTGAGTAAAACATGTAACTATAAGACTACCTTGTACATGTTGAGTCATGTAGTAAATATGGTGTTATAATGGTCTTAAGTGCTTGATTTGTTTAAATGAATCATTTTTTGCATCACTTACCTTTTTATTGGCTTGGAAAGGGGTAAAAGGGTAAAATTTACCTAAAATTATGTTTAAATAAAGTCAATTTTAAAAACATATAAAATTTTATAATTACATGAAAGTTAAAATAACTTCTAATGATAATCTATTTGAAGTCAATGTAAAGGAAAAAGATATTTTAGATGAATCATTAGGGTTTTTAATTTTCTGTCAATAATTATGCACGTTGACTTATCAATTGGGAGGAGGAGAGTGGTATGCAACAACCATGCCTAAAAGATAGGGTATGAACTATAACTTACCAGTAAGATAAACATGTATTAATGGACTTTGAAATCCATTATTGAAGACTGATATACGTTATCCATGTAATTCTCACCCCTAGGAAATTTTTTCAATCCTTACTAACTAGATGATAGCATGGAATCAATCCTAGGTTATAGGTGGCCTAATTAGTGAATTGAATCTCTAGATTGGGTTATCTCCCTTGATGCTTCACCTAAAACTACCACTAATCTACTGCACTCTAAAGGAAAAGGGATAGAAAAAGATAAAAATAGTAATAAAAACATGGAGGTGATACACCAAATATATTTTCCTTTACTTGATAATGCTTTCACTATGAAATAACAAGTTTACAATCTTATTTTTACAGCTTCAAGATAGCTCCTACCACATAAATGTTTCTATATGAAGTATATGGCTACTATAATAGCTAAGGTGATAATTCAAGAGACTTAAAAGTAGAAACTAATGACATTTCAACACTTAAAGTCATCAAACCATGTGATGCACTTCATATGACCTATTGAGAGATGACTAACTCACATAGAGGCATAAAAGATAAGGATATATGCAAGGAAGTAATACCACTATCATAAAACATACATCAACAAATCATTTCAAAATCACTATATGCAAGATGAAGATAGTAGAATTAAGCTTGAATTGATTTCAAAGGTAATTACAAGTACTAAAATTGGTAGGGCTTCACCATAACTTCTTTGAGGATATATCAAATGCCTTTTAAGGCCTCCTCTATAGAAGAATAGAAGGAAGAGAGAAGGATAGGACAAGAAGAGAACTCATGAATAATTTTCATAATCAAATGAGTTACAAAATAGAAATGAATTAACACCAAGACTACTTGGAAATGTGTTCTCATCTTGTTTTTCAACATTCTAGGTCATGTATTGGTGAAGTTATTCATGAAGAGTGGCTATAAACCATCTTAGCAGATCGATGCTCTATTGAATCTAACTCTAACTCCTTCCCAAGGAGTTACACCTCTAATTATTTGAGGCTAGTTATAAGTTATTCACTTGACACTTAGCATGGTTGAGAACCTTTTACACCCAACCTACCCTTTACAATGCTTCTTCTCCATTGAGATTTGAACTTGAACTTCATGGCTCATTTTCATACTTTCTCTTACTATCAAGGCTCAACCTTCCATGCATGTTTTTTTTTTGTTTTGATATCTCCACCATGGTTTTATGTTTTAAGGAAGGTATTTTATTAGTTCATAGAGCCTATTTTCAATCATTAGGAGACACTTTTGTGAGGTCATATTGGTTGCCTCTCATCATTTAGACCTACTTGACCATTTGTAGCCTATGTTTTTTATTATGGTAAAAGTAGGTTTTTACAGGGACCCTCCCTCATAAAATTAAAAAACTATCATAGATTAGAATATAAATTTAAAAAATAAATCTATAACAAAGATCCAACATTACAAAACGATAAACAACAGTAAAACTATAACTAAAATATAACAATAAAGTATATAAGAAAAAGCTAACTACTAAAGTTCTTCCAATCTCTCATCACATTTAAAGCTTGTGTTATCATTGTGTAATATTTTCAAATGATTTTTAGAGAATCAAAATATTTCACCTTGGTTCATTAAACCCATACAACTAGTTAGGAAGACCTGTTGACCTCAAAACCTTGAAAATAGGCTCAAAATGGAGCTTTTTAGGCCATTTTCCATACGTATTTGGCTCATATGTGCTAACATTATACTCTATAAAATACCTAAGGGAGGCATAGAGATCATCCAAGTGGTTTTTTATCCATTTCAATCCATTTTAGGCAATTTATGAGCTGATATTCTTCATCAGGTCTTGTTCAAGGTTTAATAATGGTTTTAGAGGCACTTGAGGTCTTACTGATAGTTCATAAATCTATGGCATTTAATGATTGAAATAATTAAATTAATATTATGTAAACAACCTCATATTACTTTTTTAATGTGCTCAATATCCCATGCACCTCCTCATATAAGTTCACTTGTACTAATGTCACTTTTTTGGCAATGTAAGCTTGAATTTATGCTCGAGAGAGGTCACTTGGAATGATAGGCTATGAAAATGATTATTTTGTGTTTTAATCACCTCAATGAAGTTTTATCCACTTACCTTGACATGAACCAATGGTTTTATAAAATAATTGGCCTTTTATATTCATTAGGACTTGCATTAGGCCTTTGTGAGGGTTTGTGGATAGTCTTCTATGACTAACCCTAACCACCTCTATTTGAAACTTTTCATTAATATTGAAATGATTATAAATTAATATGATATTTTATAAAGGTCTTATCAATCCATATAAGTCTTCATTCTTAAAAAAACCTAAAAACTTACAAGCTTCTGCACTTTTATACACATAGAATTATATGTGCACATTAGGCTTTCTTGGGTATCAAGCCTTAAGGTTGATCTACTTTTATGTTGATTTGGTCTTCTTTACTATTAATAGTAAGTATTAACACCTTTCTCACACTCTCTTAGATATTAACAACCTTATATCACCTCAACCAATAATCACAAGTATGATTTTGATCGTGTCTACCTTTGGCAAGCCTATAGGTGCACATTAAGGCTAGAACTCTCTTTGTTGCTTATTATTTATCATCTTTTAGATTATTTTATCCAATCTGACCCTATAGACAATGTTTTTAATTGTTTCAATATCCCCTCTAGGTCTCTAAAAGAGTAAAGTTAAGTTGTATGTTTATAAGAAACCATCACAGTTAAGTTCTTGGCCTTACACAGTCTATTTGACAAGGTGTCTACGCCTCACATAAATGATTGTATACAACCTCATATATTTTCTTACCCAAATAAAAAAATCAATGAATGCATGGGATAAATTCAATGTAATATGCATGTTTTTACCATTATCATGATGAGAAACCAATCCCATATTGGTTTCTCAAAGATGGAAAATAAGATCACCATTACCATCTTAGGTCTTTAATAGGATTAAAACACTCTTCAATTAAATAAGTTTATGGGATTTGATATTCTATAAAAAAATGGTTTATTTCAACTTATCCATGCCTTATACACCTCTTTAAACTCCCATAACTTAGATTTCATGCACAACCTACCACTTTGTGACTACTTTCTTAACACTATCCTATAGGTGTTTTTTTAGGCTATCTTAGCCATTCTGGTGTTATCTATGCCTTGAAATCCATTTAAAAATTATAAACCCATACTATGAGGTCTCACACAAATTATTATTAGTCTCAAACTCATCTCCACTTAAAAACTCTACCTAGTTCATTTCATCCTACAAGCAGACTTGTAGGTGATTATGATAGGCCTCAAACATCTTAAAACTATATCTTGGGTATCCTTAGATGAACTTAGATGGTTTTTTAATGGTGTAGGTTGTTTTCATTATTTTTTAGAGGTAATTTCAAATTGAAATACCACACAAAATCCATTATTTACTTCTCAATTACTTCTTCATACTTAAACTTCCTACTTACATGATTTTATTCTCTTACTTGAGGCTTGAAACTAGCCTACTAGCACAATAAGGTTACCTTTAAGGTCATATTGTATATTTTAAAATCATTAAAAGTACCTTCCTTTTGCTTAATGGCCTCAATAAAGTCTATTTTGACCTATAACCTGTAGAAATTCATTGAATGCATGATCTTAGTTCTCTCTTCACCATTTTATGTCATTTGATGCTTTTAGATGACTTAAGGAGGTTTATAATAGTATTAAGGGGATAAAATAAGGTGAAAAAATACTCAATATAATCAAAATCCTAATTTTAGCTTCTCAAGTAGGTCTATGGCTCACTCAATTAGAGGTTTTGATCTTTCAATGCTAGTGCATGCCAAGTAGATGTTGAGGAATGGTGTGATAGGTGTATTAAAGTATTAAATGATCTCATAAAATCATAAATTTAAACTAATTATCTCAATAATTCCTTGAAACTATTGAAAAATAAGCCCATGTGGTTTGAAGTCTCTTTTTGCACCTTAACTCCTTAGTGATTATTCATAAATCTAAGAAGCTTAAATAGACAACTAATGCCACAAAATGGAAGGCAATTAGGTTACCCTCATTTTCCCAAGATATTTGTATATAACTCTCTCTTTCTTATGAGTACTAATGAAAAAAAATTAACCATTCTAAGGCTACCAAGAATGCCTAGGAAACCCAATGGAGAAGTGGAAAATATTTTTACCTTGTTTGGCTTTGCAACTTCCTCCCTTACATAGATTTGGGTATAAATAGATTAGAAGGATCCTTGGAAAGGTTTGTGCATTTCCATTCAAAGTAAAACCTCTATAAAAATATCTCCATGAGTTTATTTTCCTCAATAATCTACCTATTCTACCTTATTGAGCTATCGGAGCTAATGAACTAGGTGATCATAGAGCCTTCCCTTACCTATAAAGATGTATATAAATGTACTAAAACATTTTCATCCTCCTTTACCCTAAAACTTATTCATTATCTCATATTTAAACATTATAAAATTATGTTTTGGTGCTTAAAAAGAGGTTCTAACATTGAAAAATTAGTATTAAGACATTTTTTAGGAGAATCATGTACATATGTCATGACATTGCACAAGTGTTAAATGAACTAAAATACCCCTATCAAATGATTTTAACCTTTAAATTTGATATCTCTTAGCAAGTATCATATTAAATTGGAGTATATCATAAGACTAAGATAATTGAAATACCTTAGTCTTTCCAAAACCACCTTAATTTCTCCAAACTACTTGAAAATTCAATGTAATCAACTTAGTAATTCAGCTCCTTCATATATTTTCTTGGATTGAAACACATTTCTCCTTAGGGGTTACCATTATTATTATTTTATCATGGCTCAAGATTGACCTTGAATTCACACATAAACCTTGAATTTTTCAAACTTACCTTAATCTATGCTAAACACATGAATAAGACTACATTGAATGACCATTGATGGAAAGACTAAGTTACTTGACCTTGTTTTCAAGTAAACCGTCCTAGAAAGCTTTTTAATCTTCCAAGAATTACATGAAACTTATTATCTTAAAACCATCCATGACCAATACAATACCTTTATAATGTTTTTCATCAAAGTTAAGATCATGTACACCAAAGTTTTGAATGATACTCATCAATGGTGGCCAATTTTGGCTAGCATCTTCGTCAACCTCCTATGATTACATGTTTGCTATGCATCTAGACTAATGTCCTTCACAATACATTTGGATATGGGGTCATTAATGCTACTTGAATTGAAGGCAAAATTAAATCTAAACTTGACATAAGCATTGAAACCAACTAAAACTAAGCTAACTCAATACATGCACCACACACACATGATTCATAAGACACTTAAAGTAAGGACAATGACAGAAAGCAAACAAACAACTTATGCTCTAAGAACTTAGGGAAAATAAATACTTACTATAATATGTATAAAACTACAAATCTAACCTTAGTATCATGGTTTCAAATGTATCCCTTTGATTGGGATACTCAACTCTTCTCCATCAAGCTTTACAAGATAAAAGGCATTATGTTCTTTGCAACCAATGATAACATAGGGCCCACTCCATAATGTATCAAAAATGGTATGCCTACAAATTTTAGCCTTATATTCATCGTAATTTAAAATAAGGTATCCTTCTTGATATTCTCTTAAAATATCCCTCCTATCAAAGGTTTTCTTCACTTGCGCTTGATGGCATTCCATGGTATGCAGAACATGATTTCTTATCTCATATAAGGGCATCAATTATGTCAACCTTATTGTCATGTGATAACTCTCCATCATCTTGATTTGATGAGATAACTCTAGAGATATTAGTTTAAGCTAAATGGGTAGCTTAGACTCTCTCCCATAGATAAGTATGTAGTGTGAGTTTCCAACAACCTTCTTGGGGGTTATCCTATCATCCCATAGGGTTGTCCTCAATTTGGTATGTCAAGCTCTTTGATTATCTTCTATTATTCTCATGATTTTGATCAAGTTCTTATTGGTGGATTTATCTATCCCATTCCCTTGGGGATATTAGTTTGAATAATAACTTAGATATATTCCATGCTTGAGAGCCCTCTGAATTATTCTTTAACCACTAAATTCCATTTCATTATCCAAAATTATTATTAAAGAAACTCAAAATATGGTTAGTAGGCCTTCATAGAAGTCAAGAACTAAATTTTCACTAGCATCCTTAAGAGCTATTCCTTCAACCCACATTGTAAAATAATAAGTGGTTTTAATCACCTATTTATGGTTATCACTTTAATGGAGGTTGATCATACCAATGAAATCAAGACCCCATTGCATGAAATGGTTGATCCAATTGAATAAGATTGAGAAGAAGGGATACAATCCTTTACTTGAAAGTGAAAAATTTACATTGTTGACACATCCTTACCCATGCAAATAATCCTTTAAAAACTTAGATCAATAGTACCCGTACCTTATATTTTTTGTTATGGTCTTAGGTGCAAAGTGATCTCTAGCTAGTCCATCATGGAATTTTTCCAAAATCTTATTAATATAATCAGTTTCAACACATCTCAATAGCATCCCATTAATATCTCTTATAAATATGAATTCATCCACAAGAAAATAGAGGATGGACTATAGTCTAAAGTATCTTTTCTTTTATTTATCCAAACCTGTAAGACACTCACCTGTTTGAAGAAATTTTACCATATCTTATGTCTAGCTTGGAGGTAATGAAGGTAAAATTATACAAGGATAATCTTGTAATTCCAAAAAAACATCTTCTTTTTATTTAAGCTATTATTCCAAGTGTTCACATATCCCTCTTCATCTTACCAAATTAGTAGCATTGATCTCCACATTATATTCTATGACCTTGTTATCCATCTAGCCATTTTCTCATTCAAGTCCTTATTCAAAAGGAAGTCTATTATGCTTGGATGTATCAACATGACATGAATTTTTTTATTATAAACCATATGCCTATACTTATTGAGGCTCCTTATTATTTCCAACACTTTCTTATTAATGAATGTGTATCTCTCTTCATAATCTTCTATAATTTTAATAAAAAAGGAAATAGGATACTCAAGACCTTCGCTATTTTGCTACATCAACATGGATGAGATGGGGTCAATGTTAGAAAAATCATACAAGATTAAATCTTTTGATAAATTAATATTGATCAATGTTGGTGCTTATGTAATGGATTACAAAATATCCTCAAAACTATTTTTTCCTTTTTTGGTCCAATTGAAGACTTTGTGATTCTTCAACATAGATGTAATAGGATTCACAAGGTTGGAAAAACTAGGTATGAACCTCATAACAAAGTTTATTCTCCCTAAAAACTCTTCTTATGCTTGGGTAAAGATAAAACCAATATGGTACTCACCCTTTCATGAATATAACAATCCCATCCTTGGAGATAATGTGGCCTAATAACTTACCCTCTTGAACTATAAAAACACATTTCTTGGGATTCATAGAGATCCCATATTTCCTAAATCTTTAAAAAATCAATATAAGATGAGCTAGATGATCACTAGAATTCTTTGAGAAAATTGTTATATCATTAAGATAGATTAGCACCATTTCATTATTCAAGCCTTGAAACTACATATCCATGGCTCTTTGGAATGTATCCCCTACATTAGACAACACAAATGGAATTATTTTATAGGCATGTGTACCCCATTTAATATTAAAATATATCTTATATTGATCTTCTTCCTTCACCAAGACTTGATTGTAACCTGAATATCCATCCAAGAGAGAGAAGCATTGAGAACTTGAAACCACTTGAATAATTTGCTCCATGGAGGGTAAGGGATGATGGTCCTTCAATAACACCATATTCAAATATCTAAAATCCACACATAATCTGATCTCTCCACTCTTATTTCTAACAAGCACATAATTAGCAACCCATGAAGAGTATTTGATAGGGAATATGATTCTTGATTCTATCAACTTGGTTAGCTATTTTCTCATTAGCATTTAAACTTTTAGATTAATAGGAATTTGTCCTTGTCTTATAGGCTTGGAATTTGGATCAATATTTATGGTGTGTTGGGATAAATTAGGGTCAAATCCCTTAACATCACTATATTCCCAAGAAAAGATATCAAAAAATTCTCTACATAACTCGATAATTATAGCTCTCAATTGAAGTACATACATTTTCAAGATTAAGAATCTTGTCTTTAAATATATCCACTATCTCATGATGTTATAATTTTATAGACATGCTCAATTTGTTCTTTATCATTTGATCAATTTAATTAAATATGTTCTCAAGAGTTACTAGCCCTTTGAGAAGTTTATTAAATTTCAATTGCACAATTTGATCTCCATGGTGATGCTACAATTTATCCTAGTTTTTATAAGAAAACTTAGCTTCTTGTTGAATGAAACATGTTATCTGCTTGTCACACTCAAAAACTTTCCAATTGACATCATTATCTAGTATTGATGGCCTTATTACCACCTTGATATGTGGTTAAGTTTTTGAGTTCTTGACATCATTAGGAATGTCAAATTGAGCTCCCATTGAAGCTAACCTATCAACATGTTGATTCTCCTCTCTTGGAAATGATTGGATGTTGAAGGCTTCAAAATCTTCAATAAGGTCACATACCTTATGATCATAATACTTCAACAATGGATTTTTGGCAACACTCTTACCTTTCACTTGTTGGACTTATAGATCACTATCTCTAAAATATTGTAATTTATTCACTCCTTTTTTTCATTCCCATTGAATACCATGTATAAGAGCCTCATACTCAGCTACATTACAAGTTTAACTAAATTAAAATATGATTTTAGAATAGTACTTCTCATTTGAAGGAGAAACTAGCATTACACCTACTCCTGCTCCATTCTTACTTATTAAACCATCAAAGAATAACTTCCATAGACCATCACTATCTTCACTTAACTTAGAAAGAGTTGGTATGGATATACTTTCCTCATGCAAATAATAGATGCCTAGATTAAATTCTTTAATGCCTTTATATGGATCATACTCATGTTTTTCTGCTCCCCACTCATCAAATAAAAGATCTAATATAACTTTAAGATGTGTAACCAGTGATTGATCATTAAGATGATCCTCTTCATTAATGATAGTACAATTCACATTTGAGATGTTTGGCTTATATGGATCAAGATGAAATTTAGATATAGATTCAGACCTTATTGTAACCTTGGTATCATATTTATTTTTAAAAGTTGTATATCACCAATTAGATGACAAATATCCACCAATCTTGGTAGTGAAGTCTTATGACAAACATAGATCAAAGTAAAATGGAAAGTCTACTACAATAAATTCTTAAGAAATGGAAAAAATGGGACAAACATGATGAGTAAAACTCAAACCTTTGATCACACCCTTGGTCTCAGTAATTGAACCATCTAATTAAAATAATATTTTGGTATTAGGCTCATACTTTAGTCCTAACTTATCATCTATTTGGTTATCCATCATTGAGCTACTTGCCCCTCTATCTATCATGAAATTGTGTACTAGGAAATCTATAATAATAACTAAAACATAAAAAGGATGTGGCTTGTCATCTTTGCTTGGCTACCCACTAGTAGGTGTAGAAGTGTTTGTGAAAAATGAACTCTCTCTTCTTGCTAATGTTTTTGAAAGGTTGAGTTTTGATAACTCCTCTTGAAGTATTTTCCTTTATCTAGGGAGAGCTAATGTATCCCACATAAGAACACTCACATTCAACCTCTTCATTTGGTCCACAATATTTATGCAAGAGCTACTAACCCTTGACTAACCTTTAGGAGTTTCATATTGTTTTAAGCTAGCATAAAATCACCCTACACATTTTGATTTTTATAAGTTTCTTGGGCCTTAGGAGTTGTATTAACCTATTTTCATCCTTGATATATAGAAGGCATAGTGGATAAATTTTTACCCATATCTTTACCATCATCAATTACTCTCCTTTTAGACCTTACATTGGCTACTATGGAAGTATGACCAGCCTTGTGTTTTAAAATTGATTAACTACACACCAATCTTCCTCTTGCCAATTTACCAATATAACATCAAATTGAACTTTCTCTCCATTATTCATTTAAATATTAGGAACTTTAGCTTGTGTCATATAAGGAATTATTCTATTTGATGTCATACAAGCTAGATTAAACACCTCATTTTGATTAGAAGACTAATTATGAGGCTAATCCCATTGAGAAGACAAATCATGCTCTTGTACAAAGTTATTTTTAGTAGATACTAGAGCTCTAGAAGTGGAGGTAGAATTTGTATTATAGCTATTATATGGTCTAACATTGGTAATCTACCCTTGCCCTTGGTAATTGGCTTGAAAAGGTGGTCTATTTAGCTGATTGGAATGATAAGACTCATATGGAGCTTGGTAAGGTCTATAAGACTAATTTAATTAACTCTTCATTTCCACCATATAATTTTTAAGATTCTTGAGTATTCATTCTAAATTATTTACTTTTTTTGGTTGATTATAAGTAGCGAAATCATGACCAGTTATTATAGGAATGGGATAAAGAGTTAGAGTAGGGGGTTGTATTTCAAAAAATAATGTGATGGGAGGTATTGGGGATATCTTTCCAGCTTGTATGAGGTTATTTTTAGTTTTGATGGTAAGGTCATAGGCTTTAGATAAGGTCTCTCCTGCCATGGATTATATCATAATAGTTATGTCACTATTTAATTCCTTGAGATAGTAGAGGAAAGCATAATTTTGAGTAGGTATCAAAATAATTAGGATTCTATCCCATGTTTTTCAAAACCTAGAATTGAATTATTACATGAATTTTTATGGATTTTTGTTGATGGTAGTTAATCATGTAGCTATTGATGAATGATCACTCTTGTGTTCAAACCTCTTGCTCAAATTCTCTCCTAATTGGTCCCATGAATCAATGGAATTAGGAGTTAATCTCTTATACCAGTCAAAATATTTACATTAAATGATATTACCAAAAAACTAATGGCCACATTATCTTGAGTGATGTTGTGAATGCTACAAGAATTATACATATCTCTAATGTGTTCCATGGGGTTCATGGTGTTTTCTCCACTAAATTATGGGATACACTTGAGGTATGACATGGGAATATCATCATACCATTGAAATCAATAAAGGGCAAGTTTCTAGCCATCTTACTAGCTTTAGGAGAGCTTAGAGTATAATGAAAATGGAGATTCCTTTTAGGAGTCTTAGTGTAAGGGGAAGACTAAAATAATCTCTTTATCTTGACTAAAAATGAAGGTAATTCAACAAAATAAAAAGGAATACCTTTAGCATGAAAATTGGCTTGCTAGTCTGCATCTAAGAGTTAAATAGTTGTTGCAGTCATCAGATGTTGCATGAAGGAGACTATTAAAACTACAATTTTGTCAAGACCAACATCAATCTTAGACAACCTTGTTAAAATTAAGTCCCACTAGGTGTGTTAGAACTATTATCTATCTAATTTTCACACCTAAGAAGGTTTTGTAATCTTTCCTATCTATATGATACCATGGAATCAAAATTAGTTATGGATGGCCTAGTTAGTGGAGTGAATCTCTAGATTGGGCCAACTCCCTTGATGATTCACCCAAAACTACCACTAATTTACTACATTTGAAAGGAAAAGGGATAAAAAAGAGATAAAATTAATAAGAAAAACATGGAGATGATGCACTAAATATAGTGTCCTTTATTTGTCAATGCTTAAACTATGAAATGATAAGTTTATAATATTATTTTTATAAATTCAAGATAGATCCTACCACATAAGTGTTTCTATATGAAGGTTATGGCTATTACAATAGCTAAGGTGATCAATCAATAGGCGTAAGAGAAAACATTAATGATATTTCAACACTTAAACTCAACAAACCATGTGATATACTTCATATGACCTTTGAAAATATGACTAACTCACAAAGAGGCATGAAAGAGAAAGATAAATGCAAAGAATTAATATCACTATCACAAAACACTCATCAAAAATTCATTTTAAAATCAATATATGCAAGATGAAGATAGTGTAATTTAGCCTAAATTTATTTCAAATGCAATTACAAGTACTAAAATTGGTAGGTATTTGCCATAACCACTTTGAGGATACTTCAAATGCCTTTCAAGGCCTCCTTTATATAATAATATAAGGAAGAGAGAATGATAGGATAAGAAGAGAACTCATGAAATATTTTCATCATCAAATGAGTTAAAAATAGAAAGGAATTGACACCAAGACTATTTGGAATGTGTTGTCATCTTGTTTTTCATCCTTCTAGGCCATGTGTTGGCAAAGTTATTCATGAAGAGTGACATAGAAAATATCTTGGCATATTGATGTTCTATTGAATATAACTCCTTACTAAGGAGTTACACCTCTAATTCTTTAAGGGTAGTTACAATTTATTCACTCAACACTTGACATGGTTGATAACCTTATATGCCCAACCTACCCTTTATAATTCTTCTTCTCTATTGAGATTTGAACTTG
>JARHVA010003965.1:1615000-1753417 GCA_037957365.1 Torreya grandis
AATTTTTTGAATATTATTTATAAACTTTTGAATATGAAACATGTCAAAATATTCACATATCTTATCATATTATTTATGATCCCATGGATATATGCATGTAGGGATTATAGTGGTACATGTATACAATATATATGACAACATATAAAAGTTTCCATCGAGATACTTTTTAGTAATACATTTTTATTTCAAGTTGTAACTTATTATCTCCCCAAGTGTAGGGATTCCTCTTGATGCCTGAAAGTGTATTATAAGTGGTTCTTAGTGTTTAAAAAACACTACTCATTTTTAAATTTAGGGAATCCAATGCATGAGTTGCAGGGTGTGATAATCATGTTATCTTCGGTGAAATAGAGACATAACAAGTGGCTATTTCACAAATTTATATTATTTAGTGGTTGGAAGCCATTGTAGTTTAATAGTTGATTTTTGATTTTGAAGATGATCTATGCTGTTTAAAGTGAATTATGCTTAAACCTAAGTCTAAATCTAAACTAAGATGAGTATTCATAATAAATATGATCTAAAGTGAATTGATAAAAAGGAGCAAAAGGAAGGGTAAGGTAGAGAAGAAATATGTTACTAATCTTGAACCCAAACATTATGACAAATTTTAAGTTTCATCTGAACATGCATTTAACTAATATATGACATGAATTAGCATAAACTCAAATCTTATCACACATCAGGCCAATATCTAAGGATAGTATGAAATAATGCAAATAAGTAGTAGGTTCGCTTTAAAGGTTTACCCCAGCATGCAAACAACATTAGCAGATATGCAAGAAAGGTCAAGAAAATTAATTAAACCTTAGAACTTTCAACTAATCTAGCATTAGCACAAATTAGCAACTCTGTACTTAAATATGCACATCTAGAATTCACAAAGACCATTCAAATCTAAAAATAATACCAAATAAATGAGAGATAAACCATGATAGAAATTTTCAAAAACAAATGTGGACAAACTTTGAAGAACTCCTTATTTATATTAATTTGCTCAAAAGTTACAAAATAGTTTTGGCTCAAAAACTCCCGGTCAATACCTCTTTATATAGACAATTCATGAGATATGTTAGTTAGTCATGTTAAATATTAAGGACAATTATCCTTTTATAATTCTTTGAGAACCTTTTAGACATTCTAAAATGACTAGCCCATAGGCAGTGTGTTTTATGAGTTGCACATGCTTTTAAAAAAGAATATTCTATTTTCAAATATTATAAAATATTCCTACATAATAGAATATATTAAGTCAACTAGATTAACTTGTATATCCTTGTACTATTATAGTCTTTTTCCTTCCCTACAAGATCTTCATCCTGTAAGGTTGCTCATTAATAAGTTGGAGGTTGAGAATAGGTCTCATGAAGAGTTCTCTTTCTTAATCCTCCAATCTCCTAAGACTCTTTTCAGATATTTACAATTTTTTATTGATGTTTTTAGCATCTCCTATCTTTTCCTTAGATGAAAAAATTAAGCCCATGATTTTCTTGTTATCAAACCCTATCTTCCCTTGTCCTTGATTTCTCACTTCCTTCATAAATTGAGTATTTTTATGCTTAAACTCCTCATTAGTGATAAGGCCCAATGGACTAAGTGTGGTGGGATCTTTGATTAGGTTGTCAAATATGTGAAACATATTATATTACTATTATTTGAGATCCTTAGCAACATCTTCTATTTGTTTGGACCAGTTTCTTAGGGCTTTGATTTTATCCACCAATATTTCCATATCCATAATAAGGTGGGCTAGGTTGACTATTCTGAACTCAGGGATTTGACTCTTGGTTAAGACCTTGATCAAATCCTTCACTTGGTAGACTAAATCTTGCCATTAGCCAACTTGGCCTATAACCATGTTACTTTGTTTACTTAGTGCATCTTAACTAGTCCTGATTGATTTTAAAGAACTAAACAAATCATACATGGTGTCCTCAAACTATTTGAACTTGTCCCCTAGGATTGACAAGATATTTATTCTTTCCAAATTCTTATTTTATTACATTATGCCCTTGATATCTATTTGTAATTACTCTGACTGTGATTGAGCTCATTGAAGAATATTTTCCTCAATGGCAAGATTTTCACTTGTATTTTTCCCTATCACTAGAGCCAAACCAAAAAAAGGTTATACCTTTTGGAAAGTGAAATCCTCTCTACCAACTATGGCTTTCTTCTCGGTGACCCTTTACAATATGGTAGTTTTTGGGTCAAACTTGACACCAATTGAGGATTGGGTTACCTTTAGATCTAGGGTATCAATATGTGTTCCACTTGACTCTCCTAAAGTATCCATCATTCTTTTATCTTCCTTTTGTAGAGTTAGGATCTATGGCTTGACCTGCTCATACACTAGGATATTGATGGCCTTCATAATTTCCTAAGGGTGTTGTGTTATAGGTACTTTTGATAATTTACCATAGATGAACCATTAGAGAATGATTGGACCATGAATAAAATTTTCTTCACTAAAGAGGTTGACTTAACTCAAAGGATGAGTAAAAGTCACCTTGGGCTTCTTAGTCTTTACTTGAACTATGCCCCAACTCAACTTTTATTTTGAGGAGATTGACTGAACTAGATCCAACACTTGTTTTCCCTTTTCTTCCTTTATTTCTTCCATATCTTCATCATCTAATTCATAGGCTAGTGATATAATATTTAAATCATCTTTAATTTTGTCACCAGGGTCTAATGCTATCATATAAACTTTCTCCAATGGTGATCCTTGTTCTTCTGCTTGAGCTAAAGAAGATGCAATCTCATCAGAACTTCTTTATTTTGGACTATGTTCAACTTGTGTCTCTATTAGGGAATTAACTAATTGAGTTGGAGGAATTCTAAAGGTGCACCACTCAATAAATGATAATTTCTTGGCCCTAATTGCCATCTGTCATCTCCTCATTTTTTCTCCCTCTACATCCTAGATTATAGATTGATGTGCCTTTTTAATCTAAAGGTGACCTCAAATAATGAAGATGATTTTGTGTATATGGGGTCAAAAAGACCAGGATGGTGAGCATAAAGTACATTAATTCCTTTGGCCTTCAAATGATCCTTAACCTTTCCATATGGATCCCACTACCTTAGCTCATTAATTTGAATATTGAAGGAGGTCATGTGTTTTGAATAATCCTTAATGTTGTCCCATAATGCAAACACAATTATACCAGTGGTTATGGGGAGGGTGTGGACTAGTCCCTTCCTTTTGGTCTTGTAAATACCATTTTTTCCATTACATATTTGATAAACCACTTCTTTTTCTACTATCTTGATGGGGAGCATTAGGTCCCTTTAATTCTTGATGATTGTATAATAAAGATATAACCATATGTCCCTCATGGATTTAATAGTCTTCTTTATTATTGGGATAATCCTCAACATTGGTCTCTATGTGATGGCCTCATTAAGGGTAGGATAGACATAATCACATATGAATTAGATGTGATCATTGTACTTAAAGATATGTAACTTAAAGTAATACCATGAGTTAGTTTTTATCCCACCAGGTGACCATTCCCTAAGGTTGGTAATTTTTGTTGTATAAATAAGGGCATCTAGAAGGTATGGCATCATGTAGAATTGAGTCTTACTCTTTTTATTGATTTCAAAAAACTATCTATTTAAAGAAATGTTGATTACCTCACCTAGAGGAGGGGTGACCTATTTCTCAACCATGAAGTAAACTAAGGGTACCCAAATTTTGTTTTACATATGTAGTGACTACATTTCCACATAATATATTCATCATTGTCATGATCATTCTTATTCTAGGTCTGAATTGAACAATGGGGATATTATTATTGAAGTCAAAAAACACTTGGTTTCAAAAATACAATCATAGGGAAAGGATGCTCTTCAAATCATTATCTTTGGCCCAATTGTTGATTATGGTTAGATCTACTTGGGGATTAGGTAATTTTTAATAATTTTCAAATGATATGGGAGAGATGTAAGCAATCTTATTGAAACTACCCTTATGAACAATCATGCCCTTATCTATTTTGTCATCTTTAAAAATTAGAGCAAGGATATATATGCAATATAGTACCTCAGGTTTAGGTTTTACATAATTCAAGCCTATAATCTATATGGAGACTATGTCATAGTAGAGTCTCTTTTTATATATGGTATTTTCCTCATCTCTTATGATGGGTTGCTGGTTATCAATGGTCAAAAATAAGCTTGACCAATTATTATCCTTTGTGTTTAGAGCTATGGTGTTTAATTGTGTGTCCTTAAAAACTCTTCCTTCTACATTTGAGGTCAAATAAAGTTCCACATATTCTCTAGAAACACTTTTCCGAGCTACTATGGCTATGCATTTCTTTAAATTGCTTGCTAGTATATTACACTTCAGCTCTAGATTAAATTATTCTCACACAGGTGATAATTCAAATTTACTTGGATTGGTCACAATGAGCACATGGTTGAATTAGGGTTCTCATACTTGCTAAGGTTTTTTTGAAGGTCTTCCTAGTGCTTTAATATTAGAATCTAGTTCAATTTATAGGTTTCATTCCTTGAATCTTAATTAGATTGCATATTTATACCTTTACATTTCTTGGGTCCATAAAATCCTCAAATTGTCATATTATACTTATGTGGCTATCATGTGGAATCACCCTAGCATCCTACTCATTAATATTTAAAATATGACTATTTGTCACTTTTGGACATGTGTCAATATTTATTGGCTTTGAGCCCTTTGAAAATTCAACCTTGTCTCAAATTGTTAGACCTATTAGCATGTATCAATGTAGTTCATTGATTTCAATTTGGGAAATCAAATTCTATTAGATGATTTCTTATATTCCCCATAATTATGACACTTGTCACTTCTACATTCATCCTGATCTTTGTTAAAATTTCAATGTTAATCTTGCACCATCAAATCATCTTTGCCTAGATTAATGTGCTCCATTAATCTTGAATGATTGGATCATGTTCTTTGATCCATGTGTTATTAATTAGAATGTATACATAAGGCCTTGTACCATCTATATTTGGAATATGCTTGAGATTTATTCCATGGTATGCAGTTGTACCATGTGTCATCTTTATGATGGCTCTTGACTTTTTAACGTTCATTATGTGTCATTAGATTTTGTTTGACTAGATCAACGTGCTTTGTTGGATATCAATCCAAGGGGTAGAATTCCATTGGATTCTCACTATTCTTTCATTTAGAGTGTGATGCTTGTCACTTTTTCACTCATCTTGGGGCTTCATTAAAGCTTTGACTTGATACACATAGTCGATCAAAATGTATACACTTAGCCACATACCATCAATCTTTGGGGACATGTTCAAAATTTAATCATGAGCTACAGGTTTGACACTTATCACTTTCTTGATGATTCCTTTAAATTTTCAATGTTGATCTCACATCATCAGATCTCCCATGCCCATGTTAACAAGATTCGTCGATCTTATGAATAATACAAAATGTTAAGTTAGGATTCATAAATATAAATAAATTAGATAAAATATTTTAGAATATGTTTTTATTCATTTTGATAAACATGAAAAAACTTTAGGATAAAATTTTTAGGTTGATTTCTAAAACATAATAAAGGGGACCCCATGAGTGATAAAAGACATGGCTTAAAGTTTAGCCTAAGGTTTTGGGACATTAATAAAGTGACCCCATGGATAATTTAGACCATGAAAAAAGACTAAAAGAGGCTTAGTTTATGAAGAACTTAGTATAATTTTTTTTGACTAAGGTCTGGTCATGTTGATAAACATGACTAAACCTTAGGATAAAAATTAAATTGAGTTTATGACATAATTAATTATTCCCACTCAAACTGTTACCACATAAATTTGAATTTGGTTTAAAAGGACTTAGGCTAGGGAAATTTGAATGAGGGTTTTAGCATGGTTCAAATGTAGATTCAATTAGTTTTGACAGACCAAAGGCTAGTAAAAGATCAATTTAACATTAAATCACAAAACTGTAAACATGTTCATTCCAAATGAGATTTTATTGATCTTATAATACAAAAACATAGGCAATAATAATTAGCAATATTAGAAGGGGTAAAATAATGATTACTTGAAAATATGTCAATTAATCTAAATGAGAACCAGGTGTGAATTATAATCAAATAAAAATAATGTGTAAACATGCTAGTAGTACTCTGATCAAGTGAATTTTCAATTTTTAACACAAATTTGCCAAATTTAAAACAAGGGTCCCCATTTTTTAGAAATGGGGGTATGTTGACCTCAATAAATGGTGACTTTTAGGGGAAACATAGCAATATTTTAGAATTTAGAGACTATAA
Source organism: Torreya grandis (assembly GCA_037957365.1). Lineage (NCBI taxonomy): Eukaryota > Viridiplantae > Streptophyta > Pinopsida > Cupressales > Taxaceae > Torreya > Torreya grandis. The sequence continues at coordinate 1,621,294 of JARHVA010003965.1, forward strand.
TTTATACTAATAACTAAAATACTTGTTCCACTTGATTAGGCACCATTATTAAGATTAACTCATGGTTAAAACAAGTCTTTTACATGCAGAATTAGGATCAAACATCAAAACATAGCTAAGTTTTTTGTGCATTTTGATTCCACTTATTGATTTCCATAGGATTTAGAGAACAAATTCTAGACTCATGACCTTAATCATTAACATTAACTTACAACATATTTGGATGTTCATTAAGAATCATTGTTTCACTTAGGGAAGGCTTGGGCATTGATTTCCTACCATCCAAGTGTTCATATCCCTAATAAAGATACCTTTGGCTCCATTCAAGGCCTTATTCCACTACCAACCGGGCATCCATAGCCCTTATAGAGATTACCAAAATCACCTCTACTCAAAAAGTTTTTTATTTTGTAATAAGCTCTTATTTTTTATATTTTTAGATATTTTGAATTTATATCAAAGGTTTGGAACTAGATTAGCTAGGTTTTGGGATTTGGTCAAATGTTTGATCTTCAAACAGTCATCTTTGGTTGTAAACTTTGTCCTAGGCAATTAATGTTTTTTAATTACAAACATGACTTTGTCCTAAAAATTCAAGCTTTCACCCTATATGTACAATCCTTCTTAGAAATTTTTTTATAATAGAACAAGTCTTAAAATCTCAAGTAATAACTAACCTACTTTTTATCCCCCATTAGTTTCTCCAAACTATAACATCAAGCTCACATTTCAACATTCATGATCAACCAATGTTAATGAGTCATACCTGCATTTATGAACTATGAGATTATTTTTGAGCACCTAAATGTAATTTGAGTTGATTAATATCTTAAAAAATAATTATTTAGAGAAAGTAGTAAATAGAGAAAAGGAAACACACCAAGCATCAAGTAAACAAACAAAAATCCAAGGAAACAAGAAAACAACTATATGCATGCATTATGCACAAATGAGAGATAAGAAGGAAACGAAAGCAAAAAAAATAACATAAAATCTACCTAAACTAACTCTAACTAGTCTTACAGTTCATTCCATGAAGACTTCAAGTGGGATAATAGAGAAATAATGGTTTAGGTATTGCCCATTAATAGGCAATGTGAATTCTACCCCTTGTAAATCCTTTAGTTTGAAGGTGTTGTCTCCTAGGGTCTTAACAATATGATATGGGCGAATCCACAAAGGTGTGAACTTCCCATGCTTTCCTTTTGGTTCTAAGGCCTTATCCCAAAGAATAAATAAATATCATTATCTAAACACCTTTATCTTTAAATGCTTGTCAAACCACCTCTTGACTATGGTTTGGTGTCTTTCTAAATTGGTAAAATCTTCCTTTATTATATCCTCCATCTATATGATGTCTAGAAACCTTGAACTTACAAATTCTTGATCCTCCTCATGTACTCTTACATGAACATATATGCTAGAAGCTTGAGCATAATGGGGAATATAGATTATTAACCATATACTAGCAATAATTTGGTTGCTTTGATGGCTTGCTTAACTCTTGTTCTATCTACCCAAAGGGCATACTTAAGTAGTTTGTGCCATGTTCTTAGTTTATCAGCTATAAAATTATTTATGGATTTCATCAAGTTTTTGTTTGGTGATTCAGATACTCCATTTCCTTGGGGGTAATGGTTTGATGAGAACTTGAGAATAATATTATTATCATATGCCCATTTAGTCATCTCAATGAACACAAATGCAAATTAATTATCATAGACTATAGATACTAGTGTTTCAAACCTTGTACACATATTCTCATCTAAGAATTTTATCACTTCTTTAGTCCAACACTGCTTGGTTACCATGAATTTAGTCCATCTTTTGCAATAGTCAGTAGTAGTCAAAACATACTTATGACCATCAAAGGAATTGGGGTTGATGACCCCTACAAATTCTAACCCCCATTGGGAAAAAAACTTATCAATTATGATTGGATTCAATGACATGGCTACCTTAGGCTATTTGGTGTTGAAGATTTGACATGAATGACACTCTCTCACTTGCCTAATTTTATTAATCCCATGATATTTTATTTTAAATTGAAGGAAATAATTTACCTTAAGTTTGGGACCTATTTGTCACTGATGATCATAGATAGCAGAGGAACACAAATCTTGTTAACATGGGAAATGTATATGAATCCATAAAATCTATTCATTAGAGCCAAAATAATTAAAATGTTGGGATTAAACACCTTGATAGGAATCTTATCTACATATTCCTTATTAACCTATTGATTTGGGTCTTCAAACTAGTCTTTTAGAATATCCCTTAGATTATGATTATTGATCCAATCTAACACAATTGTCTAGCTATACATTTTTGTGGGATAGGATAATTGATAAGATAATTTTATATCCAAATGATCTAGGAATTATATTTATTTTCATTTATTTAGGATATAACCATATCATTTTGGTATATGGTCCTAACAAACACATTACATAAAAGGTTTGCATAGGGAAATACCTTAAGTTTTGCACCTACTTGATGAAGTCCTACATTTTTTAGGGCCATGAGGTCACCTGAGTAATGAAAATATGTATAGAAATGGTTGTAATGTTCTATTTTTAGTTAATATTACACTATAGGAAATGATTTAGGAAGCCATTGTTATTTTCTCAAGATTTTTCACTATTTAGCCACATTGTAGTTTCTCTCCAATGCAATCAAGTTATTTTAAAAATATATTTATGTTCTCTGGAAGGAACTCAATTTCAATAGTAATCTATTTTAATCATAATTTTTGAGTAAATAAATCACCTTTATTTTATTTATTTTAATTAAATATTTGAATGATGAACTCAATTTTATTGTTTGTGCACATTAATTGTGAAAGGTGGCCTTTTAAAATTAAAATAAATGTTATTTCCCATTATATTTTAATTTAAATCCTATTCATGGGTTTTTTAAAGATTAAACCAAAACTATTCACATGTCTTCATCACACAAATCAATGATATTTATATCACTTCTCAACTACCATGTAAATTGCATAATTCTCTATTTTTATGCTTAGTCAAATTGTGAGTGCTTATATGTTATCCAGGTGGTAGTATTTAATTATCTCATAGTTTCACAGTTCTTATATCCATCCATATTACTTCTTATTAATATATTTACATGGGGTTATTTGAAATTGGACATGTTACATCTTGTGATTAGTTCACACTCTTATAGTTATCGAGCCATGTGGAGTATTTTGAAATTAAAAACTGCATGATGATTAATTTCATGTCATGTATATTATTTTCATTGCTTCATGGTCAAATAATTTTGTATATTTATTAGAGATATTTTTAATGTGCAAGTAGCTTATGGTCATGAAATATGATATTGAGATGTGTGGAATCCTCTAGTTGGCTCATAGTTGTGTAATTATCACAATATGATTCAAATTATTGAATTTGAATGATATGTGAGGTTGTGAGAGGTAGTGATCATGATGCATGTTGACATTTGAAATTTTTAGAATATTTAAGTTGAAAACCTATTGTGAGAAAGTGGAAGCATTATGAGGTGCATGGTGAATAGGATTATGACACACTATGTGTTTTATGTTTTGGCTTGTAACCACATAATATTTTAAATTTATATGTAAACATGTGAACACTGCATGTGAATAAAGAACTCACATGAAAATTTATACATAAGTCAGTTGTCAAAACATGAATTTTGAATAACTAAAAAAAATGAATACATTTCCACATAATATGTAAAGAGTTAAAATATCCATTATAGGGGCTCATAATTCTCAAAAATTGTGTTCATTTGAATAGTGAAAAAATATGCCAAAAAATTAGTGAGCTACAATGAACCTTATCAAAATAAGTCTTGGAAAACCTAATCATCATGCATGCATAATTATTTAAATTATTTGTGAGATATCCATTAAATAATGTTAGAATTAAATTTAAAATGAAAAAATTGTTGGATAATAATGACTAATGTTTATAAATTCTTAAATTCATATGATCCTAAATTATTTACATTATTTGCTCTTAGAAAGTGGGTCGTTATTAAAAAAAGGACTAGGAGCATGTTGGTCAAAATTGAACATAAGAATAAATTTATGTTTATAAAAATAAACATAAGGGGAATGACATGAAATCACTATGAACCAAATGTAATATGTAATTGGCCCTCCAATATTTTCCTTTGGGAAATGGATCCTTATGTTATTTTCTAAGTACACAACTTTGAAAAACTACATATTTTTAATAAAATTTCAAAAAATAAGAACCATGTTTTAATTACTAAGATATTACAATGATTGATAATTTAGATGACAAAAATTCTCATGCCAATGTCTACTCAAGTCAGTTTCATGATAAATCATAACTTGTAAAGGTTGAGTAAACATAGTTTTAAAAACTATACAATCTAGCTTGATGATCAACCTTTTTAGTGGATACAATAGTAGACTTTTATTTTGCATTTTTGATATCAAAATTAGTATGTGTAATATAAAAAATTTATCCATTCACATAGGTAAATGGATATATGGATAGGGGTTCATAGACAAGTATGGAATTTGAACATTGTTCAATAGTCCATTCTCCAACTCAATATACCATTCACCCTAAAAAACTAGAGGGATAGATTTACCCAAAAAAGTTTCAATTTTATTATTTCTTAAACATTTTGAAATAGTAAGCCATCATACACCATGTGGTGAGACACTCCTGAATCCAAAATCCATTCAGAGACAAGTGATACATTTATTATTGAAGATTGTGTTAATTTTGTCATAAAGGGAGGGAACTGCATATTTTTAGTCTCTAATTATAAGTATTTCATTTATTAAAAAAATTATTATTATCATGGCCTATTTTATTGTATAAGTTTCAACACTCTTTGCCAAAATTTGCATTCATTTTCCCTTTACCTTTATCTTGATAGGGGGAGAATTTTAATGAGTCGATTGATTACCATTAGGATTAGGATTTGTTTTAATTTTTCCTTTGATAGGGCCCTTACATTTTCCAAATTTGGTTTTTTATGTCACATTAGTATCATTTACAACTAATTTTTTTTACTTAGTTCCTTCAATTCAAATATCACCAATTAAAATTGAGTTTTCCTACTTTATTTTAAGTTACTTAAAAAACTTATCAAAATTTGGTACCACATATGCACTTCCCAAATAATCTTATTGTGTAATGATTTAAGATGAATATTTATTATTAATTGTGTAATTTTAAAAAACACTCATAATGATTTGGTCATAAGTCTTGGTTACACTTGTGTCAACAAGCATAAATATCAAGTCCTTAAGTGATGAAATCTTCAATATGAGGATAGTTATTTCTACTAGGAGTGAAAAATTATTTTTTTTGTAAATATTTAATTGATGTCATGAAATTTTCATTGATTTCCTTCTATGTTGACATTGTTGTTCTTGATGCTGAGTTCTTGAAGCTTTATTTAAGGAACCTAATGAAATGGCATAGGCCTAGTAGCATGATGAGTTGAGCCATTGGAGACCTTTGTGAGCAAGGGTGATGGTGTGAGATAATTTTATGATGTTTTATAACATTATGATAAAGTTTTTAAGATAGTATAAGAGGTTTTAGGATGTGTTAATAGTCTAAATAGGACTAGAGGTATAAGGCCCAAGTGCACAAAATGACCTATAGTGACCTTATGAGGGGTCACAATATTTTTCAAGGATGGAATATATCTTGAGATAATTTAAATTGGTGTGATTTATTATACTAATCATTTTTACAAATTTTGAATTCATAACCTATAGGAGAAATCAAGAATTTTGGTGATAAGGTTGACTATGTGCATAGAATTAGGTGTTGCAGACCTGAGAACAAGTTTATCATGCTTGTTGGCACATGAAAAATTTAAATTAGATCCTAATAAATTAATTTTAGTTGGTTAAGGTACATAAATTTAATTTATTTTCATTGTTTTTGGTATTGAGGGGCAATCCTTTATGAATGATTGCTAAGAAGGTAAGGTAGTCAAAACCCTCCTAAAACCCTTACAAAGAACCGATACGAAAGATCCAATAGGTTATCACTTACAATTTTAAAATTGACATATTTTAGTGTTTTTAAAATTTAAATGAACCTTCAAGGTTTCCTCATGTGTTTTTTTTTGTTTTGATGGTAAGTATAAGCTATAGGAAAACCCTTGTTTTTAAGGTTTTTGATGTTACAACTAGGGTTGACAAGCTCAAAGAAATGTGAGTTGATGGAGGATGATGTGAAATACTTATAGTTTATTATAATTATTTTTTTTATCATTTTTATGACCAAAAATGTGCAAAACTAGTCATGGAAGGTAGCCTATCGCTAAACTAGCCTAATGAGCAGAACAGTGAGAAAACTAGGTGAGAATGAGAATGAGATTAGGGATTGGTTCCAGAGAACTAGGGATGGGTATTAAGTAATAGGTTATTTATTTAATACATATAAATCCTATAAACTTGTTATATAAGTGTTTATGATTCCTAAACCTATGTGAAAAGTTGTCATCAAATTGGTCTGTCTAGCATAGTGGAGTCTATGTAGAGTGACATAGTGAGATTGGTCTATAAGAATAATATTTATATAATAAAATTAAATATATATTTTATAATTATTATAAATTTTCACAAAAATCCATTTTAATATCAAAAAATTGTTTCCACATGAGATCTATAAGTTGATTTTCTTGACAGTGTTTTTGGTCCTGCAGGCAACTTTTCTATGTATATGAAAAGGATGTTCCTGAGTTAAATTTCACTAATATTAATGATAAAAAGTTATTAAAGGTGTTATAGATGAAAATATAATCATTTTAATTCATTTTTTATAATTTAAAGTCCCTAATAAGTATTTGAGTTTCAAATGATTTTGAATATGTATTGATAATGTTTAGTGTTTCTAAGTCATCTATAAGAGTGTTATTGAGGCCCTTTGGCCTATGTGGTGGAGACAAACATTTTTTGGGAGTTTTTTAAGTATTTATTATCCAATTAATATTATTTTATGCATGTTTATGTGGTAAATTTAATTATTTGGTTCAAATTTTTAAGATAGACTTACAGGCAGTAAGAAGGCCTTTTTGGCAAGGAAACCTAATTAGTAGGTCTCAAAAGTGAAATAGGCCCAATGGAGTTAGGGACCAAAGTTTAAATTATAATGGGTATATTTTATGAATTTATGGAGTGTTTAATCCATTTTATAAGGCATTGAGTTTTCCTAAGGTTCAAAATGGTAATGTGTGGATAGGATAGACCTAATTGCATTAAGTCTCCACTAGGCCTAGTTGTGAATTTAGTCCTTATAGACTATAGCCGACTTGTGAAATGTTTGTTTCAAATTTTAAAAGAGAATGGAAATCTATTAAAAATTTATTTAATTTATTTAATTTATTTAAAGTTCCATTAATAACTAATATGATTGAGAGCAAGGGTCGAGTACTTAAGAAGTCTTAAGAGGCCTAAATTAACTAATTGAGATGTTGAGCTATTGAGCAAAGGAAATAGTGTTTTTGATAATATGTTAATACATTAAAGATCATTATTAATTTTATAAAAACATGCCATAAGTATATAATTTTTTATATAGGCATTAAGGAAGGTCATTTGACATATTTCTTCCAAAGAGAGGATTATTTGAGCAAGAAGGCCTCAGAGTATGTTTGAGTGAGATTGAAGGTTAAAGAGTGTAAAAAAAGGAGGTAATCATTAGTTAAATATTATAAATATGTTTTATAATGTTATTATATATCATAGGTGAATTTTTTGTGCTAATTTACCTGGGGTTTGGATCTTCCTTACAAGAGAGAGCTTACAGAAGACTAGGTAAGTTGGTGCTTATCTAGATAGGGGTTCGAGCTCCTTGTGAAGTTGGTGATTCACTAAAACTTGGATATTGATATTATAGGAATATATTACATGTGCATGTATTATTGGGTTTTATCCCCCAAGAGTTTTTCCCACATATCATTTGTGTTCACTCATGATATGTTTGTGTGGTTGTTTGCTTATGTATTGATCTTATATGTGAAATCAATGCTTCATGAAATTATAAATGGAATTGAATAGTTATTGTTAATAAAATTATTCACCCACCCCCCATCTTAGCTTATACTTACAAAAAATTGTTTCATATCTTGTATCCTTGAGTAAACCTAATAGTCTAAGGGAGATCTCTAGATCACATAAATAGACTTGGCAATGAAAGTGCTTTCTATGACTGCAATGAGAACCTACCCAAAGTTAGTGAAATAGTTTGTGAATTTTGTTTAAAATAAAATTATAACATGTAATAATTCATTAAAATAATAATGAAATTAAAATACTTAGAGACACAAGTTGAACAAGCTGTTATTAAGATAAGAACTTATCAAAGATATGAAGAAAGTACTGGAAAGCTTAATAGTATATTGGATAGTCAAAGATCATTCTATGACATGAGAGGTATTGGATTTATATAATAACAAAATTATTTCAAGAAATTTTAGGATATAATAGATACTAATCAATTAAGGAGTGATGAAATTGGTAGAATCAAGACCTATGCAGAAGCTACCAAAATTGAAGTTAAGCATCATCAAGTTAAAAAGATCTTTTCTCCATCAAGTGACATAAAATGTAAAAATGTTTCTTCTTATGTTCATCAAAAGAAAAAAGGTCAAACAACCATAGTATGTGGACACCTTAATTGATCACTATTTCTCTTGTGGTAGATTTGGACATAAAGCCATTCACTATATATTGAAAAGTAGAATTCTTTATTATAGTTGCAACCAAAGAAGACATATTGCAAGAGAGTGTAAGATAAAGTTTATTAGGAAAACCAATCATTTTTAGAGGTTATGGATTCATGAAACTAAATAATGGATAAATAAAGTAAACCCTAAAGAAAAGAAGTAAAAAGATATAGGATAAGACTCTATGATAGCCCAAACTACCTTTCACACTCAAAATGAAGAATTGAAATGGTATATAGATAGTGTATATTCAATTCACATCATAGGAGATAAAATAAGTTTCATTACCTTAAAGAATAATGTCATTGGGTTAGTAAGGTTTGGGGATAACACATCTAATAACATAGTTGGGAAAGGTGTTTTCAGCTTGGAAAATGGGAAGACCAAAATAGAAAATGTGTTATATGTAGATGGTTTGAAACATAACATCCTAAGTTTGAGCCAAATATTCACCCAAGGACATACTCTAATATTTCATGAAAATGGATGTGAGATAAATAGATCAAAATTGGGAAGATTGGTTTCCAAAGCTAAAAGAATTGAGAATAATCTTTGTGTACTAAGTGAGATCATAAAAGAGAAATGCTTCATAATCAAGATATATGAGATTTGGATGTGGAATATAAGGTTAGGTCATATGAAATTTGACAATATTATCAAGATAAATTCCAAGGGATCTATGAAAAATATCCCAAAATCTCTAAACCTATAGATGCTCTTTGGAAGGCATGTCAACATGGTAAACAAACTAGGAGAAGATTCAAGTCTAAAGAATTTTCCAATACTAGGCCTCTACAACTAATCCATACTGATCTATGTGGAACTATAAAGATTCAAAGTATTCAAGGAGATAGTTACTTCATGTTACTTATAAATGATTTCACAAAAATGACTTGGGTAGCATTCTTGAATGAAAAGTCATAATCTCTAGGCAAATTCAAGACTTTCAAAGCTTTGGTCGAAAATGAAATGAATGTGAAGATTAAGTGTCTTAGGTCTGAAAAAGGAGGATATTTTTGGTCCAATGAGTTTGATGAATTTTTTGAGGTCAATAAAATAAGAAGATAGTTCTCAGGTGCTAGAACACCTCAACAAAATGGGATGGTTGAGAGAAATAATAGAACAATCCAAGAGATGGCAAGGATAATGTTGAATGAGTCCAAGATTTTAGATCATTATTGGAGAGAATCTATGATTATTTTAGTTTAAACTTTTAATAGAGGTCAGATTAGAAACAATGGTGGCAATATTCCATATGAATTATGGAATGGCAGACCTGCAAATGTTGAACATTTTAAAGTTTTTGGGAGAAAATGCTATATTAAGATAGATGATGAGGACTTAGGAAAATTTGAGTCAATATTTGATGAAGGTTTATTCTTAGGATATTCATCATTAACTTATTCCTATAGGTGTTATAACAAAACGTTTCAAAATATAATAGGGATAACTAATGTAAAAGTTGATGAGACAAAGAATCCATATAATCAGTCAAAGAACGATGAAGGAGAAATATATGTAGATGAGGATTAAGAAGAGAGTGAGGAAAGAAAGGACTCAAAAGTTCCTTCTAATAAAATTCAAAAGGATCATATTAAATCTCAAATCATTGGAAACAAAAGTTTAGGTATACGAATAAGGAGAAGAATGGTGAGTGATACTAATCAATAAAATGTTGCCTTACTTTCAAATATTGAGCCTAAAAACTTTATATAAGAAAGTGATGATATTTTTTTATTAGAATAAATTAATGAGGATATAAATCAAATTGAAAAGAATGAAACTTGGGATTTAGTACCTAGACCTAAAGACAAACATCATTGGTACCAAATAGATTTTTAAGAACAAGTTGAATGAAATTGTAGAGGTCACTAGAAGTAAAGCTAGACTTGTGTTCAAAGGATATGCTCAAGTAGAAGGAGTGGAATTTCAATAAAAATTTTATCATATATCAAGGTTAGAATTCATTAGGATGTTTATTTCTTATGTAGGTTTCAAAGTATTCAAGATGTATCAGATGGACGCTAAGTCATCTTTCTTAAATGGCAACTTAGAAGAAGAGGTATACATTAAATAGCCTGAGGTTTTCCTATTGAGTGATAACAAGGATTATGTTTGTAGATTTAAGAAGGAATTTTATGGTTTAAAACAAGCCCATAGAGCTTGATATTCTAGACTTGATAAGTATCTTTTGGACCAAGGGTTCAATAGAGGAGTTGTAGATAGCAACCTATATGTCAAAATTGAAAATGATCATCAATTGATAGTTGTATTTTATGTGAATGATATTATTTTTTGTGGATATAGTGAAAAAATGACTAAGGCCTTTGTATAGGTGATGAAGTCAGAATTTGAGATGTCTATGCTTGGAGAACTATTCTTCTTTATTGGACTTCAAATTAGTCAAACTAAGAAAGGTATGTTCATTTCACAAATCAAGTATATAAAAGAGATGTTAAATAAGTTTGAAATGGAATATTATAAATTTTTAAGTATAGCTATGGTTATAGGATATAATCTAAGAAATGAGGATGAATCCTTTAGGGTTAATCAAACAATGTATAGATCCATGATTGGGAGTTTGTTGTATACTACTACATCTAGGCCATATATCATGCAAGTAGTAGGTATTTTAAGAAGATTCCAAGAAGACCTTAAGGAAATTTACATACAAATAGTAAAAAGGATAATTAAGTATCTTAAATGTACTTTGTACTAAGGCTTATGGTACCAAGGAGTAAGAAGTGTGATCTAGTATCTTATATAGATGCAGACTGGGTCTAGATGATAGAAAAGTAACTAGTGGAGGAGATTTCTTCTTAGGTAAGTGTCTAGTCTCATGGTTAAGTAATAAAAAACCTTCAGTATCTTTCTCTACTTTTAAAGATAAGTATATTTTAGTAGCCTCATGTTTTACTCAAGTATTATGGATGAAACAAACCCTGAGAAACTATAAGGTGGAGTTTGGTGGCCCTATTCCTATTTTCTATGATAATAATAGTGCCATAAGTGTTTCAAATCATCATATCTTGCATTCAAGGACCAAACATATTCCTATAAAATATCATTTCTTAAGAGAATAGGTGAGTTAATAAAGCATTAAACTTGAATTTGTATCTACCAAGGATCAGATTACAGATATCTTGACTAAGCCTCTTCCAAAGGCTACTTTTGAATATATCAGATAGGAATTATGAGTTATTCATACTCCATTCATCCATTGATCAAAACAAATTTCTTAGGGGTAGCTAATGAGGAGGTGTTTTAGATCCAAGAATAGAAACAAAATACACAAGATGTGAGGTCAAAAGAGAAGTCATGTCAATCTATCAAGTAGAAACCATATAAGATATGGAAAATTAAAGGGGGAGTTTTTTGATATAATATTTCATCTTAAAGTGTTATTATTGGTAAGTACTTTGTCATTAATGTAAAATGGGGAGATCAATCTAAATTAAAAAGATGTTTCCCAGAAAGATAAGTCTCTCTGAGTAGATTCCATCAATGAGTTATTACCATCAATGAAAAAGGGGGAGATTATTTAGAATATTTTATAATATATGAATTAATGTCATTTATGTCATAAAAGTTTCATGTATGTCCTTATTTTTTGACATTATTGTTCTTGATGTTGAGTTTTTAAAGCTTTATTTAAGGAACATAGTGAAATGGCATAAGCCTAGTAGCATGATGATTTGGGCCATTGGAACCTGTGTGAGAAAGGGTGATAGTGTGAGATTATTTTATGATGTTTTATAACATTAGGATAGAGTGTTTAATATATTACAAGAGGTTTCAGGATGTGTTCATAGTCCAAGTAGAACTAGCAGTGTAAGGCCTAAGTACACAAATGATCTATAGTGACCTACTGAGGGGTCAAGATATTTTCCAAGGATAAAAAATATATTTATAGAATTTAAAGTGGTGTGAGGTAATTTAATAATAATTTTTAAAAAGTTTAAAGTCATAAACTATAGGAAAAAACAAAAAAATTGGTGATAAGGTTGACTATGTGTATATAATTAGGTGTTACAGACCTAAAAAGAAGTTTATCATGCTTGTTGGAATTTTAAACCTTTTCATGAGATATTTATCACTTCATTTTAGTTTTTGAAGGTCCCTATATTTTTAATTTCTTGGCATTGGTTTTGGGATTGAGAGGCACTCATTTATGAATGATTACTAAGAAAGTAAGGTAGTCAAAACCCTCCTAAAACCCTTAAAAAGACATAATAATAAATATCCAATTGGTTATGGATAAAAATGTGAAATTTTAGCTATTTTATTATTTTTAACATGTAAATTATTTTTCAATATTTCCTCAAGTGTTTTTTGTTTGATTTAATTGTGAGTAGAAGCTATAAAAAACCCTTATTTTCAAAGTTTTTGATGCTATATGAAAGGTTGACCAAGTAAAAGCATGAATGTGGATGGAGGATGATGTGAAATATTTATATTTTATTCTCATTAAAAAAAAATTATCATTTTTTTGACCATAAATTTTCAAAACCTATCATGGAATGTAGCCTATCACTAAACTGGCCTAATAAGAAAAACACTGAGAAAACTAGGTGAGAATGAGAATGAGATTAGGGATTGGTTTCAAAGGAATAGGGATGGATATTAAGGCATGGGTTAGTTATTAAATACCTATCCCTACTATCCCCTTTGTATATAATTTTTTATGATGCCTACACCTATGTAAAAAGTTGTCATTAAACTAGTCTATCTAGCACAGTGGAGTCTATGTAGAGTGACATAGTGAGATTGGTCTATAAGATGAATATTGATACATTAAAATGAAAATATTTCATTTTAATGTATCAATATTCATCTTATAGACCAATCTAACTATGTCACTCTACATAGACTCCACTGTGCTAGATAGACTAGTTTAATGACAACTTTTTACATAGGTGTAGGCATCATAAAAAATTATATACAAAGGGGATAGTAGGGATAGGTATTTAATAACTAATCCATGCCTTAATATCCATCCCTATTCCTTTGAAACCAATCCAATATATATATATATATATACACACACATATATGTATATGTATATATATATACATACATATATATATATATATATATATATATATATATATATATATATATATATATATATATATATATATATACATACATACATATATATATATATATACATACATACATACATATATATATATATACATACATACATGTATATATATATATATACATCTATATATGTGTATATATATATATATATGTATATGTATATATATATGTATGTATATATATATATATATATATATATATATGTATGTATGTATGTATATATATATGTATGTATGTATATATATATGTATGTATATATATATGTATGTATATGTATATATATATATATGTATATATATATATATATATATATATATATATATATATATATATATGTATATATATATGTGTGTGTGTGTGTGTCTATATATATATATGTATATATATATATATATGTATATATATACATATATATGTATATATATATAGATACATATATATGTATATATATATACATATATACATATATATATATATATACATACATATATATATATGTATATGTGTGTGTGTGTGTGTGTGTGTGTATTAAGGATTATAAATTTTTACACAAACCCATTTTAATATAACATAAGTTTTCCCATAGGTGTTTTATACGTTGATTTTCTTGACTATGTTTTTGGTCCTATAGGGAACTTTTTTGTGTGTATGAAAAGGATGTTCTTGAGTCAAATTTCACAAAGATGAATGATAAAAAGTTATTTAAGGTGTTATAAATTAATAATAATATAATTTTAATTTATTTTTTCTCATTTAAATTCCTTGATTAAGCTTGGAGAGTCAAATGATTTTGACTGTGTATTGACAATGTTTAGTGTTTTTGAGTAAGTTATCTACAAGAGTGTTATTGAGGCCCTTTGGCCTGTATAGTGGAGCTAAATATTTTTTGGAAGTTGGTTAATTCATTAATATCAAATTAATATTATTTTATTCATGGTTTATGTTGTAAATTTTGTATTTGGTTCAAATTTTCAAGATAGACTCACAGGCAATAAGAAGGCCTTTTGGCAAGGAGACCTAATTAGTAGGTCCAAGAAGTGAAATGGGCCAAATGGAGTTGGAGACAAAAGGTGATATTATAAATTGTATATTGGAGTAATTTATGTAGTGTTTCATCCCTTTTATAAGATAATAAATGTTCCAAATGGTTATAATGGTAACATGTGGATAGGACATACTTAATTGTATTAGGTCTCCATTAGGCCTAATTGTGAATTTGGTCCATATGGACTATGACTGACTTGTGAAATGTTTTTTTCACATTTTAAATGTTTAATTTAATATATTCAAAATTTATTTTAATGTATTTAAATTTTAATTATTTATTAAGATGATTGAGATCAAGGGTTAAGTACTTAAGAAGGCTTAATAGGCCTAAATTGACTAGTTGAGATGTTGAGCTATAGAGAGAAGGAAATATTTTTTTAGAATAGGTTAAGAGATTAAAGATCATAATTAAGATGATAAAATAATTACATGAGTATCTAGCTATTTTTATATAGGTATTAAATAAGGTCATTTAACATATTTCGACCAAAGAGAGGGCTATTTGAGCCAGAAGGCCTAAGAGTTTGTTTGAGTGACATTAAAGGTTAAAGAGTGAAAACAAAGGAGGTCATCACCAGTTGAATATTATAAATAGTTTTTTTAAGGTGATATAATATAAGAGGTGAATTTCTTAGGGCTAAGTTATCTAGGTAGTCAGAGCCTCCTAGTTAGATAGAACTTGCAGAAGACTAGCTAAGTTGGTGCTTATCTAGATAGGGGTTGGAGATCCTTGTAAATTTGATGCTTCACTAAAACTTGGATCTTCAAATTATATGACTATATTCCACATGCATGGTTCAATGGGTTTTATCCCCTAATATTGTTTCCCACATATATTTTTTATTCTTTCATGATATGTGTGTGTGGTTGTTTGCTTATGTATTGATATTATATATGAAATGATTGCTTCATGGAATGATGAATGGAATTAAAAAGTTATTGTTAATAAAATAATTCACCCCCACCTCAGTATCTAATTCCAATAATTTTTTCAATTTAAATTCCTAAATCTTGCTATGCTTCCCAAAAAAAATCTCTAAGATAGTCCAAACCTCCCATGGTTCCATAATTCCCTCAAAATGAAACTTAAATTTAGGAGACTAATTGAACTAGAATACCTCTATATTTGTCATGAAAATTTTACCATTTCATATACTTTATTAGGCAAAGAGTATCAAATTATTCAGCCTTTACCATGTAGTAAATACCATTATCAAGAATAAAATCTATAATGTATCCTTTCTAGTTGAAGTAGTTAGAACTGATGATGATTTTGTTTTCTGCCATTTCTAGTAAAGAATTTATGGTAAAAAGGAACCCCTATTTTTTTTAATGGTGTTTGGAGTAATATGTTAAAATTATAAAATTGATGAGAGGGTCACAATGGTATAATTACCATATGGGATTATTTTTCCAAAAAAGGCCTTTAAAATACATAATAACTAACTAGATTGATGAGGGGATCAAAAAGTACAGTCACCTCATGGGAATTTTTTTCCATAGACTTTTTAATTCACATGGAAACATTTTTCTATGGCATTATTAGACCTAATTTTAGTCATAACTTTTAGATTTTTCATGGATCAAAATTTGGCTATGAAGCCTATTTTCTACCTATATAAATCTAGTATCAATTACTTAACAATGATAATTTTGACATACATTTACCACACATGATTTGTACACATAAATATGGTCCCAACCTACCATTCTCACATACCTACATGTTACCTTGTGATTTTGATCCTTCCCTTATAATTTTATACCTACAATAACCTCATTTTATATTTTAAAGCTACTTACTATCCTACATAGACATTTCCAAAAATTTAGTTTAGTCCATCTAAACATGGTTTTGTAACATCAAGATGAGTCAATATGACTAGTCGATACTAATATGAGTCAGATGGTCTTGAACCTCTCCAAAAAATGGCTAATTTTTAAAATAATATCTATTTTTAGAGTCAACCCATTTTATTACTATTAATGAAATTATAAAATATCCAATTGGACTCAAATATATACAAATTAAGGTCTCACTTAATGAGGGACTAGGAAATTATCCGATACACATCTATACATTACCATATATTAATAAAATATACCCTACTCTTCCAAAATTTTAATTTAGTTACTAGGAATAGCCCCAAGTGAAATGTGAATCATAATAAATCCAAGTAAAATCAAGAATTTTCAAGTATCAAATAAAAATCATTAGTTGAATTCATATAAAAAAGGAGTAGCATTTTAAAATCATACTAGGTGGGAGAACTATGTGTGGATTGATTTTCCTCCTTATAGTATAAGATATGTAGGAAATGATAAATTGACAAATTGGGGTAATGGTGTCATCTCAGCTCATTATAATTTCTTATTTTTTACATATTTTTATCCCTCACAAGCACACATAGGGTTTGAAGGTGAAAGAGGATGATTTATAGAGTTGTATGCATCATTAAAGTTCAAAAACACACATACAAGCCATTTGAAGATAAGTGAAGGTGACTGTATGGTCAATGACCATATTTCATCATAAGTGACTACCAACCAACACATGTTAGTAGCTATAGTTGATACTAACCCAAATTGATGAAAGTAATACTATGTAGATAGAAACATAGCTATTGAACTAAATGAATCACATTTCTGATTTAGTATGTTTTCCACTGTCAAAATAAAGTCATGGTTAGATAATCAATCAAAAAATATAAGTACCCTTTCCTTTTTTGTACTTATTATATTTATCATATGACATTTTTTAGATCATTGTAATCAATTTTATTATTTTATATTCAGATGTATTATTAAATGCCATATCTTTCAATATAAATTATTCTACTAGTTTTTATCTTAATTTGGGTTTATAAAACTAAATTAGGTTCAAACATATTGGTGAACCTAATTTTAATAAAACCATGTTAAACCCTAGGTCTCCATTAAGGTTTCATCCTTTTAGGATTCCATATTTCTACCTTAGGGTTTGAATTTTAGACTTTATTCCTAAGTGTTTCATCTTCATAGGTGCAAATATGATGATTTCTCCCAGTTTACTAATGTTTCATGCCTATTCACCTATTAGGGATTATTTTATAAGGTTTATTCCTTGATTATATGATATTTGGATAAAAATGACTCTATTTTTAAAATTATTAGAGGTTTTTTATAGTCATATAAAGTGGATAAAATTTTTTTCCAAAGTACTCTACATATTTTTCAGAAGTTAGTTACTTATTAAGTTTAGTAAATGCCACATAATGGGAGAATGTTATACCTATTTTAAAATTAATTTATGGTTTTAATTTATCTACTAATTTTCATAAAAAAATATTTTTTATTTCAAAATTTTCTCATGGATTTTTTTAGGCAATTATTTATTAAAGACATTGTATGGAGGCTTTATACTTTTTAATAAAAATAATAATTATTATAATTATAATTTATTTTCGTGAAATATATAATATCCTTAATATTCATGTAATGAAATGGGTAACACCCATGTAAAATATAATTAAGTTTGAAATTAAAAAAGATAATTTCTTTAAATTCCTTAATAATGCATCTTATATGACTATAGACTCCTAAGTACTTTCATATTTGCCTTATTTGGTCCTGACTCAAGATTGTGATAACTACCATGCCTCTATTATAACATTCCATGTTTTCACTATCATATTAAGTAAGGTAACAATACTAAATTATAAATCATAGGTACTCATAATGTTCCTCATCATCCCCCTCCACCTCTCATGCACCCTATTGATGGCATTTTTATGCATATTCCATCATAAATGCCTAGATTTTGTGCTTGTGAAGTCCTTGTTGATCAAATGGTTACCATGATAAATTCCATAGAGGCATTAAAAAAATAAAATAAATATCTAAGTCTAAAATTTACATTGATTTAAGCAAAAATTACATATATATCAAATCATGAGCATGATACTATCAATCATATATTTACATCTATATCCAAAGATTTTTTGCCTCAAAATACTTCATCTCATCTCAATAATGGAAACCAAAATAGGATGCATCTACAACTAGTGAACAAATAAGTGTACATACGACTAATAAGATTTCAAGTGAGATAATAAGTTAAATGATTCAAAACAACTTGATCACATTACCTCCTATGTATCCTCTAAGTAAAGTAAAATAATATTGTGCCTATAACATAATTTAGAGACATCATATGGACAATTATTGATCTTTTAAGAGAAAAATAAAAACTATCATTGATAGTGGTGTCTTGTACTAGATACATCAATCAAAAAACCACATCATTGAAGAAAAAAATCTAAAATTAACTAATCTATCCAAACATTATTCCATCTAATAAGAAACAAGTACAAAAACAAAAAAAAGGAATAGTTTTATATATATATATATATATATATATATATATATATATATATAAGTTGCATAAATAATAATTACAAAAGGAAAAATTATAACAATAAAATGTATAAAAAGATAAATTAAAGTAAAAAAATATACAATAATATAATTTACAATGATAAAAGTTACAAAAAGAAAGGTTACAAAATGAAGCACATGTTAAGAAAGAAAGTATACGTAAGAGAGGTTTATTCAAGAAGGAAGTTCAAAAGAAAGATATACATAAAAATATCAATGTTACAAACATTAGTTCCAAGAAGGGAACTAAAAAACCTTCCTCATATCAAGAACCTTTCACTATCACTACTCACATAGATGAAAAATAATGTACTAATGTTATGGTTATAGAATGCTAGGAAATAATTTTTGTACTACACCCTTTATTATGTCTCTCGGATATCACCTTAAACACATAGATAGAACTACTACCTTTGTAACATGTGTGGGATCAATTTAGTTGACAAAAACATTTTCTTTAAACATGTGTCATATTACATACAACATCCTTCCTAATATAGGGGCATACAATGTTTTCGTTGGAGGATCATAATTAAATTTAACATGGGAAATGAGTGATAAAAATAAGGATTACATTACATTTGATCATAAAGGTAAAGTTAAGTCCATTTTAAGAGAGTAAATTTATCTAGATAAAAAAAACATGAGTTAATTTATTTCTCTAATTATTACTCATGATACAAAGGATAATTTAGTTGATAAAAAAAGTCTAATACATGGTATGATGGATTATACATATTATGTGAAAGATACCAAATTTAGTGTAAATCATGTGAGAATGAGTGTTCCTAACATAAAAATATCATAGTTAAAACATCAAAATTTAGTTACTCATGAGGATCCATATTGCTGACATTTATTACTTCCAAATGGTTGGAGTGATTCCATGGATTATTTCATCACACATAAATTTATTGGTAACATAGATTATTCATGATTTTTTTATTAATAACATTCTCTATCTTCTAATTTGGCATACATTTGGTATTACACAGACCATTATTATATCCCTTGTATTTTTTTTTAGTTGGCCATTGCCTCTTGATTATTGTCCTAACCTAGACATATAGGACACTTATCCTATAATTATTCTAGTGTACATCATTTTAATTTCTCACTTTTACATATTGTATACTTATATATACTTTTTGTATTTCATTAAGTTTACATGATCATATACATCTATATATACATGTCACATGAGTGCACATAAATTCTTTCCCACTAGGGGAATGTAGATACTTATCTTCACATATGATATTGAGATACATTATTTCAATTCAAATATACATAGGGGGACTATTTATTACCTACACTCCTTACACATGGCCATCCTATCACATCTAGTGCTCACTATGCATTGACACTTGTTATACTTTTTTTAGATCATTCCCATTCTTTTATTTTTTAACTCTTGTTACTTAGTCTTGTGTGATTATATCAATATGTCAAAAATACAATAAAATATAAAAATATTAACAAATTAAAAAATGGGGCCGAAGCATGACATGGTTACTATTACATGTTTGGTATATGGAATATTCTTTTCATACACACAAGCATTTCACCATATATGAGTATGATGCAGGACATAAATGTTACACATTGACATATAGATGATGGAATTTCCTCTACCAAGTGGACACATTATACTGGTGTCATCTTATTCCATAGGCTTCACTATTAAAAGTTATATCATTTTATGACCTCTTTACCATGAGCTATCTAGATTGTTCACACATGTCTTGGTAGTTACCCATATATTACACAATGCTACATGGATATGATTTTATATTATGATGTGACATTAATACATATAAATGGTGTAGACTAGTATGTATTTGTTCTATTTTTCATTAACATTGTTACTCTCTTACATGATATGATATTTTGTGTTTGTCTATTGTGTGTGGCTCCTTGGCATTGTTTATGACATATTTATGTCCTTTGTTTGTCACCCTTGGCATTGATTATTTATTACACCTTTGTCCATTACATGTGGCCCTTGGTATTTTTTGATGTGACATAATTATTTACCTTATGCGGCACTTGGATTTTTTTGTTATGACATTTTCATGTCCCTTGTATGTGACCCTTGGCCTTATGTGTGACAATAAGTATTGATATTGGTATACTTTTTGATCATATTGACATTGAGTGGTGCCATGATACACATCATGCACCTTTACTACATATTCTTATTCATTTATCTTTTAGTGATGGCTATTAATACATGCTTCACTAATTCATCTACCTAAACATGACACTTATATTCCCTACATTACATATGTTACATACATGCATTGATTGACATATACATTACTATGATGGCATACTCTCCATATATTCATATGATTATACATGATTATATATTTATACATAACATGATATTTCAAAATATTGTTTTTAGATGACTAAATTAATTGATATGTGACTCATCTCAAAAGGGGGAATTACAATGGGCTTGTCAAAGAGAAACAAGCCTTCATGAGCATCGACAAAAAATCAGAGTAATTATTTTAGAGATTAAAAATGATTTAGTTATCATATGAGTTTAGTTACATGAAATATATTGTCACATCATTACATGATATGGGTGCATATGATAAGAATTTACACTCATTTTATAGATATTTGAGCATAGATTCATACACACTTGAGTGCATATGCATGGGAATATGTAAAAACTTTAGAAGAACAAGAATTAAATGTTTCCACATACACATACATTAGAGATATAGGTTATAAAATGATTCATATATATTCATGCCATTATATATAAATTGGCATGTATTTAAGAGAGATGATACTAGTGCATTTACACATACACACACTCAGATTCATGAGCCATGATACTAGTTCATGCACATACACAACAATATAGTTTACATGTTGAATGAAAAATGGTTTCATTCTACTTCACACTTGTTTACATCTAAGGTCATTATGGGATAATGAACATTATTCATTATCTTTAGATCATTAATTTATTCTATACCAAGAGAAATAATACAATTAAATATGAGATCGTGATTAAAACATGAATATTTTTCATTCTTTTTTTATCATATATTTTTTTATATGGAGTGAACTTGAAATATTTTTAATGAGACTGTACAACTGAATCTACAATTCCTCTACATTGGTTTATTCATATTTTCATAGGTAATGTATATTAAGGTTAAATGATGCTAAAAAATAATGATATTAATTATAGAAACCCATAATGTAGTTCCCATTTATTTTTGAAGTAGTTATTTAGATTAAGTACATATGTATTTCTACCCACATTTATGGGGGTTATGGCATATTTTATTCTCAACTTGAATGCTTTCATAGTTACCCATATTTATGGCATAAACATCCTAACTATATATTCACTTCAATAAGGAAGCACATTTTTCCATGGCTCAACAATAGGAACCAATCTCCAAGTACTTTATTATAAATCACATTTATCCAATGCTTCAAATAGGAAGCATCAACTCCAATAAGTTGAAATGGAAACATGGTTTTTACTAACATGCATATGTACTCTTTTATTTCTCTATTATTTAAAAAAATTAAAAATAAGATTTCATACTTCAATTTATATATGTTTCCTTCATTGTAGGTTTTGATATTGAATGAACTATACGATTGGAGATTCCTACCAAAGACAAAGTGTGTTGTAAACACTCAGGTATAACAATTTCATTTTACTCTATCAATTTAATTACTAGGATAAAATGGGGGCATTTGTAGATACTAAAATATGGAATTAAGTACATTAATATGATAATATTGATATTTACCACACATGAATTATGCACATAAATATGGTCCTAACCAACCATTCTCTCACACCTACATGTTGCCTTATGAGCTTGATCCTTATATTTTGTTTTTACACACCTAATTGAACCTTACTATCTATTTAAAACCTTCTTACTATTCTACACATACATATATAGACATTAAATTTACTCTAATTGTACATGGGATAATAAAATTAGGATGGTATAGATGGTATTTATGAATTATATATCACCTCAATCTTGTACACTTGGAAAACTCAAACCTTGGTTGTTCCTCTCAGCTCTAGACCTTTACCACTTTTATAAGTCTCAAATCTATTTTATCTTGTGTCCCTTATCCTATATCTTGGTCTAACTAGTCTTATGTTGATGACCCAAACCTTTGATCTTTCTTAAGATTTTTAAAATATGTTTAACTTATTCCCCTACAAGTTCTGAGCTTGTACCTATTTTATAACTACAACGACACAAATGTTAGTCCCATACTCTTACATTTATGCTAATGTATTATCCTGATGTAGGTGTCTATTACCCTAAATTTATCTAATTTATAAATTAAACATTTCCTAATGGTTAGCCTAAGTGCTTTAATGTGAAATATTTCTTGATAGGAGTGGTATATATTCATAATCACTCCTCATTCATTCCTAAACTAGCATAGATAAAGGCAACTTATCAAAAGAACTCAATCAAGCACTAAATAAATAAAATATTTCCTATTTTATTATGTCCTCATATCATTCATAGGAACAACACATATATAGGCTTGAAGTACTAAAAGATCAGCCTAAGATTCTGATTTTCCAAGTTAAAAACTAGGTCATTATTGTACTTGCTTTCCACATATAGCATGATTCACACGTGAGCCATCATGTAGGGGAGAACTAAAAAAATTTGAGGCCCTCTTTATAATTGGATATTTATGTATAACTCATTGACATAGGGTTAATTTGGGTAAGATTTAAACCATCATCTCACTAACCCATTTTTTCCAATTTAACTATGAAGATGAAGAATTAAGGTTTTGGAATTTCACAAGGAGTGATAGTCTATAAACTAAATTTGAATACACTAGAGTGAAGGCAAATACAATCCCAAAATCATCTAGTTCATTTCATCCTTTTACAATAGGTATTCTACATAGGACACCTATATTTGGTTTAGATAGTAGTGTTGATGCTAGTGTTTGTGGCTCAAGAGGCACTCAATCCAAAATTTGGTGTCTATTCCATAATCCTCATTTAGTTTTTTTATTTTATATTTTATATCTAAAACTATTAGGATCAAAACCAATTAATTAAATTATTTATTTTTCATTTCCATATTTATCATAGTTGTAATTATTATTTTTAACCTATCTTGGTTTAATAAATTCAACATATATTATATCTGAGTTTAGAATTTAATTGTTCTACTATATATCTAATCATCACCATTGTATATTTTCATTTTTATATTATTATACCTATCTACCCAAGTAAGAACCACATATAATTTTAGGGTTAAACATTTGGTGAACCTGATCTGTAAGAATTCAAACATTTTTTATTCCTAGTATTTTCAATCAGCTAGGGTTTTAGATTAAAATAATTTTTCATTTCTTGATTATATTATTTTGCATGAAGCCAAGGAATATCCTTAGATTATGAGGTGTGCCTATTGAACACATTTATATTCCACTCCAACCACCTAAGATGTTTCAAACCAATGAGGGACCTAATCCTATAGATCATGATGGTACCAATGTTTATAATGAAAAACATACTAATGACGCTATCATAGAAGAAGATTTTGATAATGAAAACCATGAGTCTAATGAAACCAATAAACATGAGAAAATATATCATGAGCAAGTGCAAGAAATTACATTATTTCATGAATGTATTTATCAAAACCTTGAAGATCTCGGTGAAATACTAAAAACCGTATTATAAACTAAAAGAGTTTAAAAGCATATATGACCAAACAATTCCATCTATTGATCATGCTATTAAAACCATAGGTCATCCCCATATACTAACAACCCTCCCTTTGAACACATTACAACCTAATACTTCTAATGGGGGCATGGGATATGTATTTCAACCTTTATTTCTTAAAAACACTATTGCTACATATATTATGGGGATAACAAATGTTTCAAGTCAAATATTGGTTCCAATGCTTATTACTACGCAAACCATGTTCACTTTTCCATTCATGACTACTTAACTTTATAATTTAAAACCTAGTGGATCTATAGTTCAAACACTCCTTCAAGATATAAATATATTTAAGAATAAGGTTACAAACATTAAACAAAACTCTATAAATTATCCTTATGCTATTGATTCTTAAGATGTGTTACATAATCCACTTGCACTTGAGATTAATTTTCACCCCTTACCAACTTGTTTTATTGCACCTAAGTTCACATTTTATGATGGCAAGGGTGATACTAAACAACATCTTCAATCCTTTTATGTGGCATTCCATGACTATTATTTTAATGATAAACCTTTGATCGAATTATCCCCAAGAAGCCTAAAGGCCTATGTTTTGATGTGGTCCTATGATTTACCTCTCCAATCCTTGAAAGAATTCAAACCTTTTATAGATCAATTTTTAACACACTTTTCCATAAATATTTTTGAAAAGGTTTCCCATGCTCAAATTGGAAAAATTATAAGGAATAAATGAACCTATCAATGAATATGTCTTGAGGTACAAGATAATGTTGGCTAAAATGACTAATCATATGGTAGATAAAGATTTACAAGACATATTCAAGAAAAATTCAATTTTTCCTTTACATGAGTCCATTATTTTCAAGAGGATTAAATCTTTTGGTGACTTATGCCATGTTGTATAGGATTAGGAAATGAAGCTAATTTCATTAAATAAGCTCAATTATGTAGCAAACACACCACCTAGATCTACATCTGGTACCAAGTTTAAAATCAAACAAAGTTATAAGGTAAAACATCCTAAGCCTAAAAGTGAAACACCCACCATGGTTAATGTAGTTTCACAGTAGACTAATCAACTTATCTTATCTAATGCACTAAGGAAAAAAATTACATTCTTACTTGAGTCTCCCTTTTCATTACCCCATGGTTAGTAGAGTGTCATCTTATATCCCTCCCTCATCATATATAGTTTGATATGAATGGACTTCTATCCAAACGGTACGAGGTGAATGCTTATTGTGATTATCACTAGAGACCAGGGCATTCTATGAACAAATGTTTTACCTTGAAGCATAAGATCCAAGACCTCATTGATGACCAAACTATTATATTTGATGATCCTCCCAAGGAATCAAGTTCACAACCTAGTGATCATGAAAAATATAAAATATTTAACAATCATGTGCAAGATCATTCTAAGAAGGAACTAGAATACAAGATCATGTGCAAATGGAATATAACACACATCCTCCTCCATCACATTTTGAGCACCCATTACATGGGATAATTAGTACCTATACATGGCATAAACTTCTTATGGTTAAAAGATATTATATTAGTTTCAATGACAATGAGGTTAAGGATGATGACACTAATATTAATTTTTTATTCATTCAAGCATTCATTAATCACCAGCCTATAAACAATGTTATGATTGATAATGGTGTAATTGAAAATGTTTGTACCATGGCATTTTTTACACATCTGGGTTATATTCATCATGATTTGAATCATTCTAATAGATCAATTAGATAATTTGATGGGACCTCCTATAAGGTTCTTATCTATATTGACTTATCTTTATAGGTTGGTCTTGCATATGTGGTTACTAAAATTTTAGTTATACCTTCCACAAGAATATTTGATATGTTATTGGGAAGACCTTAGATATATACACTTCAAATTTTACCTTATACATTGCATGGGTGTGTTAAATACATTCATGCCAATTACATAATTACAATTTTTGTAATTTCATCCTCTTAAACAAGAAAAAATTATACCCAAGAAACTAATTTCAAACCTACTAAGGTTAATCCATAGAAAAAGGGTAAGTAATATGAAATACCCTTTACTAGGAATTCAATACTTAAGATACCATTACATGAGAGACATAAAATGGATTCCACTAAATCCTCATCTTCTATTATGTACCATATTAAAACATTTAGAGCACCTAAACATGTTTATAGTATTGCTAGTCCAAAGAAACCACATAGTATATAGAGATGGGTTTCACAAACCCATATTCCTATTTTACTATTTCATGATGTTAGAGTCCTATTATACATACATAGAGCATCATAGATACTATAGCAATAGATATTACACCTATACATGCTCATTAGAAGTACCACCAATTCTTTACACTAGATTCTGAGTTGGGAGATGATTATAACCATCCTTTGGAGGAGATCATAGGGAGATCTTTCCACTTCATATATTAAAAAATAACGAAAAGATAAAAATAATTAAAAAATATAAAAAGAATATTAGCATAAACATGTTCTATTGGCTCCTCAACATATGTGTCTTAGTTCTATGTTGATGGATGGCATATCAGTTATTTCTACATACACGTGTGTTTCATGATTCTAATTTAGTGTGATACAGGCATACACAAATACATTATTTATGTACTTATGGATGTTTGGATTTCCCTCTACTCACATCACTAAAATGTTAGGTTAATCCACCTCTATGATTATGATACACATAGGTTATATCATTGTATGATCTCTTCATTATCATGTTTGAGCTCTTATATACTCACACATTCCTTTATCCATGATTAAATATTTCATAAGGTACTTTATATTCTATGAAATTGACATGTTTTGATAACACATTTGATCCATGGGATACTAAAATATGTTTATGATGGTTGCTTATGCTTTCATTTACTCACTTCCTTGAGTGTCTTGCCTTGCTATTATTTTGCTTATTTGAGAATTTGAATATGTTCCTTTATTTTTATCCCCCATGCCTATGTGTTATTTATTTGACATTTGAATATGTCATTATTTTTTCTATGGACATTTGACTAAGTCATGTCCCTTCAATTATGTAGCATTTGAACAAGCCCCTTGTTTACGGTCTCCTAGGACCATTGTATGTTGACTTGATTTTAAGTGTTCTTGTGCATGTATATGTTTGCTTATTGAGCTTGTCATATTTATATCTAGACATTGTCATGATATTTATCATGAATCTTAGGCCTTCATGTGATCACATTGTTCTATGCACTTCAATGCTATATTTACCTAGACATGTTCTTCTTTATGCTACATGGTTCCACACAGATTATTTAATTATCTTCTCCTTTTGAGGTGAGATAACTAATAGTTCTTATCTTATCTCACCTCAAAGGAGGGGAAATATGAGTGGGGTAATGTCATAGAGGCTTGTCCTCCACATTAGAACTTATATTAGTTTTCATATTTCTCTATATATAGTGGGGGCATGTTATGGTAACATGCTACCCACACTTGTGTAAAATTCAAAATTGACCAAAGCACACAATCATATGATTTAGATACACATTTATGGTAGAATTCTATATGTTGGTACCACTATTACACATAGTGTTAGCATGATACATATATAAGGTGCATATGTTATGCAATGTGTGTAGACACTTAGTTTTGGCCACTTTCATGCCTAAACTGGGATTCAATTCATTTTTTATAAAATGACACATTTTAATCTTAAAAATTACTTGAATTATCCAAATTTATCTGCATAAGAGATTTTATTTCCCAGAAACATGATGAGGCTAGTTTATTTGGCATATTACCCTGTATGCACCACTAACCTAATTCATTTTTAACCCTAATCAAATCATGAACTAGTAATTTGATACTTTTGTCCTATCAATATATTAATTAATAATATTTAAAATAATTTCCAAAATCCAAAATTCACTAAGCAAGATTAATTACATTGTAAATCTTAATGACCTTGCTTAAAAATAATTGCAAATCAAATTAGTGAATTTCATTTATTAAAAAAATGGTCAAATATGAAGCCAAAAGGTTAAAGAAGCTAATAAATTTTTTATTATTTCCTAGATATTTCAAAAATTAGGAGTCACACCTCAAAAACATATAAAGTGAGTTGTCATGCCTAAAAAATATCTAAAAATGAGGTGTCAAGATTTCATAAGTGTTTTGAACCAACCTAGGGTTAGCCTAACTTAACTTAGGTATATTTAGACTCAACCCAAGTTAGAATTTAACTTAACCAACCTAGGTTTATAATTAGTTATTTGATATATAAATATAAATCCCCACACCATATGCCAACAATATTTTGTGTGTAAGTTTATTTTTTTGGAATACCTTCTTGAAGCCTTTGAGAGTAGTGTTGTAATGCCTAATTTATGCCAAGCTTCACATCAAGCCATAAGAGACTATTAGAGAGATGCTACCACCATGGAAGAGAATTAATATAAGACTTAAATAATCATAGGTCAAGCATGAACATCCTCATGCCAACAAGTAATCATCTAATTTGATAAAATAGGTAATAAATTTGTATTGTTTTTATCTCTATTTTGTGATCTTGCTTAGTATGTTATGCTCTACCTAGTTCTTAGGCAAGAATTTTTAGTCCTATTTTTATGATTGATTTTTTTCATTTATACTAAAAAATAAATAATCCACATATTATTTACTCTTCAAACACCTAAGGTACATAATGATCTAGGTAGCAAAATAGGCAACAATTTGGGTGACAGTTCCACCCCAATTGATGACGAAACTTTTGGGAGCCATAACTTTTGCACTATAGCTCCAATTGACTCACCGTTTGAACCATTTGAAAGCTAAAAATGAGGGAAAAGTTGTGATATGGAATTGATATCCACTCACTAAATTTTTACCCTCAAAAACCTAATGGAAGTGCCCCAAATTTTAATTTTAGTAGTGCAGTCTAAAAATAGTAAGTTTCTAAAAATATTAATTCCTCGAATTCTGTGTTATTTTAAAGCATGGAATTCAAACCACTTAATCTCCCTAAATATTGGTGACCTTAAAAATTCTCCCCCTACTTTCAAAATAATTATAAATAAATATATAACCCAAAATTTAAAATTAGACATCTCTTCCCAAAGATAAGCATATAGTTGTATTGTGATCTTGAGTAATAATACATCTCTTCTCAGAGAATCCATTATTACTATGTTATTTATTTATTCTTAAGATTTTTATCAATTATAAATTTTGAATTTTAGATCAGTGATATTAGAGCATTTTGTCTTGAGAGTGTATGATCTCGAGGATGAGGTCAGGCTACAAGAAGCTTAGGTGGAAAATAATAGAGCTGCCAAACTATCCACCTATTTGCTCCAAACAACTTCAAATGGTGGATGACACTGAGACATATGATTCTTTCAATAAAATGGTTAATGAATTCCTCCAATGGCAACAAGCATAGATGCTACAATAATTTTCCCAAATTCTTCAACAACTCTCGATGGGAAATTCTGGCTCCTCAGTTGCACTTCTTGGCTCCTCATCCAAGGAACATCCTTTCAGTGCCTCAACACCCTTCAAGGTTCAGGTGAATTTTGATATTCCAAAATTTGAAGGAAACATAAATGTTGACGCAGTAGAAAATTGGTTAGATCAATTATCTTCCTACTTCTCTATAAACAAATTCACCGATGGATAAAAGATCACTTTTGCTCTTTTAAAAACATCATTGCCCATGAAAAACTGGTGGGAAGTGTACAAAAAGAGGTTTAGTATAGATGACATTGGCATTGGGTGGAACTTACCTGGGATGATTTGTGGAAGTAGTGAAAGAAGAATACTATCCCATTGGAGCATATGATGATCTATATATACAGTGGTAATAACTTCACCAAGGTAAGGACCAATCTGTTCAAGATTGCACAGATATTTTTCATTCTTTGTTTGCAAGATTAGGCATCTAAGAAAGTGAGAAACATAAGACTCTCAAATATCATGGTGGACTATAATGGTACGTATGAGGGGAAATGGAACTCTTCAATTTAGAAACCATTGATGAGGCATATAAATTCACAGTGAAGATTAAGCAGAAGCATGGCAGAAAGAATATGAAGAGTTAGCCCTCAAAATGGAAAAGTGACAAGGAAGGTCAAACATGAGGCCAAAATTGGAAGCAAAAGAAGTTTCAAGATAAGAAATCCTAGAAGGGGAAGACTTTAAAATGGTGTGATTATCACAAAACTAGAACTCATTCCAAAGAATAATGTCGAGCCATCAACTCACTACTTTTTTAGTACAATACTCAACATCTACTACTCTATCTCATACACAACCCACAGTTAAAGAAAATGAAGAAGAAATTGTAGATACTGAGCCTGACACCATCATCACTTCATCATAAACCCATGAGGAAAGGCCAGATGAGAATGAAATATTGTTTCACTCCAAATTATGGGTAAAAGGTAAGCCTCTACATTTCATTCTTGATAGTGGGAGTCAAAATAATTTAATCTCTACTAAAGTTGTGAAAATTCTAAATCTATCCATGAAGCCTCATCCAAAGCCATACAATATTGGATGGTTGAGTCTAGGGAGAGACCTCTATGTCACCCATCAGTGTCTTCTTTCATATGCAATAAAAACCTTTCCAAGATGAAGTCTTGTGTGATGTGGTCAATCTAGATGTTTGTGATGTACTCCTTGGTCAACCATTCATGTATGAGTGACATGGCATCTATGAATCATGAACCTGAAGAATCACCCTCACTCTTGGACATAGTGATATAGGGTACCAAAGGTACCACCTCCCACATTTGTATCCCTGATTAGTGTTAAGTAATGTAATAAATTGGTAGAGAAGAAAAAGTAATTTGTTCTCATGGTGGTCAAACCATAAAAATCCAAGAAGGCTGATGTTGCAGTCCTAACTACACAATCAACACAACAACAAAAGTAGATAGGATGAATCATAGGAGAATATGATGACTTATTCAAGTCACCCATAGGAGTTCCACTACATTTTTAGGCAAAACATTCTATCAATTTGATCCTAGGATCACCTTTACCTAATAGTCCTATGTATCATAGATCAATTTTGGAGAATGATGAGATAAAAAGATAGATTCAAGAATTGATCCAAAAGGGTCACATCAGTCCAAGATGAAGCTTCACCTTGTGGTATCCCAATTATCTTGGCACCAAAGAAAGATGGAAGATGGAGGCTTTGCATTGACTATTGAGCCCTGAATAAAATCACTATGAAGAATCGCTACCCTTTCCCTAGGATTGATGACCTGCTGGACCAACTCCGTGGTGTGAAGTTCTTCACCAAAATTGATCTCAAATCTAGCTATCACCAAATTCACATTGATCCCATTGATGTATGGAATAATGCATTAAAATCTAAGGAGGGGCTCTTTTAATGGTTGGTTATGCCTTTTGGCTTAACTAACACACCTACAACCTTCATGAGGATGATGGATGACATCCTACGACCATTCACCAACTCATTTGTGGTTGTCTACCTAGATGACATAATCATCTATAGTAGAACATGGGAGGAACATTTGCAACATGTTTGTAAGGTGCTTCAAACACTTTGGGAGCATAGGTTGTATGCAAATCTCAACAAATACACATTCAGGATGACAATAATTCATTACCTTAGGTACATTATGAATGAGAAAGGGGTCCATGTTGATCTATAAAAGATTTAGGTTATTCAAGAATGGCCCACACTAAGGACCCTCATAGAAATTCATAGCTTCTTGGGTATTACAAATTTATATCATATGTTTTTTCTTGGATTTTCACATGTTTCTTGGTCACTAACTCAAGTGACTAAAGGAGGAGCTAAAGATACATTTTAGTGGGGTGAAATACAACAAAGGGCATTTGAGAATTTTAAGAATAGACTTTACTCAGCCCCTATTCTTGCCTTGTCAGATTTACATCAACCTTTTGAGTTGATGATAGATGCATCTAAATATGCCATGGGACCTGTCATCATGTAACATGGCCATCCTATTGCATATCATAGTGAAACTTTCACTAATACAATCAAGAAATATCTAACATATGATAAGGAGATCTATGCCATTGTGTAAGCCTACAAATAATGGAAACACTACATCTTGGGAAAAGAGATGGTCATCCAAACTGACCACAAACCATTGGAATTCATCCAAACATAGAGAAAACTATGAAATGAGAGGCACCAAAAGTGGGCCACATATCTTTAACAATTCCATCTAATAATCAAACACGAAAAAGGGAAGCTCAAATATAGCTATAGATTATCTAAGTCATCTGCCAATTACTACACTCACAATAGTTCTTGACTTGTACAGACATGAGACTACCACTTGGGGTGATGTGTAGGAAGCATATCTTACCTTTGTTGATACATATCAAGTGCTTCAAAAAGGTAAACATTTTTATTATTTATATTTTCAAGATAATGTCCTCTATCATATGGGGCACATCTGTGTTCTAGTTATAGAGTAACAGAAGATGATATGGGAAGCACATTTCAGTAGGAAAGATAGACACTTTGGTATAGAGAATACATTGGCAGTTATTCAAAAATACTTTTAATGGCCCCATATGTGAAAGGATGTGGAAAGATATCTCAAATCTTGTATCCCATGTGTGATAGCCAAGCCAACAAATAAGAAGCAAGGATTGTACATGCCATTGCTAGAACCAACCAGGCCTTGGGAATCTATCTCAATGGATTTTCTCTCAAGTTTGCCCACTTCAAAACATAGTAAGGACTATATTTTTGTGGTAGTTGATCATTTTTCAAAAATGGCTATCATGATTTCTTGTAAGAAAAATATATCTACTGAAGAAATTGCTTAACTCTATTTTCATCATGTATGTCTCCATTTTGGTCTCCCCAAGTCCATTGTCTCAGATTAAGATAGCAAGTTCCTTAGCATCTTCTGGTCCACTCTATGGAAGATTATGTGTACTAAGATAATAAAGTCCACAACCTTCCATCCATAGACTGATGGTCAAATAGAGGTGGCGAATCACTTGATTGTTCACATGATTTAGATGTATCACTCCAAACATCCACATACATGGGATGAGGGGATTCTTTTCATACAACATGGATACAATCAGGCCCTACATAGCTCAATCAAGCACAGTCCATTCCAAGTATGCTTTGGGTTCTAACCCATGGCACCAATTGATATAGTTTTTCCATTCTCCACCATGGAATACACACCTCATGAAAGATCTGAGGTAGGAAAAGAAACAAAGTTCATTGAACAAATGCAACACATCTAGCATCAAGTTCATGATATCATGGAGAAGATGAATTAGAAGTATAAGCAATGCCATGACAAACATAGGATTGCATACCATTTTTCTATGGGTGATAAGGTTTGGTTGTGGCTTTAGAATAAATGACTTGTAGGCCCACACAGAAAAATTTGGCCTCTGTGATATGGTCCCTACACCATCACCAAAAAATTTGGAGAAAATGCTTTTGAGTTGAACCTACCAGCTTACCTTAGTCTACGTCCAATATTCAATGTGGAGCTCCTCAAACCATATCATCCACCTCTATTAGACACTTTAGTCATATTAGAACAACTCGACATTGATGAGCTTGATCCACAAAGTTTTGCTCCATTAGAGGAGGATTAGATTGTGGACAAATAAATGAAGACAATAAGAAGATTCTCTATTCCCCTTTATTGAGTGGTTAAAATGGGCCAGCTTAGACACCAAGGTGAGTGGCTCACAGAGAATCAAATAGAGACACAACTACCACACCTGATGAGGAACATTGATGTAATGGGGACCATTATTTTTCAAGGAGGGAGGAATGATTCGGATAGTAATTTAGGCAACAATTCGGGTGATAGTTCCACCCTAATTGATGATGGAACTTCAAGGAGCCATAAATTTTGCACCATAACTCCAATTGAAATATCTCAAGAAAAAAGAAATAACACAGTAATAATGAATTCTCTGAGAAGAGATGTATTATTACTCATGATCACAATACAACTATATGTTTATCTCTAGGAAGAGATGTTTGATTTTC
The DNA here is from genome assembly GCA_037957365.1 of Torreya grandis. Lineage (NCBI taxonomy): Eukaryota > Viridiplantae > Streptophyta > Pinopsida > Cupressales > Taxaceae > Torreya > Torreya grandis. The sequence continues at coordinate 1,656,368 of JARHVA010003965.1, forward strand.
CATTTCAGGTTACATCTTTATTTATAACTATTTTGAAAGTAGGGGGATGATGTGGATTGTCACCAATCTCAAGGAAGATTAAGTGGTTCGACTTCCATGATTTAAAATAATACAAAATTCAAGGAATTACTATTTTTAGAAACTTACTATTTTTAGACTGCACTACTAAAATTGAAATTTGGGGCACTTCCATTGGGTTTTTGGGGGTCAAACTTCATTTAGTAGAGCTCAATGCCATATCATGATGTTATCCTCATTCTTATATTTCCAATGGTTTAAACCATGAGTCAATTGGAGCTATGCTGCAAAAGTTATGGCTCCTGAAAGTTCCATATCAATTAGGGTGGAACTGTCACCTGAATTGTCACCTAAATTGCTACCCAAAATACATAATGGCATGCTAGGTGGGACCATGTATCCTATATGGCCAAGGATAATGATATGTTAACCTTAGTTTTATTAATAAATGCATTTAATTCTTCAATTTTAAAGTTTTAGCCTTGAAATATATGTCATTATATTTTTTGAGTAGACATAAACTTTCCCCTATGTAATGGTAGCTTTTCCATCCCCATGCTGGTTTGTGGTCTTAATTTGTGAAAAAATGGTGACTTTGTAGTGGTATATTTAACCTGATAAATGGTGTCTTTGTTCTATAAAATTGATGGCTTTTCCCCTATTGAATGGTGAATTTAGTAGCTCAACTTAATCTTTGTTTATGTGTTTTACATGTTATTCTAATGGCTTCACCTAACCTAATCAGTGACTTCACCCTGATAAATGATGGCTTTGCCAAAGTTGTTTTCTATGTCTATGTTTACAAGAAATGAGAGACTTCATCTTGATAAATAGTAGCTTTGCTCTATATTTTTCCAAAAAATTGAGAGATCAAAATGTATTGTTATTTACTCACTTGATTTTTGGATTCTAGGAAATCAAACCCCCTATCATTTTATAGGACCTAAAGTGGAGAGAGAGAAGCTTAAACATTGTTAAATTCTCACATATATTTTGTTTGGTGTTTAAAATACACTTAGTCACATTTGTCTTTTAGTTACTTTCAAAGTTTTTAAATGTGTAAACAAGGCCAAGGGGACAAAATTTCAATCACACTTAGATTTGATGCTATTAAAAGGAACATACATTTTAGTTAGAGATCTTAAGAGATGAATCACTTTATGTTTGGTTTTTGTTATTAGGTAAATTTCACAAGTTTATTAACTAGTTTCTTTATTTATGGTGAATTAGAAACTATTACATGCATGTTCTCCCCCCATCCCCTCTAGGGAACTCAGGTGACCAAAAGTGCTTAGTTATTTTCCTTTGTTTGTAAAGTTCTGTCAGAAAGAATGTCATTTATGATCTCCCCAAATTATGAGTGACTTGGGTGACCCAAAATGAACTCTAAAGTCTTTCCATTTTAATTTATTTATTTTTATGAATTTTGATTGTGGGAGGGAGTTCATTTCCTTCCCATGAGTTATTTAGGGGTGTGTTAACCTAGGGTTTCATCTCCCAGCATCATACCAACCCCACTCTATGGTGGGGTATAAAAACTGGGCAAACTATTGGATGGTATAGTGGTAAATGGTTAGCCTGTCCATCTTAATGGGTACCTAGGCCATGTAGTAGACATACATCAAAATTCAATAATAAGTACATGGATGATTTTTTTATGTAAAGCATTATGCCATTGCATAACATGACAGGTGGTTTGGACTCAATTAATGTTATTGTGCCCTTATGTTAGCCACCATTTGGACCATTTAGTATATTTGAGATATATATATTTTTAAGTAAACCCACTTGTCATATAATTTCTTGCCAAATGTCAAGTTCTCCTCACTCTAAGTTCATGACACATAAATTCTTGAGAGATAGAGGGGGGTGTAAAAACTCTACCTACACCTATACTTTAATTTTTGGATTAATACTTAATTACTCTCAACCATTGGTATATCAATGAAATATCTAATAAATACTACACACACCTATGTCAATTTTAGATATATGGCAATCCATTAGTGCTAATTCTATTTCTTATTTAATTTGCATGTGTGTTTTTAGACTAAAATTGTTTGTTTATATTATCACATCAAAAGAAAATACAAAACATCATGTTATTTTCATACCCCTTCAGCCTAAAAGGTGTTAATCTTCCCATTTTGTGTCACACATTTTCCCTTGGATTATTATTCTATAACCATTTGTGTGCCACTTATTTAAATAGGGTGTTTTTACATTGCCCATTTTGTCTCAAACATTTTCATTGAATTTTTTAGTCCAAAACCATTGTCATGACATTTGTTTCAAAGAAAATTGTTAGACTACCAAAATCATTCCAAACTTCTTGTCACTTTTAAAACCAAGTTCAAAACCATTATTATACCTCTCTTATTTTAAATGTGTAGTTATACTACCCATTTTGGTCTAGCCCATTTGCATTAGAATATTTGAGTCTTTTCATATTAATTTTGAAACTCAACCTTTCAAAGTGCCAATTATAAACTAATCAAGTTTATACCAAAGCTTCATCTAATTCAGGCTTAGGTTTTCTACCTTTTATTTTTAGATTAAGTTACTTGAGTTGATTTATTTTTTGATCTAAAAGACCCCTTGCATAGAACCTAGCATTTTTTGTTTGTTTTGTACCTTGATTGAGTGTCCTTTTAATCCAATTTGTTACCATGTGCCTTATTTGGAGTTTTTTGTGACAAATTCTAAATGTTCTAGTTCCACTATTCTAAAAGTTTCTTGCGAATCAAGTATCAAATCTTTAGTGAGTCAATCATTGAGTGTCACCCAAGCCAATTTCCTTAATTTATTTTATTTTTGAGTTCTTATTTTATTTATTTATTTTTGAGTCTAGCCTTATTTTTTACACTAATGATTATAATTATCACTAGGAAAATCATTTCTATCCTTTGATCCTAGTTTACAATTGTTCTACTTTGTCTAGACACTTTTGTCACTAACTATGATCGACTTTGGTAAAATCAATACCTTATCCATAGACAAGTCTTTGAGATTTTGTGTTACTTTTTCCACTAAATATAACTAACTTTGGGAAAATCAATTCATTTGTTAGACCATTTTCAATTTTGTTTTATTCTACCTTTGCCTAGTCTAGTTGTTTTACCCTTTGTACTTATTTTATAGAGTCAAAGGTTATTTATTTAAACCTTTATTTTTTATTACCTTAAGACCATTTATTTTTCACGTGACCTATCCATAGCTTTGAATATGACCTGTTACACATGTAGTGAGGCCATGTATAATCCAAACTATGATAACTTTATGACCAATGATCCTTTTTTCCAAGATTTATATGACAATGTAGTTTATGAGATGGATCCCTATCCATATTATAACATTATAAACATTAAACAAAGGCATGAACATTTAGCATAGTATTTGGTGACTATACATCCTTATCCATACCAAGAGCCAAAGTAAATGGAATAGTTTCTCACTCAAATTATGCCTAAAATTGAACAAAGCCAACAATAAGAGCCTTATTGTGTTATGATTCCAACATAAACAAACTATGATCTTTACTTTGTTGAATTTCATATGTTAGAGAACAAATATGAAATTTTCATTAGAACTGTCAAAGTAGGATCCATGTTTATATGAGACTTCCCACATGAAAGTATGAGTATTTTTATTATAACTCCTACTAATATACTTTAAATTCAACCATTTAAATAGGAATCAACTATTTATATTTAAGATCTAGTCTAAATGCCACATCAAGACCAAAATATTCTTGAAAAATGGAAATGCCCTATGGATGAACAAATCGAATAGGTAAAATAAGCATACCAAAACTATCTCAACCTAACCCACAATATTAACACAAGATTTATTTCTAGCATGCCAATTATTGAGATATCCCCATCCACAAGGCAAAAAATAAATGTTTTATGCTACACAAGCCAAAATATAGATCCACTTAGCCAAATCACATAATTTGATGACATGTATAATGTCCTTATTTTGACAGAAGATACTCCTACTCAAATGAAATACCTCACTCAGAATTTAATAGATAACACTCAAGTGCATTCTAATTTAAACCAAAGTGGGTCTAGTTTACTATAGATTAATACACAGAAGATTCTTCTAAATAATGCCATGAGTGGATTGCAATAGTAGGGGATATGTACGCCTACTTCTAAAAATTAAAAATAAATCTCCTCTCCTCAACTAGTGTTTTCCTCAAGTGTGCAATAGGGGTAACAAACCAACAATAGACCAACTTACCACTACAACAAGTGTAGAACACTATGCCACCTCAATAGGTGACAATAAATGTTTTACCACAACAAGCACAGACTAATATACCTTATCAATCAAAAAAATTGTGTAACTAATAACTAATTCCTATTGGTCAAAAAGTGATATTTGGTCAACAATAACAAATTCCAAACCCCCAATAGTTGCCTAACCAACAAGAACTATTCAATATTAAGTGTTAATCTAATAATAGGTGTTCAACCAACAACAAGGTCCTTATATACAATAAGTACCCGGTGATAAGAAACAATCACCTTTCACCTAATGCGTATCACATGTACAATAAATATCCAACTATCAACACCTCTAATAGTTAGGATCTATTTGGTAAAATGTTCCCTATATGCAATAGGGTTCAACAAGTAGGCAGTAAACTCCCTCCTAAACCCAATAATACCAACACATTTTGTAGAGCCAAATGACTTTACCATAGCCACAATTAACTATCTAGGGTTATGTATCCAACCTAAACTATAATATGCTTCAAAATTTGTGTATTCTTTATCCACAATATAATCCCAATGCATAGATATGCATACCTAGTCATCTAGCCAATTCAACCAACATTCCATATTATACCCACCCTGGTCAAGGTAATCTACCTCTAACTACACAACATCAACAACAATAGGCCACTCCATCTTATTTCCTTTCCCAAGAGTTTAAATAGATTTAAGATGTAATTCAAGCTATATAGATTGGAAAACAAACAAAGTCAAATTGGATGAAATACGCTCTTATCCATTCACCACGGAGTATTTTAAAATACCATTTCTATTAGGTTATGAGCCACCTAAATTCGATAAATATAAAGGCAAAGATAACCCTAAAGATCATATAAAATAATTATTTATTTCCTACTATCTAGTGGCATATAATGATATATACTTGCTTCTTCTCTATACTAGGAGTCTAGCTAGACAAGCCTTGGAATGGCTATTGAAATTAACAAAGAATTTTGTACCTAACTTTGATGATCTTTTAGAGAAGTTTTTAAAACACTTTTCATACAATCTCGAGCGCATAATTACTATTTTGGATTTAGGCAAAGCTAAATAGAAGACTGGTGAAAGCTTCATTTCAAACTTACAATATTGGAGAGCACCAGTGAGCCAATTTAATCATAATCTATTAGATAAATAGTTGGCCACAATATTTACTAGGATCTTACATAATGAGATATCATACCATCTCGAGCTACAATGTGTTGATACATTTGAAGAGGTTATAGATAAAGGAATATAGATTGAGAAATCCCTTATCAATAAAGGGATAATCAAGATATCCTCTTCTAATTAGAACTAGAACTAAAACCAAGGGTAAAACCATAATCAAAACCCAATTCAAATACCATATTTAATGCCACCTCAAGTCAACAATAATGAGAGACATAAACCTTATAACTACAATAAGAATGTTGTTGGTAATGGGGTTACTTAATGACACCATGTTTAGATGGTGCAAACATTGATTGTTCATTTACCTCCACCCACTCAAAAACCACCTCCTCCATACATTCAATCAAGACTTCCACAAAATCAACCACCACAAAATCAAAACCAATTACAAACCCCTCCTTAGAGGAGAAGACCACCCACTACTAGACCATTTACTAACCCTGGTGAGCCTATTAAATTTATGTTATGAATATTATTTCAGTTAAATATGATTAGTTGGCCAATACTGAAGACATTTATTGAAGGGGCTACTTTTCCTAATTGGTATAAAGAACATGAGTTTTATGAGTACCATCATGTTAGAGGACATTCCATAAGATGGTGTATCTAACTCAAGCATTTGATTGAGAATATGTTAGAAAATAGAGAGATAGAAAGAGACACATACTCTCCTATAAACAATCATAACTTGGGTATCTACTAGAATCCATTTCCCCAAGATGAAAATAATAATAACTAGAAACAATACCAATAACAACAATAAAAACAACATTGAACTCCACTAAAAAATTAGCAAAAATAATGTCAACCACAATAATAGTAGCAAAATGGTTAGAACCAAGGACAAAATGATCAAACCAACCAAATAGGTCATCATGTCATTGTGTATACCTATAACAATGTTTTAGGACACATTTCATGTATTCATTTTATGATTATGACTATCAACCCTAGACCAACTATAAATAGATCTAGACCTTTGCCTAATAGTGCCTATTTTCCAACCAATGCTTATCAACCCTATTATGTTGGTGATTATTATATAGACTGTGAAGATAATTAGGCTCAATATCATCTTAGAATTATCATTCTAGTACTCATTTCCCACCCAGCCAACTACCAAATTTGAGTTCCAAATCGAGATTGTAAAAATACAACTCGATGATCCAAGGTCATTATCAAAGGATCATAGTTAAATACTATAAATGAGATAATAAACCTTTTATACCTATCATTAATTAGCTAATGGACAAAACTAAGGGGAAGACCTATGATATGTTGGAACAACTAAAGAATGCACCTACACATATATCCATCATGGATTTGTTGTGTATGTCTACCATCTAAAAATACATCCTAAATCAATATTTGAACCAATCCCTTATGTTAGATGATATCACTTTAGACAAATTCCAAGCCATGGTGGGACACTTGGCTCCTGGCCAATATCTCACCTTTGACCAAAGTGATATGTCATATTTAGGCCCTTTGCATAATAACCCATTGTACATTGAGGTCTGTATAATGAACCATAGAGTTAAACATGTCCTTATAGATAATGGTTTAGGTCTCAACATTATGTCTCTAAAGTTTTTCAAACATCTTGGATATATATTAGATAACTTGTAGCTAGATACCATCATTACTAAGCCATATGATAATGAAAAAAGAGAGTCTCAAGGTATTATTAGCTTGCTAGTGGTCAGTAGGCCATTGACCCACAATTCTCTCTGTTATGTTTTAGACCTAAAATTATCTTATAATATATTATTGGACTGACCATAGATCCATGAAATCAGGGATATAAATTCTACATTGCATCATTCTATCAAATTTCCACATTTAGGAATGGAAGTGACTAACCAACTGATCTTCATCCATATCAGTATTGTCAATGACTTTAAGCCAAGTATAAAAACTATAACTACCAATTTAGTATGAATCCTATGCCCAAATTAGATAGAGGAATAGCTGAGTAAGGAAAAGTCATTGAATTAGGCCTAGAAGCTAATTACATTGACCTAGATAGCTTATCCTCTACCTCATCCATGGCTCCACTATAAATTTCCAACCACTTATATATAATTGATAAAGGTCTGGGAGAATATAGTACCCATAATGTATTCCATATTTCCAAATTACCTAAAAATATAAAATCTTATGGGAGACCTAAGACCAAAATTACTCATATGAAGTGGGAAACCAAAGGAAAATCTCAATTAAACAATCCCATTATTTTCAAATTGGCCTCTAGCCTAGAACAAGACCCCTTGGCCAAATATGATTCATAGATCTACATTGATGAGTTAACTGACTATTATCAAAGTGCAAATTATCCTATCCCTAACCAGATTATGGATCATCTAGCTTATGAAGGTAGAGGCCTAGGGATACATCAATAAGGCATGATCAAACCAGTGTCAATGACCAAGTACAAAGGTACTTATAGTATTGGATTCAAACTATCTGGGGGTGACCTCACATACCTTATTCATGTTCTAACACCAATTATTAATGATGATGATTTTAATAATGACTCAAGAATGATTATAACATCTAAAATGAATTAGCTACTACAAATTTATTTAACCCCTATGTCATTTGCACTATTAACCCTATTACCAACCTTCACATTAACCCTTTACCATCCACAGTTGACATAATATGACCATCAAGAGTAAACAATGCCATTAAATAATTTTAAAAATGGTTAGGCTATATATAACTTTTTGGGATTAAGGAGTCACATTCTTCTTGGAGACCATAAGTAGGGATTTTCTATTAGATTAGATCCTGCTACCCACTTTAGAGAGTAGGTGAACTTCCCTAGCCAAAAAATAAATAAAATCAAACATTGAGGTCTGAAAGTGAAAACCTCTTTGAGGCTCTTTATGACCAGGGAAAAAGTAAAGAGAAAGGTTAGTTTCTTGGTGAAAAAAAGTTTTTGGTTCCATTAGATGAGTATGTTCAACCCTCTTCCTACAAAGCATAGGAGACCTATAGTCCAAATCCTATTTATGGACCAGATATTAGTGCTAATAAGTGGCTAGATTTTTACCAAATTATTCAAGAATGCTCATAGGTATTTGTTTCATGGCTAATGACAGCATTAGGATATTTGGATTCATCTTGCTTAAGAGAATTAGATGAGCTAGTCCATTTGGAGGACTTTTACATTGATAATCAGTTTAATTCCTTATTGATTATTTTAGACTATGCTTCAATGCTTCTTGTGGAGGACACTTCAAAGGTTAATATTGGGACTCTAGAAGACCCAAAGTGGAATAAACTAGGCGCATCCCTCACTGAGGAGGAATGTGAATATTTTACAACCTTTTCGAGGGAATTTGTTGACATATTTTCATGGGCCTATTCGAATATGTTAGGTTTGGAACCCACCTTCATTGTACATAATATTTTTGTACATCATAATGACATTAAGTATAATCTATGTAATATGCATCATCGTATTATTGTACTAATCAAAAAAGAATTGGAAAAAATCTTAGATGCAATATACATCAGGTCGATAAACTATTTATAGTGAATTTCAAACATTATACTAGTAATTAAGAAACTAGAAGGTATCTAAAGTTTCATCAATTTTAGAGATAACAACAACTCCTACCCAAAATATGACTTTCCTTTGCCTAATACTGACATGATAGTTAACCTAATGGCCAATTATGAAATGATCTCTCTAATGGATGGATTTGTAAGGTATAATAATATTAGAATAACACTAGAAGACCAGCACAAGATAACATTCACCATACAATGGGGAACATTTTATTATTAGGTGATGTCCTTTGGACTTAAGAATTTCATATCCTCTTACCAAAGAGCTATGGTAGTGATTTTCCATGACATAATGCATGACATTATTAAGGACTATGTCAATGATATCTTGGGTAAATCAAAGACTCATATTGATCATCTAGCCATACTATGAATAATATTTAAGTGAATTCATGACTAAAATGTCATGATTAATATGAAGAAATGTGTATTTGATGTCATTTATGAAAAACTATTAGGTTTCATTGTCTCTTCTAGGGGAATTAAATTTGACCCAACCAAAGTTTGTGTAATTACATAAATATTAGCATTGTCTATCTTGAAGTAGCTTCATATTTTTTAGGGCAAAATTCAATCTACTAGATGTTTCATCTCATAATTAGCTGACAAATGCCATCCATCTATGCACTTGATGAGTAAAGGTGTTAAATTTTCCTAGAATTAAGAGTGCAAAAAATCATTCAATCAACTTAAATAATATCTTGTCAACCCACCTATTTTATTACCACCAACACCAAACAAGCCATTACTTCTTTACCTATCAATAGCTGAGAATGTTTTGGGGGCACTTTTGGCATAGCATGATGAACAGGGAAATGAACATGTTGTGTATTATTTGAGTTGAACATTGGTTGTTTATGATCATAACTATACACTGATTTAAAAATCCTATTTAGTAATGGTATTCACAGTCCAAAATTTGTGTCATTATATATTAAACAACAAAACTATTGGGCCCCTTTTTGTGATAAGTAGTGGATCCATGCCAACTCCACGAACACCTAGGCACATGACAATCTTAGAGATGATTAATGTTTTATCTTATATAAGTACCAACTAGATGGTGGCTAATGACCCTTTTTAAACCAAGCAACATTAGGAAATGGTCTCATGGGACAATACTAGGCCATTAAAGACAAGTAACTCCTTTTGAATCAAGTAGCATTGGGAAGCATGCATATAGGAGAGTGACTACACATTAAAAATAAGGCATAGTGTAAATAGTTGGATGTGTGCTTCCAACACCAACATAATTATTAGTTTGATCCATTTTTCATGATCCTAGGATGATTTAAAGCATATAAAAGGAAGCTAAGTTTAGTTGAAAAGGATATTCAAAATGGTGTAGCAAAGCTCTAGTGAATTACTAATGGATAGTTACCATTAGTGTTATGACTTAAGTTGGGATGTTTTTTTATTCTCCCTTTGTAATGCCCAAGCTCACCTATGAGCTTGGATTTATAAATTTATGTTTAGAACTTACTCAATTTATATGGACTATGCATGCATTATTATTGAACTCCATTAATGAAGAACACTATTTGAATGTTTATTGATTGCATGTTTTATTATTTTGATGTATATTGAGCTATCATAAGTTTCTAACTTAAATCGCTCCTGGTAGACATATAGTTGTCAATAAACCCTACACATATGATAGGAAATGTGATAATTATGGTTAAGACCATGTGCCTTGAATGATATCTACACCTCAGTGCAAGACCATACCTAAGTCCCCTGACCAGATAACTAGTTGGCCATCAAGTACTTGAATGCCATTCAACCTATGAAACCCAAGACTTGCACCCATAAATACATAAACATCATTATACTAACCCAATCCCTTGAAGAATAGAGTTACACCATGGCACAACTAGCCCAATATAGACCTTGATCCCTTCTCTACTATGCTTTGGGTAAAAACATAAGGCTTACACTTTATGTACATTGATGTCAATGTAGCCAAGTGATAAATGTTGAGCACCATAGGATTAGTCAAGGACAATACCCTTATAAAAGAAGCCTAAATCTAAACTAAATATTTAGGTAAGTGCATGACTAGGCCCATGAATTAAAGGCTAAATTTTATATAATATTTTGGTTTTGTTGTTACGACATGTTAAATTTTGTTGCTATAATGGTGCACTAGGACAATGCTCTGAATCTCCCTTGAGAACATCAAGAACTAGATGGAATGAGTGGAAGATAATTTTGCATTGAGGCATCTAACCTATAGAGGATAAAACTTGAGGAAGTAAGTCTAGAGCCATTTGTATGATGCCTTGTATGAGGTATTCTTTTGAAAACTATCAAAATGAGTGTACCACTAGTTGGTTGCTTATGTGACCCATAGAAGCTGAAGCTATAGAAAACACCTCAAATGGAGGAAAAAATACCTATAAAGGCTTTAGAAATTTTATTCCACCTAAACTAAAACTACAAACAAATGGTGGAAAGGGTTATTGAATAGCTACATTCTTGAGTTCATAGTCTTGATGCACTCTTGCCTTGAAGAAGTAGAGTATCAATTCTTGCATGAGCTTAGAGGCATGTTTATGGAGGAACTCAATATTAAACTCAAGAAGTTGATGGTAGATTATGGCTTCAAAATAATGAGGATAGAAGGCTAAAATCCTCTCATGTATGAGCAATACAATGAGGAATAAGGGAACATGTAGGTGAGGCATAATAGAAGAAGATGAGAAGATTGACAACCAAGAGCTCAGGAGATAGGATTATAATAAGAAGAGGCACAAACTGATAGAATATTTGGAACTTATAAGTACAAAAAGGACCCATAACAATTGGGAAGGCCATGGGGAAGGATCTCTTGAATGGTGGCCATGCCCAAAGGAAACATCCCTTAAAGCCTTAGAACAAGCTCCACAATTATTAGGTGAATGCTCAGGGTCCCTTAAAAATGTGACCATTAAAGATGCACCAAATGCACTTACCCCTTTTGAACATACAACATGAGATCATTCACTAGATTCCCCAAAGGAAAATATAAGATTGATAACTAACCTCATTATTGATGTAGACTTTGATCATCTTACAAATTTAGACCAAAAGTTTTTGATTGAACAAGTTATCTCATGTGAGAAGGTAAGTGAAGATACCTCTAGACTTCAAGGTGCTATATTGAATATATAAAATGTGATCTCAAGCACCCTAGTTTAGCCAATGTTACTTATGTAACTTGGGTAATAGCCCATAAGAAATGGCCATGTGCCACTAGTCAGTAGTATGGCACCATTATCTTCTATGACACCAGTAATAACCATCAAACTAAGACCTAGCCTATTGGTTAGAAGCCTTGGAGGCTAATTCCAAGATAAGCACCAAGAATATAAGCACCTCAAGTACCAGCTACCCCTAGTCCCAGATCTATTATGATATGGTCATCCACCTACTAGAGTATTGTGGCATAGAGAATGCCATAGAGCATGTGCTCAAGTGTGAGTTATAATGGCATGCTTGGGGAATAATCCAGTTTGAGTGCAAGGTAACCCATTTCATGAAAACTTTACTTGATTGTACCCATACTTAGTGAAGGAATTTTGATGCTAACTAGGCTATGGTTGATTATGACACTTTGAAGGGAGCCTTCTTGAAAGAGTTTAATAGACTTGATTTTGAGTAGTAAAGCATCACCACACTCAAGGAGATAAACTAGGGATCATAAAAGAATGTGTACTTGTATGATGATGGATTTAAGACCCTCCTATCCAAGATCCCTTATGATATTCACCCCTCCTATCATGTGCAATAGTTCATTAGAAGACTGCTGGTGCCTTTTAGAAGGATGTTGTCCATGAAAACATTCATAGACATTTGAGAAGTACTTATATGCATGCTTAGGTCCAAGGTAGTTGAGAGCACCGATACAAACATTAGCCCATTAATATAGGCACAAATTACATCTATGGGCTCCCAACTATAGAAGTTGACCTCTAGTTCATTGTAAGATGCTCAAATCTAGTTATGGTGTACTAAGTATGAGATGGAGTGGCATAATAGAAATAACTACCCTCAAAATAATGTGTCCACATTGTTTCTCAACTATGAAGTTTGTCATGAGGTGCATAATGTTCATAACTACTCCTTATTGTAATGTGTCAGCCAAGTTATAACAATTATCTATTATAATTTGTGTAATGCCTACACTCACAACATAATTTAATGCAAAGTAATTGATGAAATGAACCATAACATGGAGAGAGGCACATGATAGAATACTAAAATAGTTAGAGGGTAGGTGAACCAATGGAATGAGGGTTATAGCCAATAAAATACTAGATATGGGAATTAAAGAGCCTCCATAGGGTGACATAGAGGATACATTAGAGTAAGATTCCCACCATGACCATGCTACAAGTGTAGGTCGATCGAGCACTCTCAATGTGATTGCCTGATGCATCTAATGTGTAACTATTTTCTAGGACTGTATGTAATCAAGGAGTTCTCTAACTTGTACAAAAATATAACCCAAGTTAAAATGGGTGTCGATAGGGGTATAGGGATGATCAATCATGAGCCTAAATATATGAAATGGGCTCCAAAGGTGTATCCAACATGAATATATATAATCAAGTGTAGGAAACCACATGAAGTGGGTTCACCACTCAAGCACTAACTATGCTAACACAAGAGTTACACCTATAATATGGAAAACCAAGATTTACTAAGTGCATAACATGGCTTGAGCCAAAATTTGTGCCCTACCCTAACCCAACATGTCAAAAGGACATCCTATAATAAACCATGAGTGTAAAACAAAATTTTTACAGAGAACTCTAGTTGGCTAAAGGCCTAGAGTTGTAAGATACCACCTCACATAAAAATCAAGATAGCCAAGAGGCTAAAATATAGGAACTAATGAAATATCTTATGCCTCTTGCAAATTGATGTGATAATTCCCCTACTAAAATATTTACTCTTAGAACATGCAAGAGGAAAGCCAAGTGAATTTGTTGAGCCCCAAATAATTAAAGTTGTTGCACCACATATTGAGTTGGCATGTGAAGTAAGACATACTTAGAATATAGATAATGACCAAGAGTTACTAGTCAATTCCACTATCGATGGATGGTCCATCTGTGAGGTGCTGAGTGACACCAGTGTAGAGGTTAATAGCTTGACCAAAAATGCATGGGAAAATATGGGCAAGCCAACCTTGAAACCTTCACCCTATGTACTTTTCATGGCCAACAAGACCCAAACATAACTAATCATAATTATATAGGGTGCCATTGTAGATATTATGGGCACCTAATTCCATGATAACTTCAAGGTTATTGAGTTGGTTGAATAAGATAACTGCACAATGCTTCTAGGAAGACCTTGGTGCTACACTAGTAATACATATATGCACTTCAATAAGTGATACATGACCTTAAAAAATGGAAAATAAATGGTAGTGATCCCCCTTTCAAGTTACCAAGGACCCCTCTATGTAGATAGCATTGATCTAGAGGATGAGATCAGCCATATTTATAACCTCATGGTGAAAGGCACTGAGAATCTCAACCCTTCTAATCAAGGAGTGTTCTCTTGGGAGGATAAGTATTTAGCCTTAGACATCACTAATATCACTTTCAATTGATGGATTGAAGAGGCTTATGATATCATTGGTCATATATGCCACTCACTCAAATAAAATGTGCCAAACCCTGTGAAGACTAGTTAGGTCCATATTGATCACACTCTAAAGTGATGGGTCCTATGCTAGAAGGAAAAAGTAAAGAGGGTACTCTACTTGAGAAAAGGAAAGCTTGTAGTACTCCTAAAATTTTAAGGGAAAATCCCAATGGAAAGGTATGTTCATGACCTTGAAGCATGCATCCCTGAAGAGATAGAATGGTTGTACTTTATTCACCTTGAGGAACACTATCATGTGTTGGTGGGTAGCATAAATGTCTAACTTTCCAACTTGTCTAGAGGTAAAAGTAGACATGTATACCAAATTTTGGAGGAGTAACAAGAACTTAGATATCTCAACATTCTTTGGTGACTTTGACTCCATAGCGCATGTATGCCTATACAAAAAGACATAGACTAATTGCGATGTAACTTCCCCAAAGAAGTTATGAGTGCACACTTTTGATATAAATCTAAAGACATGGGCATGGGCATGGTACATGGTTAATGAGATGCATCAAGAGATAACTAATTGAGAGGCCTTTAAGGAGAAGTTTGTTTATGCCTTCTCCTTTTCCTCATAGAACTTGGAATTGGTCAAGTTATTATAAGTTATTTAGAGGGAAATATTCAAGGACACCACAATCCTTGAAGATCACTTAAAGGCCATATTTAGATTTAAAAAGGTTAGCACTCCTAACCCTATTTAAGGAACAAACTCTCAATAGTGACTCGAGCAAGGAAGATGATGAAACATGGAAGGGGGACTACTAGAAAACACTAATTACTAGAAGAAAGATCATGCACCAATTGGATGATAGCACTCACAGTGAAGAAGACTCCAGTCATATTCATGTTGAGACAATAGAGGGAACTTGTAAAGTTGAGGACTCACACCAGGAGAAGAATGAGACATACCATGCACCATTAAAGACCATCAAAGTGGACATTAGTACAAAAAGAAAGCCTAAGATGGCTACTCTAGGCACCTATTGGTTTGATGCAAATTTGGCATGCATCATTGACCTCATGAAGGAGTTCTAAGACTTATTCCCTAGGACTTATTAGGATATGAAATTTATCCACCCATATCTTGGGAAGATGAGCATAAAGTTAATTGATGGTACAAGACTAGTCAAAAATCACCCCTATAGGATAAATCCCAACCTCCATGCTAAGGTCAAAATAGAGATCAGTGTTATGCTAAGTGCAGGGGTCCTTTACCCTATGCAAGAGTCTAAGTGGGTGAGCCCAATAATAATAATAATTAATAAGGATGGGTG
Source organism: Torreya grandis (assembly GCA_037957365.1). Taxonomy (NCBI): domain Eukaryota; kingdom Viridiplantae; phylum Streptophyta; class Pinopsida; order Cupressales; family Taxaceae; genus Torreya; species Torreya grandis. The sequence goes on from JARHVA010003965.1 coordinate 1,672,347, forward strand.
TATTCACATTTTTATTTATTATATAATGTTGAATGTTGCCTATGTAAATGGCCCCTTCTTAAATCCATTCACTGAAAAAGTCTTAGAAAGCATTGCAGGTTGTAAAATATACACCTTCACTAATGAGTTCTTTAGCTACCACCAAGTTTAGATTCAAGAGGATGATCCTAAAATAACCTTTGCAATTGAATGGGGTTATTTTTTTTATAACATGATGCCCTTTGGACTCAAGAATGCACTAGTCATGTGTCTTAAGAGTGGTGATCACCATGTTCAAGGATTTCATCCACAAGTTCTTCCAAGTTTATCTAGATGATTAGATAGTATATGGCCTCATTAAGGACCACTATGATAGATTGTGCCTAATTTTTGAGGGGTGAATGTAGATTCATATATCCCTGAACCTAAAAAGGTGCATCTTCATAACACCATTTGAAACCCTACTCTGGCACATCATCTATAAGGATAGTTTGCTAATCGATCCAATAAATATCACCATCATCATTCATTATAAAATCCTTCCACATGTAAATACATCCATGCCTTTCTTGGCCACTATGGATACAAAAAATATATATATAAGGAGTTATGCCAAGATTATGGCACCACTAGAAGAGATTTTATGTAAGGATGGACCATTCTACTAGGGTGAAGCATAAAAGGATGCCTTCAAGACCCTAAATCTTAGATTAGATAGTGTTCCTATCTTATATTTCCCTATCTAGACAACTCATTTTCATGTCCATGTCAATGTTTTTGGCTCTATGATTGGTAAAATCTTGGTGAAACCTGGGAAAGGTAAGATGGATCATCCCATTTCCTTCATCAGTAGAAAGTTGACCTCAATAGATCATAATTACACAATGATAGAGAATAAGGCACTCACCATGTTCTATGCCTTAAAATAATTTAGATAATATTTGATGATAGCCTCATTCATATTTTTCACTAATCATGAGGTGCTCAAGTACCTCATGAACAAGCCTATTTTACATGGGTGCACATGTAGATGGATATTTATATTTTATGAATTATAGTTCTCCATTATTGTTAAGCCTAAAAAGTATAACTTGGGGCCATATCATTTATCCTACATCAATTCTAGCTATGCAACTACACCTATTGAGAATGACATGCCATACATGAAATTGTATAGATTCTAATATGTCCCTAAGGATTTGGCAAATATAATCACCTTTATAAATTATGGAGTTGTACCCTAGATTATGACAAATAAGGAGAAGAAGCATCTAGTAGTTCATGTCACCCCCTTTCAACTCATTAGCAAAGAACTATTAAAATAAGTAGAGATGAAGTACTACACCAATGTGTCTTGGAGTGGGAAAGAGACTCCATCTTGCAAGAGGTACATGAAGGCATCATAGGAGGACATTGCATTGGAGACACAACATCATGAAAAGTCTTGAAATTAGGATTATGGTGGCCAAGTTTGTTCTTAGATGCAAATGACTATGTCAAGGCCTACAACATATGCCAACACATAGGGATGCCCAACCATTGGGATGAGATGCCCCTCATCCCCATTCTTTCCTAGGCATAGTTGAGAAATAAGCCATTGATTTTATTGGCCTAATAAATCCTACAAGGTATATTCTGGTGGCCATAGATTATTTTACCAAGTGGGTTAAGGCCATGCCAATAAAAGACTAAAAATTTTCCATAGTCATGCACTTCATTTGAGAAAACATAATAATTTAATATGGGTGCTTGATCAATCTGAATAACAATAAGGTCACTCACTTTATCAATAAAATAGTGTGTATCTTACTGATTGAGTATATGGTGGTGCACCACAAAATGACCCCTTCTCATTCATAGGCAAATGACATAGCTAAGGCATTTAAAAAATACTAGGAACTACCTCATAAATATGTATGACATTAGTCATAAGATTGGGATGATCGATTATCAATGATTTTATGGGCATATTACACAACCTATAAATTATTGAACATGGATACACCATTTCAACTAGTGTTTGGCATTAAGGTGAGCCTACCAATGGAGTTCTTGGTACCATCATTACACATTGCATGCATTAGTGAGTTAGATGAATAAGATTAATGGAACATAAGGTTGAAGGACTTAGATCACTTAGATGAGATTCATGCCCAAGAAAAGTGGAGCCAACCAATAGAAAAGGCACATCAGAAGCTCTAACATGATAAGAATATAAATAACAAGAAACTAGAAGAAGTCACATTAGTTTTTCTCTATGACTCCATGTACTTCAAGCACCCAAGCAAATTGTAGATAAGGTGGATGGGCCCCTATATCATCCACCACATATTGGATATAGGCAAATGCAAAATGTGCATGATGATTGACAAAATATTCCCTAAGAATTTTAATGAAAAAGGGTTGAATCCATATCGATAATAGGATGGTACTTACGTTATGAGAACATCAACTTTTCACTATTTGGTTTGAGTTGAGATGATAAAAATAATGTTTGGCACAAGCCAAATAGTTTTTTTTTGTTGTATTCTTTAGGTAGTAGTGTAAAGAGTGTAGAAGCGGTGCTTTGAATCCAACTAAGAAAATATTCTAGCACTTCACTCATAATTTTAGTTGGGTGAGTCAAGCACTTGTGCTTAATAAACACCTAAGGTTAGACACCTAATTTTTGGGGAAAGTAAAGATTGCCAACATTAAACAAAGGAAGTTCACTAGACCACTATGCATCATATCCCAGATGCAGAGTGATTTCAATCCCTAGGTAAAACTTCATCTAGCCTTTTATGCAATCACCTGAGGCCATACATATAATTTTTGGGTATATGAAACTCACTAGACTCATGAGGAAGATGTAAAAAATCCATGTGTGCAAGGGATAGCTTATAGGGTCCTTAAAATCCCAAGGAATAAATACTCTAACGCTTTTATGAATAATGCCAGTCAGGTGAGTCAAACCCATTTGCTTACTAAGCACCTAGGGCTAGACACCTAAGTTTTTGGTTACAAGTAGGTTTCGAGACTTTGAATAAATAGGAACCAAGTGAAGATGAAAAACATGATTGTGCATAAGAGAAAAAGTGAATATGCACAATATGATCATGCATAATAGGACTATAAGAGGAGAATAAAGTGATAGAAGGCTAGCATAAGGGATTTGTATGGGATAATATAGGCCAAGGTAAAATGAACCAAAAGAAACTAACTAAGATAGATAAGTGTGTTTGAAATAGAATTGTAGCAAGAAGAGAAGATGGAAATGAGGAGGTTGAATCATGAACATCTGAGGCATTGGGCCTAGGTTACCATATTGAAGGTAAAGGTCATGCTAAGAGAATAAAACATAGAAGGGGAATTATCATAGATAGCTGGCATCCACCTAGATTTGAGCAGAAAGTGATTATTTAAACCAAAAGTCAATTCATCAAAATACCTTTAGGAGCATTGAATGAGGTGATTGTGTAAGTACAAATATTTTCATTAAATGAGTTGGTGGTATAATATTTTCATAGATTTTAAAGAATTTTTCAGAGTTCAAGAAATTTAGATGCCACCATGTCATTAATAAACCTACATTAAAGATGATAGATAGAAGTAGGGTATAAAACATCATGTGGCAGACTAGTTTTAGTTACAAACTTTGTGTGAACTTGAGATGTCAAGCAAACTAGAGCAAACCAGTGATCAAAGAGCTGAAGCACCAAAAACCCTACTAAAACAAGAATTTGAGCACCCTCAGGCACATAAAATGAATGATTATGAGGTAGTCAAGATTGTACTCATATTGAGAGTGTTGTAGAGAGGAGTGGGAATCACTCAATATAAAAGTGGGTTACCACCAAGGAAACTACTAATGTTCTACAAATCTTGAAGCTGAAGGTATAGTCATAGATCTCATGATTATGAATCACCAAGAACCATTCAAGGCTTTAATAAACCTAACCTAGCATGCTTCAATACTAATAGGTTTAGGATGGGAAAGAAATAGAAGGGATCAAGTTTGTAGTAATAAGATCCAAAGTAGGCATGCATAGTAGTAAAAGTGTCCACTGTAAGAACAATAGCACTACAAGTATAAGGAATCAACATCATGCAAGTCAACATCAAGGTGTTGACTAAGATGTCCTATCAAGTGATGCAATTTCCCCTAAAATTCTTAGTGGGGGAAAATTGGCATTCTTTTTCTCACACCTACCAATTGAAGGATTACAACCATCATACCTCTATCCATACATAATACCTAGCATTATATTAGATGGTTGACATAGGGAACAAGATGAAGTAAGGTCCAACATTATTTAATGTCTCAATTTGAGATGCATTGATAGCCTCTAGAACAACTTAGTTGTATGAGTTGCCTTGTTTCAGAAAGCTATAAAAACTTGTTCAATTAATTCTTTCATGATTCCATGGAGACCACATATACTTTGTAGGGATGAGCATGAGGATATCAATGTACCTCATAAGAAGGATAAATAGGTTCCCTGACACCAGAAAAAATATCCACAAGATCATGATTGATGATGAAGAGGTGGAGTGCATGGTGAATCTCTTTTATTACAAAGGGGGATTTGAATTTTCAATCAAATATTGTCATGAACCTAACATGAGGGTGGCATCATGCCTCATAATCTCAAAAAAATTCTTCAGTAGTCGATGGATCGATGTCACAAAAACTTACCTCTATATTTCCTACCATATAGTGATAACTCATGAAGTTTAATATTGAAAAAATTATTATAAAGGAGTTTGTGAATAATGTATTAGATTTACACACAAAAAATGGGACCTTTAGGTGGGGGTCCATTCTAATTATGATGATCATGGAGGAGATTGGGATACTGAATGGGGATCAGGATAATCTCTAGATTTTTCTAGAACACAATGACTTCCTAGTATAGAAATATAAGGACTTCACTTACCCTAGTTCCTTTAATTAAAATTATAAAACTCATGTGATGGGGTGGTGAATTAAGTATATAGAGGCATTCAATCTTGAGTGGCAGATCCCCTAAGAGATCCCCAAGAGCATGTATGGAATGGTGTTCTTTGTCATTATGTAGCACTTCTATATAATGTGCTTATTTTTAGCTAATGGTAACATGTTAGGTTGGTTAAAACTCCCATATGTATTCTCAACCAAATATTTTAGGCATGCACTTATAAGGATCCCTAATGTGAAAAAATTAGATATTTTGGTGAGGGAAATAGACATGAAAAGGAATAGGTTACAGTGCTAGTTCATGCACCTATATGGAAAGTAACAAGGGATGAAGAGGTTGATTTAGATCTAACCATTATTCACGCTCTTCAAAAATTGACTATACTCAGGCACATCCATAGGTTATACTATGAAATTAAGCCCAAGAGGAAGGTCCCCAACACTGAGTAGACCAAAAACCCTCCCATCAAGATGGGTGATGAAGGAATGCCAATGCCAATGAAAAAGAAGAAGTCTCCCAAGAAGAAGAAAAGGGAGACACTTGAGGAGAATGAGGAGCATATAAATTTTAATATTACTTCAGGTGATGAATCACTTTTATCATCCCTGACAAAGAAGCATGTGAAGCTCATGCCAAAGACTTCTCCTATCTCAAAAGAGAAGAAAAAGAAGCCAAATTTTTCCCATCATCCTAGTAGACATAGAAGCGTAGGAAGAATTGGAGAAGGAGGTAGAGCTAGGGAAGGGTGTGTATATTGTTCCTAAAGAAGACTCCTCATCTAGAAAAAAAACTTACCCTCCACCCTAAAGTGAAGAGGTGAGGTAGAAACAAGGATAGAGAAAGCTTGGCCTCAGTGATGTGGACATTTAGAAGGCATAAAAGTTATAGAAGAGAAAAGAAGAAATGAGGAAGGTCAAAATGATGGAGGAAGGGATTGAGAGATCCAAGGCTAAATAAAATCACATGACAAAAAGAGTAATAGAGGTAGAGTCCAACATAACATATATACATGAGGCTCTCTAAGGTAGCACTATTGTTATACTTGGAAAAGTAGGACCATCAAGTACACCAATCAAAGAAACCACAATGCAAATTTTGCAAGATGAAGAGGATTTAAGGTAAAAATAGAAGAACATGGGCCTTGATTAGGACCATATTAAAGTGGTGCTAGATTTTTACTAGAGTTGTATTACAAAAGAGAGGCTATGAGGTCCCAAGGTATTACCCAAGTAGAAATTGATAAGATTAAGGTCGAGGAGGAGAAAACCACCATAATCATAAAGAAGAGGAAAGAAAAAATAAAGAAAGACTAGAAGGAGAAGACTAAGAAAGAGAAATAAGAGAAGAGGGTTACCATAGTCATGAAACCCATAAAAGACAAAGTAGTAGGTGTACCTAGTACCCCCACTAGCCTAGTAGAGGAAGCTACATAATAGGCATGCCCTAGTACTAAAGGGGTGCCTAGAAATAAAGAAGTCAATGTTGGTGCCTTAAAGGAACAAATAAAGAAGATAAGGAAAAAAAGGTCAATACTGAGAAGTAACCTAAGGAGGTTTACACCAAGGATCTATAGGAAGAAGAATAGGATAAGGAGGAAAAGTCCAAAGAAGAAGAACCCCTAAAAGAAAGAATAATAAGAAGGCAGTAACACCAATGGAGAGGATTAGGCATAGACATAATTGGAAATCAAAAAAGAAGAGTTTGAGCCAAGCTACAGGGAGAAGGCACATAAGGGGTATTCCTAAGATGAGTATTTCTACATGTTGGAGTCTATGCCCTTTAGAGCTAAAATAATGTTGATGCACCATCAAGTGTCCTTATCACTTGATTTATACATAGATGAGCCTCACTTTGAGGTGATAATGAAAACAATCTAAAGCACTAAGAAACTAGAAGAGGGGCATGACTACCAACTTGTAAACCCTTGCAATATGAATCTAGTAAGGTTAGTTAATGCCCTCTTTAAAATAGCCTCTGAGGTAGCATAAAAGAACATTTTTAATGATGTTCATGCCAAAAAATGGAAGGGTAAAGTGATTAAGGTAGAATAATAACTTATCATACTAAAATTCAAGCTTCAGTAGTTAACTGAGTACATAGAAGAAGTAGAGCCATCCCTTTTGGATGGTATTAACACTTAAAAAATTTTAGAGGTGGATAAAATATGCACACTAGTAGAAAATATGCTCATATAGATGAAGCTAGTAAATAAAGAGGAAGAAGATCCTTAAAAATACATAAAGAAATAGCTCAACAAAAAACTTGATGAGGTTGAGGACCTCTTTATAAGATTAGAAGAGTACATAGATTATGTTGATTTCATCTTCTATAACTTCTCCACCTAGGCATTAGTCATCGATGGGCATCTCCAAAAAGTGAAAGGGGAGAAGGATGCATTGATGAAGAAAATATTCACTGTTAGTAGGGCTGAATGCATGCATATTATGGTATAAGTCAATACTTTGAGTACCTAGTTTAAAACCTAGGATCAAGACTTAGAGGAACTCTTCTATGCCTTCTAGATGAAGGTGAGCGAGTAGGGAGACATCCTAGATAATGGGGTCTAAAAATCAAAGGAAAAGATATAGGCCTTCTAAATAGAACTAGACAATGTTTACATGATTTTTCTTGAGGCTACCTCTATGTATGTCAATAGTGCCATCAAAGAAATAAAGATCCTAATCTAGGGATTCAAAGACTTCAAGGCAAGATTGTAGTAGAGCATGCCCAAAATTTGCACAACTAAGGCATTAGAAGGATGGTCTGAGAGAAGACTAACATTTTTATATGGGGTAAATTTGGGCCTTTTTCATGCTAAATAGTGTATCTATGCCAACTTTGTGAACACTTAGGCTTGAGGCAATTTTAGAGATGATTTCTATTTTGTCTTCTAACAGTGCCAATCAAATGGTGACTAATGACCCTTTTTTAATCAAGTAGCATCAGGAAGAAGGAACATGGGATAGTGATGGGCCTGTTTCTATGCTATTTTTGCTTTCTACATTCAAAGAGAGAATAAGAAACTAAGAGAAATGGTCTAAGGCTTGAATGTACCTGGATGAAGTCATGCACACCATTATCTAGACGTCATGAGAACTCCTCTTTGGTTGTGGAGGATGACACCTACAAAAGAAAGAGACTAAGACAAAGAAGGCGTTAGATGAGGAGATGGTGGGTTGTCAAGCAAAAGCTTGATCCCAGAAGCAAAAGCTTGAGGGATGTCAACCCACTAATTGATAAAAGTAATGTTTGATAAAAGGCAGAATGATAAAAGACTAAAATGATTGAAGACTGAAAAGGAAATGGAAGCAAATGCTTACCTAAATGTTGTTGTCAGCCTGGTCACAGTCACTGATGTCGGTGGTCCTACCGGCATCAATTTTCAAGGTTTGCCAATGTTGATTAGTCTGCCAATGTTGGTTGGGGTAGTGGTCTCTGCGGTCGGTGTCGGTTGGGGCAGTAGTCTGTGGACAAGGTCTAGATGAGTTTATGGTCTATGGATAGGTTTGAGAAAGGGTCTGGGCCTTGTTAATGGTCTGTGCAAGGGTCTGAAACTCTAGTTGAATGCTCAAGGTCTGGGATAATGGACAGAGTGTTGAAAAGGGACAGAGGGGTAGAGGAGGCCTTTTAGTGTATTCGAGAAGAGCAGGTTGGGTTTGGGATAACAGAGGTTGCAAATGGGTAGAAGGCTGAATGACAGATGAATTAAAAGAAAAATTGAAAAGAAAATAGTAGAAAATACTTACCTCATATCTGTTGGAGAAGGAATATTGCAGACTGCTTGTACCTATTGTTGGTGCTGCTGGTGTGAAGGCCCTGTTGCTAGTGGAGTGGCTGAGGCAAAGTACCTATTGTGCTTACTGGTGTAGAAGCCTGTTGTGTGTACTTGAGAGAGAGAGTGACAGGTTTGGCAGAAAGATTGGCTGATTGATTGATCAGAGTGTAAGATTCAAGCGTCGGATGAAGAGCTGGGGTGAAGGGAGGATAATGGACGTAGAAAACTATTATGAAGGAAACCGATGCCGGTAATACCACCGACATCAGTTGATAGTTGACTAACGTTGGCAGCTTGAAGGCAGGAAAAAGGCTAAAAATAGCCTTTCATCCATTTTCCCAACTGTTGGGTTTAAGTGGCGAGGTAAGAAACGGTCGAGAGGGGTTAAATGGGTGCGAGGATGAGGAACAGGTCATAAATGGGTCATGGGGGGATGAAGGGAATCTAAAAAAGGGCATCCTAGGGTGGTGAGGTGGCAAGGGAGAGAGAATTATTAACTTAAAATAAAATAATTATTTCAAATTAATAAGACATGGGTTAGGAGTGGTCGAAGTGGATGAAGGGGACTAAGGGGGGAGAAAGGACCAAGGGGTAGACATGATTTCGGTGTCTACATTTGCCCCTTTTTGTCTTGTTGGTTGTTCTAGATGAACTGCAAGACAAAAATAGGATTTGATTGCCCTAGGTGTGGGATAAGGTAGATTTCATCTTGTTGGTTGTTCAAGTGAACTGCAAGACAAAAATAGGAGGGTTGGTTGCCCCGATTATGGATGAGGTATTCCCCCTCAAAGCAAGAGTCGAGGGAAGGGAACCTGGAATCAGGTGCTGATTTGATAGAGTGGATGAAAATGGGTGAGGGTGAATGCTGCAATAGGTGTGATTGCATGCATACCACTTCATGAGATGGTCAGGTTAAATTGTCGCAGGTCGAGGGTTAAGGAGTGCCAAAATTGAAATAACTAGGCCCTAGCATTTGGTCATAGCTGATCGGGTTATTCAATCCAAGCTGAAGCTCTAATGGTCATCATGTTCTAGGTATCCTAGGCTCAGGAAGTGCTCCTGAAAACATGAAAATGTCACAAGTAGTGGGGATCAACCGGCTTGTGATCCTATACTTGTGAGGGTCAAAAAATGTGGTCTGCACACAATTTTTCTAACCAGTCGTGAGGTAACATATATGCAAAAACAACCAAGGCAAAGTTGTCTTGGAAGTGGTCATGCTCAGAGGAGATGGTCATGATCTCCAATGGTCATTGGTCGAGGTGGATGGACAGACAAAAGGATGTGGTCGAGCTAACCTCAGAAGACTAAGTGTTGTCTACATAACCCTTGTGGAAGGGCCTCAAGCCAATGTAGTTCTCCCTAAAAGGGAGGAATGGTCAAAGGTATGGATTGGTCTTGGTTGAGGTCAAGGTCATGGTCAAAAGAAGGATAGGGTTTGTCCATCAGAGAGACGAACAAATGAGGGTGGTCAAGCTAAACCCATAAGACGTCGTGTCATCTGAGTGTTGCCTACATAGCCATGGTCTTAGGGCCTCAGACCAATGTAGTTTAGATAGAGGGGTCAAAGAGGTTAATAGGTTGGTTTGGTCATGTGTTGAAATGATGAGGAGAAAAATATGTTACAGCCTTTTCCAAATGGTGTATGTTGTAACATTGGTTGAGGGGTCTTTCATCCCTAGCAATTTTCCATATTTGTGACGGATGTATGCTAAAAATGAATTGAGGTCTATTTATGCTTTAGCAAGTATTGGTTTATGCTTAACATAAATTGTGTCTGGTCGATAGTTTCCATGTGTATTGGTGTCCATAGAAACTATGTGAAATGTACTATGATGATGTCTGATGTCATGATGTCGTGTTGTTGGTATGAAAATGTTTAGATTGGTTGGTTGGGTAGAAAAAAGTTTGGTTGAATGTGACCAAAGTGTGAAAGATAAGTGAAAGGTGAATTGCTCTTTCATTGACAAGGACCAGAATGACAGCATGGATAGGGGTTGTTAGAACAAAATCCCCATTTATGCATTACGTCGTTGAACATGGTTGTGCTAGAGAAGTGATCGAATCACTTGACATTAAGTGAGCTCGAAGTCTCTTGAGTATGTTGGGGTGATAAGTTGGATATGTGATATGAGAGGATGGGGTAACCCTTTTTGGCAGGAATAACCTTGCCCCTTTTATAGGTGACCTGAGAATGACTATAGGCATGTCCATGGCTTGATAGCTTGTCAGTCATTTTTTTTATTTTTATTTTTATTTTTGCGCAGACTGATTGATGCAAGAAGTCTGCATAGGGATGTTGTTTTGCTTGGTGGTCATATATGTGAAGCTGATCGATGCGGGAAGCTTCAAAAAGAGTGATGTCTATAGCAATATTTAGTCATAGCCATCCTTTGAGGGAGTGGTCTATATTTTTGCTTTATATGTTTTTGATATGTCTTGGTCTAGCTGTCCTTCAAGGGAGCAGTCTAGTAATACAGCAATTATGTAGCTGTCCTTCGAGGGAGCAGTCTACATTTAGAATTTTATGACCTTTGATATGATAGGTATCCCATTTTTGATATGTTTTTGTTGACTGAAGTTTAGCCATGGATGAGCCTCTAGAGGTTTAAGGGTTCCCTTTTATTAGGACAAAGCATTACTGCTTGACAAAAAGGGTTGACTAGTGTTGGGAAATAGGGTTGAAAGGAATAGGAATGACAATGACAGGGGGTTGCTCAAGGGATGTGCTCAAGTAAAATGTTAAGTGATCGAGTACTCGACTGATAGAAGAATGGTCACAGATGCAAGGCATTTAAGGGCTCAAGTTCTGATAAGTCCCTGGGCCATGCTTGTGCATTATGATAAGATCTGAGTCAATTAGGAACAGACTTGCCCCATTTACCTCTTCAAGATTGGTCACGTATTGATTAATGTTGATTGGGAAGTTGGTTGATATGGTCACTGATTGGTCGAGACTGATTGATTGATATTTGGTTATAGATTGGTTGAGACTAGTCAAATATTTGGTCGAAGGTCAAGTTGATGAACACTTGGTCAAGGTTTAGGATTAAAAGAGTGATTGATATTTGGTCGAGACTGGGTTGAAAGGTTGGTCGAGGCTTGGATGAAGGTTGAATTCCCCCAGCGGCTAAGGAGAATGTTTAATAGATTGGTCAAGATCGGTTGAGGTTTAGTGGTCAGATTGATGGTGTTGATGTCAAATAAAGGGGTCAAAGGTGGCAAAGGGACCAAATTCTGGTGTGGAGATCCTGATTTATGTGATGAGGTTTGAGAAGCATGGGTCGGTGTTGATGATTTGTCGAAGGAGTGGTCAAGAGGATCCTTGATGAGAAGGGTATCCTTTTTCCAGTGTTGATGAGTGACAGCCTTGAGAGTGCAACAACGCTCAGTGTCATGTCCTGAAGTGTGATGATAGTGGCAAAATTTAGAGTTGTTGAACCAAGATGGTCTTGATTTAAGAGTCGATGAGTGGGGTGGTGTTGAAGGTTTGTGGATAACATGGTCGAGAAGAAAGGTGTCATTCCCCAGACATTAGCGAACGACAACCTTGAGGGCACAATAATGCTTAGTGTCATGCCCAAGCGTGTAATGATACACACAAATTTGAGTGTCATCAAACCAGGGTGGTTTTGGTCTGAGAGATTGATATGGTTTAAGAGGCAGGAGATTGATGCGAGAAGGCTGCAACAATTGCCGTAACAGCAAGGCATAAGAACCTCCTAACGGGCCTGGATGTTTTGTTGCAGTGGGGGTTGATGACTTTGGTTTAGGAGGCATTGGTCAATGGATTGGATGATATATATGTCTGATGGGTTGAGAGAGTAATGGAGGTGACTTGCCTTTGTGAAGTATGGGAGTGGGAAGCGCTCCTATTAAAGTGGACGGATGCGGGCCCAAAATTGAAGGTAATGATGAAGGTGGGGGAGGAGTCCTCCAGTGTGGTTTAGTGGCCTTCTTTGGTTTGGGTTGAGGACCACCATTGTGCGAGGTGAGGTTAGATATGGGTTTGGGTTCAGATGTGGATGGAGGTGAGTGAAATGTAGCAATCTCTGGCAAAAGGCAAGAGGAAACCGTGACTGGGTCTTCCTCGATCAAAATGGGTGGAGAGATTGGGTCTTCTCTTGGTGGAAAAGAAATAGGAGAGTGCGGCTCCTCAAGAGGGTAGAGGGCAGGGATGATGGTGCCTTCTATTTGTGCTTGAGGAGTAGGTAGGATAGAGTCCTCCATTGGTAGGAGGAAAGATGAAGGTGTGGCTGATGGCATAGGTATGGTCAAGGCGTCCTCCAGTATAAGAGAGGTCGATGGAGGACTAACAGGAGAAGAGGGTTCTTTTACCTGTGATGGATGACTAGGGGAAGAAGACCCTTCCACCTGTGAAGGAGGTTGGTCAGGGACAAGAGGCAAGATAGTGTTGACTGTGTGTATGTCATGCTCGCAGGAGCTATCAGTCATGGTTTGGACATTGTTTTGATTAAGAGGATGGTTTGGGAATGGTTGTTTGAAGATGTCAATGTGTTGGTTGGGTGGGGTGTTTGGGTTATCCAAAACAAGATCCCCCTTGTTGATCATGTCTTGGATAATGTTTTTGAAGGTTCAGTAATTGTCGATGTCATGGCCGTGGACGCGATGATAGTGACAGAAGTCAGCCTCCCTATACCATGTAGGGAGGGCTTTTGAAGGGTCGAATTGGGGTGGTTGGATTGGAGGGAGATTGAGGACCCCCTGCTTGATGAGTTTTTCTAAAATGGAAGCATATGATTCTCCAAGCAGAGTGTATGAATGCTGGATGTACCGTTGTTGGAATTGTTTGGTGATGCTTAGAGATGTAGAAGGTTGAGAGTGATTAGTTGTTGTCGAGGATGGTGACCTAATGACCATAGTGTTAGCCACTCCTTTGGGTTTGGAGTGGGAAGAAGAAGGTCTAGAAGAAGAAGGTTCAGTAGTTCTTGCATTATTATTACGTAATTTGACCTTATCTTCTTCAATGGCACGGAGTTCAAGCTTTCGGGCCATGGTGAAAGCTTTATCGAAAGTGCCGAATGTTTAAATCTGTAAGGTAGAAGAGATGTGCCTGGCACATGCTCGAGAAAAGAGCTTGATGAGCTCAGGTTGAGGCAAAGAGAAGGAGAGTTAGTTAATCAAGCCCCCCCAACGGGCAACAAAATTGACTACAGATTCGTCATCAAATTGCCTGATGGAGTAGAGGTCTGTGATTGAGACTTGTTTGGTGATATTGATAGAAAAATGGTCAAGAAATAATTGGGCGAGTTGTGTGAATGAAAAGATAGAATGTCTGGTAAGAGAGCTATACCAGTCAAGGGCAGGGCCAGAAAGTGACATGGGGAATGTGCGTAGAAGTAATGCATCATCGTGGGCTATGAGATAGCAGGCATGTCTGAATGCCCGTAGATGCTGTTGTGGGTCTTCCTTACTTTGGAAATGAGTAAATTTAGGAAGCTCCCACTGGTTGGGGTATGGTCAGATCAGGACAGAGGGATGGATGGGTTCATTGCAAATTTGCTCATATGAGAGGGTATTGCGTGAACCAGAAATAGAGGTCTCGAGACTAGACATTTTGTCCATCAGCATTTTGATGTGATCTTCTAATGGATTGGCAGATGGGGTGCCTCCTAGGTTGTAGGGCACTTGAAAAGTGCTAGAAGGGGCATACGACGTAGTCAGTTATGCTTGTAGGGGCACAACATATGTGTAACTAATCGCAGGGACAGAAGTGGAGGCCAAAGGTGGTTGGGTTATGGAATTAAAAGGCATAAGTTGATTAGATACCGCCAAAGGTGGTTGTGTGGTGGCATTGGCTAAAGGGGAGGTAGACACTCCTACACTTATGGGTGCAAGAGTGTGTGGGGTCGAGACAATCAAGTTCTGGTATGATGTAGAACTTGGTTGAATTACGTGTGGTTGAGGGGGTAATGGAACCCCGATGGAGGTCAGTCTAAAAATAGATGGGGAGGCCAAACTTTGCGTATTGGCCATGGTCGGGTTAATGGTTGAGGCAAAAGGCTAGGTCATAAAATGCTAGGTAGCAAATGGTGTTGATGTCATCACCACTTCACCTGAAAGGTCTCGTGTTGGGTTTCTTGCGAGATAGTTTTGGAGGGCTATGACATTGAGGTCCAAGAATCTTTTGAAATCTTGGTCCCCTTCAGGGATAATGGGGGTCTGAGTCGGGGTCGGTCAAGTAGGATTTCTTTTGATCTCTTAGTTGAACTCCATTATGGGACTGGTTATGGATGGGGAAGGTGGAAGCGATTGATGGCTAGCGTGGTCAAGAAGATCTTTGGTTTGACTGCGTGTCAAAACCATTCAAGGCAAGAAGAGGTCAGGTTTTAGAAACTACGTTTTTCTAGTTTCAAAAACTCAAAATGTGGTTTTGGCAGAAAAAGGAGTAGGTTTTAAGCTGCTATTTTTGAAAAAAAAAAGGACTGTGACTGATGTCGGTGATAAAAGATGGTCGACGTCGGTTAGATAACCGATGCCGGTGAGTAAAATTGCCGACGTCAATGGTAAAACCGATGCCAGTGAGGAAGATTGCCGACGTCGGTGGTAAAACTGATGCCAGTGACTGTGGTTTCCAAAAACTCAAAAAAATTGAAGATTCTTGGAAAAAAAAAGGAAGAAGAACGTCCTCACTAGCTCAAACAAGCAGATAAGAACAAAAAATATAAAGAACACAAGCAGATCCTAAGCGTTAAATCCTAAGAATCAACTTTTAGAATCTTGTTGGCTTATGCCTTAAAGTGATGTTTGGGAAGGTTGGCTATTAGAATGGGCCCTAGAAGAGGTAGTCTATGGATGGTTTCAGGTTTGTTTAGGCACTCAAGAGTTTGGGTTAGGTTCCGTACATGGCCTGGTGCTAAGGAGCAAGCTCCCCTCACTTCACAAGCCCAATGATAAGCTGGTCTCGCTTAGCCAAAATATACTTTCCCTAGAGATTATCCTCTGCCAGAGAATAGAGTGGGCTTTCCCCTTGGTGATGAAATCCAAGTGGGATTGTTGGGATGGGTAAGGTATCCGTTGGGTGATGAAATCCCAGTCAGGCCTTGTCTTAGGTGAGTTTTGATGTTTGATTTGGTGCAAGTGGTTTGGTTGTGTAACATAAAGTGGACTACGATTAATTCATGATGCGGTTATTAATTACTAGGTGTGGACTAAGAAATTAAAGAAAGTAGAAATGACATGCAATGTGTTTTAAGCCCAAGTCGAAATGTTAGTTCGAATGAAAACAAGTTGAGAAAGGGTTGAAGAATATGACTTTTGACTAGTTTGAAATGCAAGAAAAGAAAGAAAGGTTCTTTTTAATCCTGCTTATGATGTTGTTTAAAAGAGAAGAAAGAGGTGAAAAGGGAGAAACCTAATGCACCTATATGAACAGAAAGAAAGAACCCAAAGAAGACCCTAGGGTCCCACCGGGCGTGCCAGAATGTTTCTATGTTATTTTTGCTTTCTACATTCAAAGAGAGAATAAGAAACTAAGAAAAATAGTTTAAGGCTTGAATGTACTTGGATGAAGCCGTGCGCACCGTTATCCAGACGTCATGAGAACTCCTCTTTGGTTGTGGAGGATGACACCTGCAAAAGAAAGAGACTAAGACAAAGAAGGCGATAGATGAGGAGATGGTGGGTTGCCAAGCAAAAGCTTGATCCCAGAAGTAAAAGCTTGAGGGATGTCAACCCACTGATTGATAAAAGTAATGTCTGATAAAAGGCAGAATGATAAAAGACTGAAATGATTGAAGACTAAAAAGGAAATGGAAGCAAATGCTTACCTAAATGTTGTTGTCGGCCTGGTCACAGTCGCCGACGTTGGTGGTCCTACCAGCATCAGTTGTCAAGGTCTACCGACGTCAGTTAGTCTACCAATGTTGGTTGGGGTAGTGGTCTCTACAGCTAGCGTCGGTCAGAGCAGTAGTTTGTGGATGAGGTCTGGATGAGTTTATGGTCTGTGGACAGGTCTGAGAAAGGGTCTGGGCCTTGTTAATGGTTTGTGCAAGGGTCTGAAACTCTGGTTGAATGCTCAGGGTCTAAGATAATGGACAGAGTGTTGAAAAGGGACAGAGGGGCAGATGAGGCCTTTTAGCATATTCAGGAAGAGCAGGTTGGGTCTGGGCTAATAGAGGTTACAAATGGGTAGAAGGCTGAATGATAGATGAATTAAAAGAAAAATTGAAATGAAAATAGTAGCAAATACTTACCTCATATCTGTTGGAGAAGGAATATTGTAGACTGCTTGTACCTATTGTTGGTGCTGCTGGTGTGAAGGCCCTATTGCTAGTGGAGTGGCTGAGGTAGAGTACCTATTGTGCTTGCTGGTGTAGAAGCCTACTGTGTGTACCTGAGAGAGAGAGTGAGAGGTATGGTGGAAAGATTGGCTGATTGATTGATCAGAGTGTAAGATTCAAGCGTCAGATGAAGAGCCAAGGTGAAGGAAGGATAACAGACAAAGAAAACCATTATGAAGGAAACTGACGCTGGCAATACTGCCGACATCGGTCGATAGTTGACCGACATCGGCGGCTGGAAGGCAAGAAAAAGGCTAAAAATAGCCTTTTGTCTATTTTCCCAACTGTTGGGTTTAAGTGGCAAGGTAAGAAATGGTTGAGAGGGGTTAAATGGTGTGAGGATGAGGAATAGGTCATAAATGGGTCATGGGGGGATGAATGGAATCCAAAGAAGGGCATCCTAGGGTGGTGAGGTGGTAAGGGAGAGAGAATTATTAACTTAAAATAAGATAATTATTTCAAATTAATAAGACATGGGTTAGGAGTGGTTGAAGTGGACGAAGGGGACTAAGGGGGAAGAAAGGACCAAAGGGTAGACACGATTTCAGTGTCTATAGGGCCATTAAAGATAAGTGGCTCTTTTTCAATCAAGCATCATTAGGAAGTAGGCACATGGTATAACAACTATGCATTAAAGACAAGGTATAGTAAAAATAATAGGATGTGTACCTTTAGTGCTAATTCAATGATCAGTGTGCTCCATTATCTTAGGATGTTCCAAATCCTATAAAAGGAAGCTAATTTTTGTTGAAAAGGAGATGATAACTGGAGTATTAAAGCTTTAGTGAATTGTTGTTAGATAGTTACCATTAGTGTTAGGACTAAAGTTAGGATGTTTTTTGACACTCCCCTTTATAACACCCAAGCTTGCCTATGAGCTTAGCTTTAGTAGTTTATGTTGAGCACTTGCTCATTTTATATGGACTATGCATACATTATTACTAAACTCCATTAATGAAGAACACTATTTGAATTTTTATTTATTGCATGTTTTATTCTATCAAATGTATATTGAGCTCTCACAAGTTTTTAACTTGACTTGTTCATGGTAGACCTATAGTTAGTAATTAACCATATGTATATGATAGGAAATGTGATAAGTATGATTAATGCCCTACATCTCAAATGATATTCTCACCTTAGTGTAAGACCATGCCTAAGTCCCCTGACCAGATAACCAGTTAGCCTTCAAGCACCTAAATGCCATTGAGCTTGTGAAACCAAAGACTTGTAGCCTAGAATACATAACTAGCATTTCACTAACCCATGCCCTTGAAGAATAGAGTTACACCATGGCACAACTAGCCTAACATAGACCCTGGTCCCTTCCCTATTATGCTCTAGGTGAAAATGTAAGGCTTGCACCTTATGTACATTGATGCCATTATAGTCAAGTGCTAAATGTTGAGTGTCATAAGATTAGTCAAGGCATGTGCCCTTCTAAAACAAGCCTAATCCAACCTGGATAGCTAGGTAAGCATGTGACTAGGCCCATGACCAAAAGGCTAACTTTTCTACAATAAAAACCATTATTATTGCCAAAGTATATTCGCTCAAGTATCTAGTTTCCAAATCAGCTTTAAAGGACCACATGGTAAAATGGATTATTCTATTGAGTGAGTTTGAAATTAAATATGCCAATCAAAAATTCATTAAGGGGAAAGTAATCATAGATCAGCTCATAAAAAATCCTCTTTAAGATACTCAACCTCTTATGTTTGGGTTTAAAAATGAGGCTATTGTGACTACTGAAGAATCAAATGCACCTCTTAAATCCTAATAGTGGAAGATGTACATTGATGGATGATTCATGACTCATGGATCAAGGTTTGGAATATTAATTACTATGCCACAAGGGGATCTCATTCCCAAATCTATTTGTATTGTAATTCCTTGTACCAATAACATGGATGAGTATGAAGCACCCATTATAGGGCTTTATTAAGTGTTACAGTGGAACATTCAACATTAATGGTGTGTGGTAATTCTCAATTAATCATTAATCAAGTCAAAAATCAATACCAAACCAAGGATAATAAATTGGTGATCTATAAAGGTATAGTAATACTCTCAAGCAATAGATTTCTAGCATCCAATTTGAAATAATACCTTAGGCCAATAATAAAATAGTTGATTTCATGGCCACTATTAGTTTCATGATCCAAATCATAAACAAATTAAGGGATTATTAATGTTTTGTTAAACATATCTTAGCATCAGCATATCAACAATTAGACATCAAGATGGTTTATGACATTGCTAGTCCCACATCTCCATGGTACTCAAGCATATATCTTATCTTCAAGACAAAATTATTCCTCTCAATTTATCACATAAAAAAAAAAATCCTTTACCAATAAATCTTCTTGTTATACCCTACTTGGATCGACCTTATATCGTAGAAGTTATGATGGAACTCTACTTCATTATTTACCTTTGGTATAATTTGAAATAACATTGAGTGAAGTCCATGAAGGAGTGTGTGGAGCCCATATAAATGGGTGATCTTAGCCAAAAATTTACTACATACTCATTATTATTGGCCAATGATGGAAGTAGATTTAGCTACTTATGTGAAGAAGTGTGTCAAGTTTAAAAAACATGCCAATCTGATTCATGATTCATCCAAGACACTCAAACCATTAATAACACCATGGAAATTATCAATGTAGGGACTCAACCTCATTATAAATATCAATATAACATATTTATATGGCCATAAACACATCCTAACTACTATTGAGTACTTTACTAAGTGGGTGGAAGCCATTCCCCTCACATTACTAGTAAGCATATCTCTAAGGTCATATTAAACCATCTCATCTATCACTATGGCATCCCCACCAACATTATATCTGATAATGGCCAGTCATTTAATAATAAAGATGTGAAAGTATTTTTTTCTCAATACCACATCAAACAACATTTCGTTAACACTTACTACCCATAAGGCAACATCCAAGCTGAGGCTTATAATAACACCATTGTTAACATTCAAAAGAATATTATCAATTATGTTGGTCATAATTGGCACTTGCATCTATTTAATTTCCTGTGGTCATACCATACCACATTTTATACTCTAATAAGAGATACATCATATTCACTTGTTTATGGAACTAAAGCCATTCTTCCTATTGAGATTGAGTTACCTTCTATCTTAATTTCATTGTAGCACATCATCGATGATGAATACTTTATAGTGGCTCGCAAGAACTAGACCTACTTGATGGAAAATTATTGGCCACCTTGAATAATATTCAAGCATATCAAAACCAACTAAAGGACCAATATAATATTCACATTAATCATCATGAATTCAATCTTGGTGACCTAGTGTTAAAGGAGAATTAGAAAATTTTAAATGTTAAGGCCAAGAAAAAAGCAAAGTTCCAACAAAATTTGTTAGGGCCCTATGTATTTATTTCCAATTATGGTTCTAGAGCATATAGAATAGTTACATTAAAGGGAGATGAACTTGTCAAACCAATGAACATAATGCATCTCAAACATTTATATGCTTGAGGGACTCATATTATTGTATGCAAGGATCATCTAATTTATCCCACATTATACCTATTATTTGTAACATACCCCTTACCATTCTACCACACCCTTAACCCTTTGACAACTAGTTATTTTTACCTCAACTTACCTATCACATTTAACCTTGGTTTTGATTCTTTTTTACTTCATGCACATTATGTGGTTGATGAATAGATTCAGTCCATTAGTTGTTTTAGATTTACAAGTTCCAATGGCAGTACATGAAAGCAGTTTGACAATGGTACTAGCAATTACATCCTTTATTTTTTGTTATGTTCCCATCTCATGATACTAATTAGAGGTTCATCTCATGATACTAATTATAAAAACCTATGTTAAAATTAGTACCATTTACCCTTTCCCATTGTTTCCTAATTATAATCATGTATGATAAAATTAGGGACAATACCTTTACCATGCACTGTTGCATCACCTTTCCATTATTGTTATAATTTACCTTGCCATTTTCTTTTATCTGGAACTTGTTGGTACTTATTTAGATGCCTTTTGTGAAAGAGTAACTACAATGACTTGAGGTCTTATGGACTATGTATATAACACTCGATTCACGTTGAGGTCTACTCAGTCACCCCTTTGCAATGCTCTTATTGTTTTGTGAGTTGAATCATTCACTGTCCCATAATTATTATTCATGTTGAGATGTGTAGAAAATTAAAAAAATATTTAGAACAATTTCAAAACCCTTAAACATTTGCAAAAGATATAGAAAATCCTAAAAATCACAAAATCATGAAAATGGCTTAGAAATTCCATGCAATATATAAAGCCATCAAAAATTTCTAGGATGGGCTATCTTATATGTTTAGTTTCATTTCTAAACCACCTTGGTCTTTTTCCTCTCATTTTTGGGGGAACTACATTAGCATGAGGTTTTCATGGACTTTAGAAGTAGCACTTAGGTATATGGGGTATCTTAGGTTAGCTCGGTTGCACCTTCCTTACTTTTTTGACTACTTCATTTCCTTAAGAATCCTAGGAATCCTAACTATTTCATTAGTAACCACTCATCATTTAGTTTCCCCATCCTTACTAGGCTTAGCCATATACTCTTTCCATTTTGTGAGTTGATGTTGTGAGCATTGTGTATTCGAATTTGATCCATTAATGACCTCTTCGCTTTGATTATGCTCTCACATTTTTGTGAGTAACCATTGCATGCTCTCTCACTATTTTATGAGATAATTTTAATTTTAAGCCTTATATGTAGTAAAAATTAAGAATTACCAATTTAGTTCATTTTTGGATACTTGTCTCTTGACTTTTAGTGTGGTTTTAACCTAAACCATACTATCTCACTTGCACAATTTGTTTGTGTTGACATTTTCATGATTGAGAAATGTCATCTCCTTTTTTATTATGCACTCACCATTTTTATAGATCATTCTTACTTTCCTCTAAAAGTTAATCATGTTTTCTTATCATCCATTTTCTTCTATCCCATATCCTAGGAGCACTACATTTGACCTGAAGTTAACATTAAATCTTGTGTCCATGGAACTATGTCGGCACTGTCCACTTGCTTAGTGCATCTAGAGTCAACTTG
Organism: Torreya grandis; assembly: GCA_037957365.1. Lineage (NCBI taxonomy): Eukaryota > Viridiplantae > Streptophyta > Pinopsida > Cupressales > Taxaceae > Torreya > Torreya grandis. The sequence goes on from JARHVA010003965.1 coordinate 1,694,454, forward strand.
GTTACCCCTTCCTTTTCTTATATTCCCCCTATTTTTATTTTTGTTTTTTTTTTGTTTCATTATCTCCTATGGTCTGGGGATAATGTTTACTATTTTTTGTTTATGTCATTGTCTCCTATAGTCTAGGGGCAATGTTTGTCACCTTATTTGCGTCATTATTTTCCTATGGCCTAGGGCAAACCTTTTGCCAATTATTTTTGTGTTGTTTTACTTGTGTCGTTGCTACCTATTTTAGGGGTTACCCTATTGCCAAGAGTAACACCTCTGTTACACACACAATTTTTTTTTTATATGCTAACATTGTGATTAACCATTGTTTGTTTATTGTTGTTCGTTTAGCTTAGTTTGTTTGTTCTTTGTGTTTAGAGTAGTTTGTTTAATGCACTTTTATTTGCTTTGGATTTTTTATTTGTTTTGATTATTTTGTTTACTTGGTTTATTTATTTATCTTTGTCTATTTTGTTTATATTTTTTGTTTATTCATCGTTGTTTGTTTTGTTTAGTTACTATGTTTGTTTGTGCCATGTTTGTTTATTTATTTTTGTTTATTGGTGTTTTGTTTTGTGTGTCTTGTCTATTTATTATTTTGTTGTTGTTAATTTTTTATGTTTATTTAGTTATTTGTTTGAATGTTATTTTATTTGTTTGTTAGTGTTTTTGTTGTTTTGTTTAATGGTATTTTTTTTGTGTTTGTTATTATTTGCTGATTTGTTTTTGTTTATGTTTTGTCTATTTTAGTTTAATGGTGTTTTCTTGTCTATTTGTATAGATGGTTTATTTTATTTTTTTTGTTAGTTATGTTATTTTGTTTGTATAGTTTATTTATATTTTATTGTTTATGTTTGTTTATTTATTTTTGTTCATTTGTTTATATTTGATTATTTATATGGTTTTATTTGTTTTTGTTCATTTTTTTATATTTTTTTGTTTATGTTTTTTGTTCATTTCTATTTTATTTGTATAGTGTTTAGTTTATTTATGTTTTATTTATTTGTGTGTGTATTTTCATTTGTTCATTTATTTTGTTTGTTTTTTTTATCTTTGGCCTTTTGTTCTTGTGGTGTCATAAGGTTATTACATTTTGTTTACACTTAAGTCTTGATTATCCATATCATGTACTTTAGCTATGAATTTTTGTATTTAGTCTTACACTTTATTTATTTTTTATATTTACACTTGGGATCTGATTGTTCATATCTTATTCCTAAGTTGTTTATATTTACATTTAAATTAATTTTTCCATATTTAGGATATATATTATCATTTTAGTTATTCATACATATCATGTATAATATCACAAGCTAAAACAAAACCATGCTCACAAAGTCTATTCTAAAAATGTAATGGTATTAATTCTATGATATATCAAAAACTAGCTAAATACCCAAACACATACCTGAATCCATGAGTAATAAACAAGAGAAACAAACAATTTATTATGTGTTTATACAAATGAGCATCCTTAAATAAACATCCATATGAGTCATACAACATAATCAATTGATAACCAATAAAATATTTCATAAACATGGCATATGCAATGCATAAACAAAGAATACAAAAGCATAAACATTAAAAATGTTCAACATCTATAATCCTAACTAATGTTAATCAATGTTAAACATGAGATAATCAAGATAGTAAGCATGACATTGTATATATATCAAAGTAATATCATATGCATGTATGTTATCCTTGAAAGACCCAAAAAATGAATGTCATGTATCTCAAATTTCATAAACATAAAATATATATACATATCATGATGGTGCCTCAAAAACACATAAGTATGTTGACACAATGTGTATAATGCCATATGCCATATACCAAAATTATACCAAAATGCCAAAATACTAAGGTCCTTATGATCAACTTTGGATTTGTGTGTCCATGGGGCCTATAGCTAGAGGAGGCCCTAATGGCCCTAGTGGTGGTGGTCATGGCTAATGAATAGATTAGCCCAAGGCACCTATCATATGAGTCTTGGTCTGAGATCGATCGAATATACTCCTTGGCCTCTATGCATCCTAGATCTCAAAAGTAACAACTCAATGGTATCTATGCACAGTAGATTTTTGGGATCACATATCATAATAGGCCTCATCCTTAGCCCAAAGGTTCTCTAGAATCATCTATGAAAATTAAGCCTATGTACTAGCTCCTCAAGCTATATCCCACTCTCATATCAGTTTGTCTATAACGGCCAATGCTTGATCTCACTCACCAATGGATTGATCTCTCTCTAATGTGAGTTGTGTTAGTGCCAAAAATTGTATTAGAGTAATTGAGCCCTTGTCAAGTATAAATTCCTAAGTCTAGCCCAAGTCAAGTATAAATTCTTGAGTTCTTAGCCATATTACTATTTTCAATTGTTCATGTCAAAGGTCAAGTTTTATTTTGACTCGACTAAGTGATAATTTAGTATTTTCTTAGTGTGTATAAACCTTCATTTTTTATATGAAAACATGTTTATATTATATTAGGGAAAGTGTTCCATTAAAAATTTAAAAGAATTACATTTGTCTCAAACTTTTTGTTCACAAAAAAAGTCCATAGGTCCATTTCCTTTGGGCATTTTGCCCATGCAAAACATCCAAATGGTACTTTTCCTTCAGGAATTTTCCCTATGTAAAAATACTAACAAAATTCAATTATTTTAGAAAAAATATCAAGTTCAAATTGTTCGATCTTTTTGCAAGTTGAGTTTTAGACTAAGTCTTCAAACATTTTGTCTGTGAGTTTTCAAGACTAAGTCTTTGGAATTTTTGTGTGGCTCAAGCTTTCAGACATTTTGTCCAAATAATTTCAAGATGAAAGCTTTCAAAAAGTTGAACAATTAGTGTGATATTCATGCAAACATCATTGATAGTCGTGTGGATGTCAAAATTAAGGTCAACCAATATCTATTAGGGATTAAACTTGAAGGTCACATGGATGTCATTCATGGTTGTGTAAACATCAAATGATGAGTGTGAAGATGCTAAATTTAAGCCATAGTAATTATCTATTAAGGGCTTAAATTTTATAGTCACACAAAAGTCATTGACGATTTCATAAACATCAAATGAAGGTCATGTAGACATTAAATTTAAGCCTTGGTGACTATCAATTAGGGATTAAATTTGGTAGTCATATGCCTGTTAAATACATTCACATAGACATAAAATAATGAGTGTGTGAATGTCAAATTCAAGCCATAGTATATATTTAATGGCATTTTATTTGTGGTAAATGAGATCAATGGTCCATGTTTGATCATGAAAATCAAGATTGATGTTGTAAGTGAGAGTTGACTTATCAAAGATTCGGGCCTAGTAAGAAGCTACCACATGGAAAAAAGACACTATCTTAAGGCAAGATTGAATGTATAGAGCACAGAAAGATTGTAGACTCTCCAAGTTTCATGATCTTGGGGGGTCTCAGTGGAGATCTAATGGTTTTAAAGAAAATCTAATGATAAATGGATATTGAGAGCCCACAAATTATCCAAGTGGTATGCTCATGTTCATCATGACAAGGATCCACATTTAAATTCAATGAATAAAGTGACATGGTTATGCCACATAGGCATGTACAACACATTCAAGTACCTTTTGTAATGTAGTTAGCAAAGCTTCCACCATTGGTATCAGGTTGACTTGGTAAATTTGTAAATAAGGCATGGTAGCCTTATGGTTGAAAATAATGCATTTATGTATTAAAAAGGGTAAATATGGAGGAAAATATAAAATGCCAAGTGCTAAAAAGCAAAAGTGAAAAAATGTGAAAAGGCAAGTTTGAGCTAAAAAGGTAAAGAGGTCAAATAAACCTGGGTATTGCATTTTCTCATGTTTTACTCATCCAAGCTCCTCTAATGGGAGAGATATTATAGGTTTGAAAGATCAAGGTGGGCCACTCCAATTAGGATATTTTAAGTGGACATGGATTTAGAATATTCTCATTAAATCATTATAAGAGCAGGTTGTTTGATGGCATGCAAAGTGGAAGGGTAGCTATTCAAAAGGTTCTAGCTATGTGAGTAAGTGGTCCAAGGCATCTTAATGTAGTTCCACATAAAACAAATGGTTTTTTTGTCCTCCACCATGAATATTCTTCTTCCATCTTATGTAAGGGGCATCTCTAGCTAAGAAATTAAAGGATGTGATCTGAACTTCATCATTTCTTGTAAATGTAATTAGATTTATGATTTTCCTTACAAATGGATGAAGATTTCAAGTATAGAAAAGGATTTATTCTAGATAGAAGCATATTGGAGGGAATATGGAAATTGTATACTTGAAATGGGTAAAAAATGTATAAATAAGGGGCTTTTCCTCTATTGAAGGGGTTGGTTGGCCAATATATTGGTCATTATTTTTTGTCTTTGTCTTTCTAAGTATAGGCTCTTCCATATATTGGGATCACTAATATGTGTGATTTCCCTCTCTTACTAAGGTGGTTTCAATTGTACAACCATTAGAAAGCTCTAAGATCATGTTTATATGGATCCCCTATCCATCATGAAGCAAATCCACCATGCTTGTCTCCATGGTAGCATTTTGAAACATTGTTGTGTTTAATATTTCCTTACAAAGTTAATGCTAATTTCTATTGATGAAGTGTAATAATAAATTTTACAAATGTTGTTTATTAGACATTTGGGTTTATGCTCATTACTGGTTCTAATTTTAAGCATAGATTTATATTATAAACCCTTTCTACATTATTTTAAGACATGTTGTTGAATAAATTGTTAGGGCACCCTAGGTTTATGGATTTGATAGGAAAAACCATGTGAGATTCTAGTTTTAGTATATGTTATTGGATTTCAAGGATCATTTGGGTATTTTCAATTCATTGGCACCAATAAGTGCAAATTATTCTTGGTAGTTCCATTAGCTTGCATTTAATTTTTTTGTCTTTGCAATAAGTGATGTCATGAATGCTAAAAGAATCCCTATTAATTAAAGGCCACTAGAACACTACCTCCCCCTTTTTTATAATCATCTAACTCATCCTACCCTATCCTACCCTAAAAGTAATACACCCTTTATATATCTTAAGTGTTATTTACCCTACAATTGCATAAAATCTTCCTTGTATAACTATATTTGTAGTTTGTGTTATGAAGCTTAGCATTATAGTCTTCCCTTAAACCCCTTGTTAAAAAATTCTTTCAAATGAATTTTTTAATCACTTTTATATCTTTCTTTAGTAGCTTGTATCTGGCCCAGAGTATTTTCTCATTTCATGTGACAACTCTTCCCAAGTGGAGTGAGTGAGTTTAGTTGTGTTTTGGTCAAATTTATGTTGCCTTATGAGAATAATCCCCATGGAGGTTGATTTTATAATCTCTTTATGTGATAAAGTTACCCCATAGGTCCTCTCACCTTAGTTTAGGTAGAGCCAAACGTAGTAAGGAGTTAACCTTACCGTTTGTAGGTTCCTCTTAGTCATTTTCTACATCCAGTGTAGTCTTGATGCCAAACCCTTCCTTGGCTTTAATGACATATTAGCAAGTTTTTCATCATAGTTTGTCATTGTCTTCAAATGTGCAAGGTTGAGTGTATAGGGTGTACAACTAGGAACCAAAACTTTTCTGGTGCCATTGTTAGGGACAAGCTAAGAACCTTGGCCCTTGTGTTACTAGGGACTCTTGTAAAGAGTTGTAAGTAGATCAAGATGGAAGTTATCTATTGTTATTTTCATTTATATAATTGTATTTGGTGTGTCAACATTACCAATTTTTTGGCACCATTACTAGGGACACTCCTTGTCACCCATGTTGCCAAGGACTCTTGTAAGGAGTTGGTTGTTAAAATCAGGTTTGAAAAAGTTTTCTACTAATATTATTTACAAATAATCTTAGCTATATTTTTAGACAAAATTTTATCATATTATCTCATAAGTCTAAAATTTGGGGTTATTTGAGCTTGCCTTTGTTATCTTGGCCATCAACACCATAACACTCCACTGGGGACAAGATAAGAATTGAGAGATCTAATATTTGACATCTACTGAACGTGTTGCAAAGAAATGTGAATTTATCATGTTTTGAGGTGGTTTCCCCTTTTGAACATGAGTCTAAAAGTTTTATTATCTTTGATTTCATACATCATCACTAAATTTAACAAGATATGGTTTCATTATATATCACTACAAGTCTATAAATGGTTATATTCTATAACTTTGCTTCTAGTGGCAACTCTAAAACATCATCTAGTTTCAAAGAAAGATCAGTGCCCATCTTCAATATCTTTAGCTTTGAGATTTATTTTACTTGCAAATCTAAAAGTACTAAGGTCATCCTTCAAAGGTGACTCATCTAATAAACTTATCTCACCCCTAAGTGTTCATCAAAGAAGAAGGAGATAAGTTTGGAGGCCTATTGAAAAACAAATTGAAACTATTAAAGATTATGTGGGATGTCAAAATTTTGGTGATCTTGAGCTTTTATTTGTTGAAATTCCTATTGTTAAAGATTATCATAATTATTTTGATCATATTTATTCTAGTGATTGAAAACCTTATAGCCCCATTTACTATCAATTGCCTTCTCAACTAGTTAAATCCCCTCCCAAGTGTGAACCACAAAATCCACCTCTTTTACCCCCTCACATCCCTTTTCTAGTTGTTATTGAACCTCTAATTAAATTGGTCATGAGGCATAGGGACCCAGATGAGAATGAACATCTTGCATTATACATTCCTAGATTCAAGCCTATAAATTTTTATGAAATGGTAGGTTATCCTAATGAAGTCCCAAATGAACTAAGGAAATGCCTTCCAAATTTTGAAGGGAGCAATGCAGTGAGTGGTGATCAACACTTGAGGTCTTTTTAAAATATCATTTAAGATTATAAGGCTGAGTATGGTGATGTGTGCATCAAGATATTTGTGCACACACTAGAGTAAGATTTTTGTGAATGGTTTAATCCCCTTCCCCATAGATGCATTGATTTAGGGGAAGAGATGAAGAAAGGTTTTAGAACTCAATATGGTGATAGGATTGATCCAAAGTTTATTTTGGCTATGTTTGAAAACATCAAAAATAATCCTAATGAGTGTGTGTAGGACTACAATACAACGTTCAACAAAGCTATGATGCATCTACCTAAGAACATCAGGCCTAGTGAGATAATGTGCTTGAGAAAGTACTATAATTCCTTTGACAAGAAGGCTACTTACCACATGAGAGACAAGGCCCCCATGAACCTATAGTTGGTGTTCAATATGGTCATCCAAATTGAAAGTAACATAAAAGCTATGGGTAATCCCTTGAACAAGTAGGATAATGCAAATTTGGTTGATCCAGAAAAGACACAGTACAAGATAACCAAGCTCAAAGATACCATTAAGACTTTGGCCTCCAATATCAAAGAGATGTCCTACAAGCTAGCTAGAGCTAAGAAGGGGCTGCCTAATAAGCTTACACATGATGTTAGAAATTAAAATGGAAGGGCTAGAAAAAGAGTGTTTGATCCATTACATGCCAAGGTAAATGCTATGAATTTTGATTTTGACATTGATTGGTGCGATAAGTGCTTCTTTCCACATCCCCCATGTGATACTGCTAAACCAAGTGATGAAGATGTGGATGATCTTGATTCTACATCTAATGATGATGATGATATTTGGATATTCAATTATCAAGACTCCTCATGTAATTTTTTTACCTCTGTGGAAATGATGAGTGCTACTATTGTTGATCAGTTTTAGAGTGTAGTTAAGAAGGTCTTGATGTTATGAATCTACTTGTGATGATAATTTAACACAAGCATATGAATCACCCAATCATGATGAAATTGAAGACCCAAAGTGTGCTCTAACTAAAGTGTTGCACATGAATGTGAAATTGGGTAACCTCATTAGCAATTTGAATGTTGTTAGGAAACAAGCTATTCTTGATGTTGGGTTTGACAATAAAGGTGTTATTTAGAGACTCTCATTCAGTGAAGATGGGGTTATATTTTATGCCCTTAAAGATGAAAAAAATTAGACTTATTTCAAGTAGTAATTTGAGTTAACGAATGACATTACTAATCTTAAAGAACTCTATCTTGGTACTTGTCTAATTGTAATTGAGAAACAAGTTTATTTACAACTATTGAGAAGGTACCAAGATATTTTAGAATGGTTTTATCTAAAAATGTTTTAGAATGTCATCTCATTATAGCTTAACAACCATACCTTTAGGAAAGTATAGATATTGGTTTACTTCATCTTGATGAATAAGCTACTAGAAGAGTTAAAGAGATTAAGGTATGGTAGAATTTTGGAGCTACCAATTAATGGAAAGCATCCAAAACATTTCCTCAACTAAGCCTGTAATTATGTATATATTGTATAGTGTTTTTTTGCTTTGTCCTTTGGTTGCTTTGTTTCCCCTCTACTTTGGGCCTTGTTTTTATAATATCGTTTCATTTTTTATTGTCTATTCATTTTCAAATCCTCTTGATCTATTTTTTTCATTCTACCATGTTTTGTTGAGCCTTCATGGGTCTATGTTTGTTGATAAATTATTAAGTCTTAACTCTATGGCCCAATGGATTGGCACCTAGTCTTACATTTTTGGGTTCTTTGCACACCCATAGGGGGTATTCATCCTTAGGTGAGAGCCAATGTTAGTGCCCAAAATTACATTGAAATAATTGATCCCTTGTCAAGTGTAAATGCCTAAGTCTAGCTCAAGTTGAGCATGAATACTTGAGTTCTTAGCCAAATTCTTATTTTCAACTGTTCATGTCAAAGTTCAAGTTTTATGTTGAATCAAATAAGTGATAATTCAGTCTTTGCTTAGTGTGTATAAGCCTTCATTTGTTTTAGGAAAAAGTGTTTAGAGTCTATCAAGGAAATTGTTCTATAGAAAGGCTGAAAGAATTGCATGTCATAGACTTTTTATCCATGGAAAAACTATAGGTCCATTTCTTTCAAGCATTTTTCTTGGGCAAAAAGTTTGAAGGGTAATTTTTTGGGGGGCATTTTGCCTGCACAAAAAGCTTGATGAAATTTAATTGTTTTGGAAAAAATGTCAAGTTTAAATTGTTCAAGTTTTTTTTCAAGTCAAGTTTTAGACTAGGTCTTCAGACATTTCATCTGTGAGTTTCCAATACTAAGTCCTCAAACTTTTTGTGTGGCTTAGACTTTTGGACATTTTGTCTGAAGAATTTCAAGATGCAAGCTTTCAAAAATTTGAACAAGTAGTGTGATGTCCATGTGGATGCCATTGACGATGGTGCAAATGTCAAAATTAAGCTCAACCATTATCCATTAGGGCTTAAATTTGATGTTCATGTGGATGTCATTGAAGATCATGCTAACATTAAATGATAAGCATGCAAATGTCAAATTTAAGCCATAGTAATTATCTATCAAGAGCTTAAATTTGATAGTTACATAGATGTCATTGATGGTCACATAGACATCAAATGATGGGCATGCAAACATCAAATTTAAGTCATGGAAACCATCAATTCTGGATTAAATTTGATAGTCACATGCCTATCAAATATTTTCATGTGGATGTCAAATGATTGGCATGTGAATGTCAAATTAAAGTGATAGTAGATATCCAATGGCATTTGATCTATGGTAAACATGATCGATAGTCCACATTTGATCTTGCAAATCAAGATTGATGACATAAGTGAGAGTTTTTTTGTCAAAGATTTGGGCCAAGTAAGAAGATACCACATGGCAAAAGGATGCTAGCCTAAGGTGAGATTGACTGTATAGAGCACAAAAATCCCATAGACTCTTCACATGTCATGATCTCGGGGGTCTCAATGGAGATCTAATAGTTTGAAATAAAATATAATGATAAATAGATGTCGAGAGCCTCTAAATTATCTAAGTGGCACACTCATGTTCATCATGATAAGGATCCATATTTCAAGTAAATGAATAGAGTGACATGGAAATGCCACATAGGCATGTATGACACATTCAAGTACCTTATGTAATGTATTTAGAAAAGCTTCCAACACTGACAATAGGTTAACTTGGCAAATTTGAAAACGAGGCATGGTAGCCCCATGGTTGAAAATAATGCATTTATGTATTGAAAAATGGAAATATGGAGGAAACCCTAAAACTCCAAGTGAAAAAAAGAAAAAGTACAAAAATGTGAAAAGGTAAGTTGGATCCAAAAAGGTACATTCATTTTCTCATGTTTTACTCATCCAAGCTCCTCCAATGGGAGAGATATTATAGGTTTGAAAGATCAAGGTGGGCCAATCCAAGGAGGACATTTTAAGTGGCCATGGATGTAGAATATTCCCATGAAATCATTATAAGATCAATTCATTTCATGGCTTATAAATAGGAAAGGTATTTATCTAGGAGGTTCTAGTTGTGAAAGAAAGTGATCTAAGTCATCTTCAAGAAGTTCCACATAAATACAAATGGTTTGTTTACCCCTTTCCATGACTATTCTCCTTATATCTCATGTAAGGGGCATCTCCAACAAAGAAATCAAAGGATGTGATCTGAATCTTCATCATTTCTTGTAAAAGTAGTTAGATTTATGATTTTTATTACAAATGGATGAAGATTTTAGGTGTGGCAAAGTATTTATTCTAGATAAAATCATCTTGGTGGGAATTTGTCAATTATAGAGTTAAAATGGATAAAAAATGTATAAATATGGGCTTATCTTCTATTTAAGAGGTTGGTTGGCCATTGTCTTGGTCATTATTTTTGGTCTTTGTCTTTCTCAGTATAGGCTCTTCCATATTTTGGGATCATTGCTGTGTGTATTTTACCTCTCTTACTAAGGTAGTTACAGATGTATATCCATTAGAAAGCTCTAAGAGCATGTTGATATGTCTCCCCTATCCAACATGGAGTAAATCCACCATGCTTGTCCCCATGGCAACATTTTGAAACACTGATGTGTTTAATATTTTCTTGAAAATGTAATGAAAATGCTTGTGGTTCTTTGCTAATTTCTATTGATGAAGTTCAATAATATGTTTTGAAAATGTTGTTGATTGTACATTTGGGTTTATACTAATTAATAGTTGTCATTTTGAGTATAGATTTAGATTATAAACTCTCTCTACATTATTTTAGGATATGTTGTTGAATAACTTGTTAGGGCACCCTAGGTTTATGGATTTGACAAGAAAAAGCACGTGAGATTTTAGTTTCAATGTATGTTTTAGGATTTAAAGGATAATTTGTGCATTTACATTTCATTGGCAACAATAAGTGAAAATTACTCTTGGTAGTTCCATTAGCTTGCATTTAAATTTTTTGCATCTTTGTAATAAGTGATGACATTCATGTTAAAAGAATCCCTATTGATTGAAGGCCATCAACACACTACCCTCCCTTTTTTATAATCATTAACTCATCCTACCCTACAAGTAATACACCCTTTATATATCTTATGTGTTATTTACCCTATAGATGTATAAAATCTTTCCTATATAACATGTATTTGTAGTTTGTGCTATGAAGCTTAGCATTATAATCTTCCCTTCAGCGCCTTATTATTGAAAAATTATTTTTGATGAAGGTTTTAATCACTTTTATATCTTTCTTTAATAGCTTATATTTTTCCTAGAGCATTTACTCATTCTATGTGAAAATGCTTCTTGGGTGTAGTGAGTGAGTTTGGTTGTGTTCTGGTCAGATTTGTGCTCCTTTGTGATAATAATCCCCATGGAAGTTGAATTGTAGAATCTCTCCATGTGAGAAAGATACCCTATAGGTCCTCTCACCTTGGTTTAGGCAAAGCTAAAAGTAGCATGGAGCTAACCATACCTTTTGTATGTATCTCACAGACATTTTTTGCATCTATTCTAGTCTTGATTTGAAACCCTTCCCCAATTATAATGACATACTAGTGGGTTTTTCATCATGGGTTTCCATTATCTTCAAGTTTACAAGGCCAATCATATGGGGTGTACAACTAGGAACTAATAATTTGGCCTTGTGTCTATACCATCTTGGTAATTTTAGCCTTCATCTAAGTGATCTAAGTCTATAGCTGAGTCATGTTGTCATCCCTCATGTTAAGGGTGATTTGAAACTCTAATAATGGGTACTATAACCTTGCAATCTCCCATATCTAAAAACTGATCTCCTACTCTAGCATCATATTATCCCTACCCACTATGGCTATACTAGAAGGCCTTATTTGGCTTAGATCTACCTATATGACCAAAGCCCTTACCTAGCCTAAGCTAACCTTTCTAATTATCACCACTACCTTGCTAAGATCCAATATCATCACATCTATCCCCCCATCATCTCCATCTCCTCCATCAAAACCATCATCATCATCATCATCATCATCATCATCCCTAGCCTTACTGCTACTCTCTTACAAAGTGTCACTACTACTACTTGGGGTCTCGACCTCCATCTCCTCAACGTCCATAAGTATATGACCCCCTACCAGTATTAGAACTATTAGCCTCAAAAGGCACACCTATACCAATCAATACATGTAATTTAGAGTAAACCTTACATCTATGACTCATCCTACATATGCACCTAGATAACCCATGGAATATTACTAAATATTATTTTGGCCTTGTTCCTCAGCATCACAATAGTATCCTATCTAATCTCTCATATAACATGAGTAAACCATTATGACCCTTCAAGTACATCTTATGTAAATTTAAACTACCTGATTACTTAATTAGGATTGTACTCCTGTATAATATGGGAATGTCTCCTAATAATAAAACATCTAGTGGTCATGAAACCCATGTACCATCCATTCTTAAACCATTGTAGCTGATAGGTGAGGTATGACCTCCAAATAAATAACTATGGTGTCAAATTATCTAAAATTCAATGATAAAAAGGGATGTCTCCTTTATGCCCACACTTTCCATCTCTATTTTGAGCCCAACCATAAGCTGTTAGATTCTCAAGATCTCATACTCAATGTATCTTAGCTAGTCACTCAATAGAGATATGTTCCTAGCCCCAAACCATGATAAGTGTGTAGGCTCTGATACTGCATCCACTTTGGTATGCTATTAGGTAAAAATATATATACAACTATGCTAGAATAATTGGTCCCTAAAAAAATTGTGAAATCCTTAAACATGTTCTTAATAATTCCACCTAAGTTCATATGAAAGTAGCAACCACTCTTTTCAGGTAATAAGATGCTTTTGACAATGGCCATAAGAATAAAAACCTCCTAATCAATCAAATCTAGTGGTAATGGATCTTTATCAGGCAGATAATCCAACTAAATATCTATATACGTGTCAATTAGGTCTATATCAACCTTCCCCTAAACCATGGGAATACCTTTATAATTTCAAAGATCATATATAATTGCATGTTTTTATGCTAGTGTTGTCTAGAATAATTGTCTCGCATACATCAATAGCTTAAGGATACGCAAGGTATCCTCAAGTGTGATAGTAGCCTCCCTCATTGGCAAGTGAAAGGTTGACATCTCACTATGTTAGTGCTCTAATAGTACACTCAAATAGGCTCAATTATCCTAGATAACTATCATCTATGCCACATCATGCAGGTTTAGCATCTATAAGAAGGAAACCATGAGCTCGATCCAAATCTATAAGGTCTATAGATAGTGTGATCATCTTTTATGATAGGTAAGAATAACCAATAACTCCTACAATAAAAAATTTTATCATTAGCCTAATTACATGCAACTAATTAAGCCTAAGCCTTTTCTATTCAATCTAATTAACCCACTTTCAAAGGTTGGACCCCTTTTGAGCCCTCAAAATCAATTATTTTTGGCTTTCAGAGCGAAGCCATTATTTTCTCTAGGTCAAAACTACCATTTAAGTTATTTTTCACATTTTTAGGTGAAACCACCATTTTCATTCTCATTAAAATGATGACTTCACCCAAAAATGATAAAAATCTCCATTTTAGCAATTTTTACCCCTTTTTGGCATTGTTGCCATTTCTAGAAATGATGACTTTGATCAAAGTCACCACTTACCTTGGAAAATACACCATTTACCCTACCATGCAAATGGTGACTTCTATGATTTTTTACCTACCAAGTATAATTAATACTAATAAATCATAATTAATGGCAAGGTTGGGTTTACTTTCTAGTGGCCCATCATATGGTGGCTACATGTACTCCCTCACTCACACTAATACATGTGACTAAACTCCTCAATGGGCCATTTTATATTAGCAATACACATAGAAAACCAAAGTTAATTTCTCAAAAGGCTAGGGTGAAAATAAATTATTTTCACCCCAGGGGTGAATATATAGCCAAAAAAATTAATTTTTATCCCCAGGGCCTATAGTTCATGTTGTGTGTTCTAAGTAGTGTATTTTTCACATCCATGGTCCATTTTTTTTTCCATTTAATCCTATGTGCCTTGTTTTTTTTCCATATTATAACTAGACCATCTTTTTGGGCCTCCCCTGAAGCCCATCATTTAACAACACAATTTTTCAACTTATAACCCTTATTTATTTTAATGTGCATCTTTAAACTCACATTTAGGCCAAAATGTGTTTTTATCCTTTGATAACTCATCGTAAATCCATTTTATATATTTTTTTCATCATCTATCCTTGTTAATTTTCCTTGTTATGGTAGATTATTTTTTTAATCGATCAATGATATATGTCTTGTCTATTTAGGGCATTCATGTTTTACATTATTTGATGAGAATGTGAAAATTATTATAATTTTGGGTAAATCATTATATTTTTGACCAATTTAATGATTATTTTTATTTGATTAGGTAAAATGCATAGTTTTACAGGGACTAGGAACTAGAGTATAAAAAAGTGTAGTAAAGTGAAACAAACCCCATGGGCTGAGAGCCAAAAACTTGAGTATCAAAACAAACAACTAAACATCAAAGTAGAGGACAAAAATAAATGAAAATTATAAGGAAAAACTAATCCAATAGTAATGATCCCTATGTAATTACCTTAGCAACCTCAGTCTCCTTTACTTGCTCAACCTATCTATTCTTGGAGATTCTAGCTCAAGTTCTTTTACTTGGCCTTATGCATCCTCCTTTAGCATGATCATTTTGGGTTTCTTCCATGGATGTTCCTTCTTAGGGGTCTTCTTGGGGGGGATTATTTTAGGGGGATCTTTAGGGAAGGAATATCTACCTCCTTGGTAAACTACTTCTAGGGAGTGCCTTTAGCCTTCACTAGTTGTGAGAAATATTGAATCATTTTGGAAGCCTCCTTATTAATGGAATTCCATTCCTAAATTAAACCTACCAAGAACATCCCTAAATAATGAAATTTGTTATTAAACCCTTCCAAATTATCCTTGTTGGTTTTAATCACCTCTGATAGGAGGGCTTGCTTTACCTACCAACTCTACCAAGTTTCCTTCCTCCAACATAAGGGGTTTAGGCTTGATAATAGTGAGTTTTAGGGGAAGATACCTAGTAAAACTCTTGGATATGGGGCTTATGGTGGAAAATATGGGTAATGGGTGGTGTGAGCCCAAGGTAGGATCTTCTGAATCCTATGCTGAGGACCCCTCTAGTGGGACATCCTTACCTCGAAGGGTATCATAATGTTTTACCAACATGAAAATGAGTCCTTGGTGGATGACTGTGTTGGCTTCATTGATATGGTATGTGATTTTTTTACACTCCACAAATTTTAGAAGGAAATATGGTAGGTTAATTTTGAATCCTTGAAAATGGTTCAACAATAGGAAGTGATGTGAGAATATGAGAGTATACTTACCTTTGAGAGTGATATACTTCATTATCTTCAAAAAAACTTTAGGCTAGTGTCATAGAAGATCCAAGCATGGGAAACCCTTTTTTACATTTTCATGATCTCATTGGTTAAAAAAAACCTCTACATGAGTTCCAATTTTTTATTGATCTTTGAAGGATTTAGCCCCTTCATATGACATTATTGTAACTTCACCTATCAAATCATCAGTTACATAAATTGTTATGCCTCTTATTTCCATTGTCTTCTTGTTCCATGCTATAATAATTTAATGATTATATCTATCTATGAGAAAATCATTATTTTTACACCCTATGTTAATGATTATAACCACCTTTGAGTAAATCAATGTCTCATTTTCCATTCTTGATTATAATTACATTTAGACAAATCAATGTTTCCCATTTTGTTACTAATTATAACTGCCTTTGGGTAAATTAGTATCCATTCCACCACCCTACTGGTGTAACTTTTTATGCCACTGCTTATAACTACCTTTTATTAAAGCAATGTCACACCCTTTATTATTGATTATAATTTCCTTTGGGAAAATTAATGACTCTATCACCATTACTATTTATAACCATCTTTGGGTAATTTAGTAATTCCACCCTCATTATCATCTAGATCATGTCATTTTTATCATTTTGATGGAATGTTTGATGGCTTTATTTCACCACCCACTCCCTCAAATAGCATCAATGGATTATCAACCACCCTTTGGGGCATGAACCATTCAAATTAATGACTTTTACATTATTTGAAAATATGTTGCTATGCCTATGTCTTGCAACACCTTTTCAAATAGGAGCAAGCTATAAACACTTAGTTTTGGACATTTTCAAGCCTAAACTGGGATTGATTTCAAATTCTAATAAATAACACATTTTAAGCCTATATATTAGTAAAAATTATCCATATAATCAATTTAATTACCTAAAAACATGATGAGGCTAGTTTATTTGGCATATTACATTGTAGGCACCACTAACCTAGTTTAGTTTTCACCCTAGTCAAATTACGACTAGTACTTTGACACTTTTGGCCTATCAAGCTATTATATCATAACATTTAAAAAAATTTACAAAATCCAAAAATAACTAAGAAAGATTAATTACATTAAAAATATTAATAAACTTTCCTAAAAAATTTCCAAATCAAACTAATGAATTTCATTTAACAAAAAAGGAATTTTTATCCAAATATGAAGTCAAAAGGTCAAAGGAGCTAACAAAGTGATTTATTATTTCCTAAATATTCCAAAAATTATGAGTCACACCTCAAAAATATCTAAAGTGAGTTGTCATGTCTCACAAATATTTGAAATTGAGGTGTCAATATTTCATGAGTGATTTGACCCAACCCAAGGTTATCCTAACTCAACCTAGGTTAATCTAGACTCAACCCAAGTTATAATATTAATCTAACCTCCATAATAGGGTTAAAGTTAGTTATTTGATCTATAAATACAATTTCCCACACCATATTCCAACAAAAATTTTATGTCTAAGGTTATTGTACTAGAATACCTTTTTGAAGCCTTTGAGAGTAGTGTTTTAATGCCAAATTTATACCAAGATTCACACCAAGCCACAAGTGACTATTGGAGAGATGTTATCACCATGGAAGAGCATTAATAGAAGAATCAAATCATCATAGGATGAGAATGAACATCCTTATACCAAAAATTAAGCATCAAATTTGACAAAGGAGGTAATAAATTTGTATTATTTTTATCTCTATTTTATGATCTTGCTTATTATCCTATGTTTTCCCTAGTTTTTAGGTAAGAGCATTTAGTCCTAGTGTATTTTTATTCTTGATTTTGTTTTTTGGTTTGGACTAAAAAGTGACTAATATAAATATTATTTACTCTTCAAACACCTAAAGTATAATGTGAGCCTAATATTATAAAATCCAATTTACTTTTATTTTTTAAAACTCTTCTATGGATTGTCAGCACCCACAAGGTTAGACTATATTGAGCCAATATACTATAGTATTTGGTTCAATTTTGGTATATTTGAGGTGATTAAATCACTCAATATTCTCAAGTTTATAGGTTGGACTCGATTACATCATCCAACCTCAATAAATAGATGGTATGGGTTGACATTGTTCACTCATGCTCGATAGATTATACATATCATTACGTTACATGGTTGAGCTAATCTCAACTATCACGTCAAAAATTATATTTTCTCTAATGTTGTGAGTATGTGGCTTGTAATATCTCTCTTTATCTCCTTATATGTTTACACTTTCTATATTTATTTATTTGTACTAATCT
Organism: Torreya grandis; assembly: GCA_037957365.1. Lineage (NCBI taxonomy): Eukaryota > Viridiplantae > Streptophyta > Pinopsida > Cupressales > Taxaceae > Torreya > Torreya grandis. Next base: position 1,712,416 of record JARHVA010003965.1, read on the forward strand.
CATTTTCAATGATTCATAATGATACATCTTTCAAATCAAGTTTCAATAGGTAAGGAAATTGCATCGATACACAAGTATACTCCTAAAAATTACTCTTTCAAATTAAATCTTTTCAATGCTTTAAATTTTATATTATATGTATTGATTATAATCTATAACATGATATCAGTTTTAGTTAAATCATCAACAAAGCACTCAAGTTAGGCTCATGCAAATGCAAGGTGTGTTATACATACCCAAGTACACATTTCTTCTATTTTAAACCAACATTTTCATTACAATATTAAATGGGGCTAATGTAGATGATATTTATTAATTATATAACACCTTAGTGTTTTACACTTAGAAAACTCAGACTTTGGTTGTTCCTCTAAATTTTGGACCTTTCCCACTTCTATAAGTCTTTCATCTACTCTATTTTATGCCCTTTGGCATATCTTTTGGTCTAAGCAATCTTATGTTGATGACCTAGATTATATATGTTTCCCAGAATGTTTAAAATATGCTTATCTTATGCCCCTAAAAAATTTGAACCTATACTTATTTTCTAAATGCTAAGACACAAGTGTCAATCCCAAACCCCTATGTCAACATCATTATCCTACCTTGATGACAGTGTCTAGTTCCCTAAATTCATCTAATTTTCAAATATATTATTTCCTAATGGTTAGAATTAATGCTTTAATGTGATATATTTCTTGATAAGAGTAGTATATATTCACAATCACTCTTCATTCATTCCTAACCTAGCATAGACCAAGATAACTTATCAAAAGTGTTCAATCAAGCACTCACTAAAGTAAAGCTTTCCTAGTTTCTCCTATTCTCATATTAGTCATAGGAACAACACATAAATAGCTCTAAAATACTAAAGGAGTATCCTAAGATCCTAATTTTTCAAGTTACAAGCTAGGTCACACTTGTATTTTATTTTCACATATTACATGATTCATAAAAATTCCAACATGTAAGGGACAACTACATTAGTCTAAGGCCCTCTTAGGAGTATGTCTATGTAGGCATCACCCATTGATCAAGGGGTCTTTGAGGTTAGCTCAATAATGTGATCCCACTAACCTATTTTTCCCAAGCTCACTATGAAGATCAAGAACTAGGGTTTTATAATTTCATAGGGAGTGATAGTCCATGACCTAGAGCTAAATTCACCGAAGTGAAATTGAAGACAAACCTAGAATCATCCAGGTGTTCACATCATTTTCCAACATTTATTCTATATAAAACACCTAAGTTTGATTTAGATAATATCATCACCACTAACATCCAAGACTAACATTAGTATTTTCATTTTTAGATGTACTCAATCCATAATTTGGTGACTATTCTAGAATCCTCTTCCACATTGCTTTCTATCTATTCTAAATCTAGAACTATGTCAGCATCAAAATCAGCTATGTACATCATTTCTTTGTCATTTCCATATTTATCATAGTTCTAATTTCTATTTTTATCCTATCTCAGTTTAATATATCTAATTTTATTATTTAATTTTCCTTCTATAGATCTGATTATCACCCTTTTGCATTATCACTTATATATTCTTAAACATATCTACCCAAGTAGGATCCACATCAAAATTTAGGGTTAAATAGATGGGTGGGTATAGCCATTCAATTTTGACTTGATTTAGATGGTAGTGACCCTCTCCTAATAATAACTAATTTTTAAAATAAAATATATCATTAGGGTTATTCCAACTACCTAACATGTCAGTGGTGTGATAAATTACCCTATTGGATTCATATCTATAAAAATCAGGGTCTTATTTAAGGGGGCACTAGGAAATTTTATAGTACATGTATATACACTAATACAAATTAATAAAATATTCCCTAATCTTCCTAAATTACAAATCAATCACTAGGATCAATCATAATCAAAGTCTAAAACACAATAAATCCATGGCAAAACAAATAATTCCAAATATCATATCCAAATCATTAGCTTCATTCATATAGTAAATCATAATAATTTCATAATCACACTAGGAGGTAGAAATATGTGGGGCTTGATTTCACTCTTTAAAGTATAAGATACGTAGCCAAAAATTAATCATCAAATAAGGGTAATTAGGTTCAACTCAATGTATTGCACTTTCTTAGTTTTTGTATATTTCTAGCCCTTACAAGCATACCTAGTGATTTAATGTGAAGGAGGTTAATTTATGGAGTTGAACACATCATCAAGGCTTAACATCACACATATAGAACATTCAAATATAGGTGTAGGTGACTATACATTCATTGAACTATCTTTATACACAAGTCACTACTGACTAGCATAAGTCAAAATCGATAGTTGATACTAACCCAGATTGATGGAACTAACCCTACGTAGATGAAAACATAATTTCTTAACCATATGATTCATAGGATTTATTTAGTCCATTTTTCACTACCAAAATAAATTCATAGTTAGATAATAAATGAGTAAAGCTAATTACCCATACATTTATTATGCTTATTGTATTTAGTATATGCACTTTTCAAATCATTGTAATTAGTTTTAGTATTTTACATTCAGATGTATTGTTGAATGCCATATCTTTTAATATGAATTATTATAATATTTTTTTATCTTAATTAGTGTTTATAAAATAAAATTAAAGAAAAACACTACCAAATACACCTATGTAGTTCCCTCTCACTATTATTTAGTTGAATCTATGACATGAATTTTGTAATTGTAATAAAACCAATAATTCTAAATATGAAACTAAATTATTTTAATAGTGTAATTTTTTAAAGTGTAGAAATAGATATATGAAATTTATTTTATATATGTGTTTGATCTATAGTCTCACTAAGATAAAAATACTAAGTGTAAATAGTAAACACTCCAAAAGGGCACTCACTACAAAGGGTTCCATTATACCCATAACTATAGTATCCAATCTCTAAGATGTGTAGAGAGTAACTTCCTTAAACTTACCAATTATTGATTCAAAAAATAATCAAATGGATGATGACTTCCTATTGGAAAAAATCCTAGGCACTTCCAATATATCATGAGTGGAAGCTAATTTTTAGATGCAATACTATCTTAGGTTTTGATATTGGGGGGGTTTCCCTCATTTCATTTATAAAAAGAGTCAACTTAGCCAATAATGACAAATTTATGTGAGTTTTAAAATTATTGAAACATGGTTTCTAACCTGGGGTATTTATATGAAAATAATAACTTTAACCCTTAGCAACCTACTATGTGTACCCATTTATGATCAACCAAGATCCCCTAAGGACAAGATGAGAGTATGATATGGTGTATTTGTATTAGGTCACTAAGATATAGGCTTGAAACTCAATATGAAAAAAACTACAAATTTAAAAACATAATAGAATGGATATGTAAAAAATGTTAAAACTATAGATATGATATTTAGACCTATTGTGGACATGAAAATAGAATATCGATATGATCCAAAGAGATGCCCTCCAAGAGGTGAATATTTAATAAGAAAAACACTCACAATGCATGTAATTTATAAATCTAATGAAATATTAAATAAATAATATGAATAGATTTATTCTAGGTGGAATTACTAACTCTTTATATTAATAGCTCTAGAATAAATCCACTAGTATAACACTAGTAACTCTCTTGCATAATGTACCTCAGCCACTAGCCATATGTGCTCTTATATACATAAGAAAAGAGGCTAGGATTAGGGTTAGGGTTTTGAATAGTATTTATTTACATAACATGTCAAGCCTATTATTATAAAAAGTCAATTAAGTAAATAATTATAGAAAAGTGTGCACTAATTAGTGCTTATCCATGAATTATGTTACAAATATTACAAGTGTATAGTAAACCATACAAAAGTGTGTGTTATTAAATAAATTAACAATCACAAACATAAAATAGACTAGATCAATTAGGATTTATCTAATAAGAAATTTAGGGGATGATATATAAATAGATTGGTCTAGATCAATTTAGTATGGAAAAATTAAGATACTTATAAAAATGAAAGGAATGAAGGGGAAAGAGACCTAGAGGAGGCTAACTAGAGCTGAAGGTATGATGATGATGATGATGATGATGATGATGATGATGATGATGATGATGATGATGATGATGATGATGATGATGATGATGATGATGATGATGATGATGATGATGATGATGATGATGATAAGTAGGTATAATGGGATAAAATGGAAATCTCACACAAATCACCATAGACAAAATATTCCCATTTCCCATTGTACTCCTTAGGCACTCTGGGATATTGGTACACCAATGAGTCCTATAAGAAATATATTTAGTGACTAAAAAGGTGTATACATATGTCCCTACCAAATCTAATCATGTGTCATAATATTGTAATGTAGGATGGTCCTTTGGGAATAAAACATAACAATAAAAAATCATAAAAGTAAATGTTGACAAATGAAATAATTGAATGTAATATATGCATACCTCAACATATATTTATATTTAAAAAATGCATGCAAATACCTTAGTCTTGGTCATGGTGAATTTATAAAATGAATATGGTAATCCTAATAACATAAAGCTAAAAATATAATAAAATTTGTTGATGTGGGTTTTATGCACATCCTAGTAACCTTACGAGGTAGCCTCTAACATTTTAGAATCAATGAAAGATTTCACTCCAAGGCATGAGTTGTTGGGTATTCAATTTTATACTATCTACTAGTTTAATAGAGGTGAACAATTCAAAAAAAATTCCACATGTGAGTTGACTATGAATGAACATAAATCTACTTAAAGTGAGAGGCAGGATGATGGTTTTAACTATAGTGGATAGGATTCCAAAATAAACTCAAAAAGAAAAGAAGGGTAAGGCAAAAATAGGCCTGTGAACCACACAAGATGAAAACCCTTCAAGACCAGCACTTGGATTAAGGCAGAACAAGAAATCAAAGGACCAATATTTGTTGTAAGATATTATATCACACCAAAAATCAAACACATTAAGGATTCAAAGAAAATAGAACATAATATAATTAAACATGCATGAATTAAATTTTGATGTGTTTACTAGATTATTATTTCAGATCGGCAAGGGGGATTATAATTCACATGTAAAAGACATCCAAATAAATTGTAGTTTAAAATGAATGATTACATTAAATAATATTTAACTCATACAAAACCAAATAAATAAAATACCATAATGATAACATGTCCCATACATTCCACATAATTGGAGAAGAATCAACATTTGCACACAAAGACTAAGTAGAACATATATATATATATATATATCTTGGGATGGTGATGCATCATCTCATCAAGCATTGTCCAAAATTACAAGTTTAAAATTAGAACTATACATTTGAAACCATGAAAAAGATGCATGCCTCATGTACACATTTATACTAACCTCTTCATCTAAAATATAATATACATGCATAATAAATATATTGGGCACTAAAGTTATACTTTAGTAATAACATGAAAATACATGGTTATTTATACATCAAGGTACTAATGTGGCACCATTAACTAAAGAGGTAAGTGGGGTAAGTTTAGTTACAACCAGTGTAATTATTAGAGGTCCCTATAGAATCAAAATTAGGCCTATCAAAGTTTACATGATAGTAAATCTAGGGGAATGAGAGGTTTTTTATGTTGGGATAGCACTGATAGTTAGTTGTGTATGTGGAACTGACCTAGAAGATATTTCATTTGGCCTCAAACTCTTCGAATAGTGCATAGTCTTTCTTAAACTCCTTATTTATAATATCAAAATTAAGTAATAAAAGCTTAAAAATCTTTAAAAAATTATTCATTAATATTTCTCACTCATCTTTTAAGCTCTTGAATTCAGATGCTAAAGCTTTTACCTTAGTTACTCTATACTTTACAAAACTTACCAACTATAAGATTTCTTTGTTGGTTCTAGAAATAGTTCCCTCAACTTATTATTTGAATTTGTCCATAGTTGATTGAAGAATATTTTCAAAATTAGGTCTATTGACCACTCTCTTGTAGGGGTTATCACATTAATAACCCTCATATCTGTTAAAATTTGTAATTTTTCCCCCTTGTGAATGAGTAAATTCTCTAGTAGGGTATTCAATTGCTTGTGCCATTTAATGGAAGAATATCTTCTTTCCATCACATAATTTAAGAACCAAGAAGCATCCATACTAGTCATAAAATCCATTTGATTAAAATAATTAGTCTTGGAGAAGTAGACTAAAAAATTCAATCTCTTTCCCATATCTTTCATCTCATTCTAAAATGTTACTATAGCTACCATGTTCAACTGGCTCCCTGCCCTAAAAATCCTAACTTTATACAAAATACTATACAACTTAATTATTACACTCTATACATCAATAATAATTTTATGAGTTGCCTATATAATTTCACTCTGATCTAACATATTCAAGGCATATTTTACTTTTAAACATCTCTTTTATTATCACCTCTATATAATCCACAAAAGAACTAAAATACTCTATATACTCATTGGAGTCATTCAAATTTTTATTGGGATTCTTGGATAAAGGGGAAATATTCTCCATTTATTCAAAATCCACCTCTTTCTTGGTTTTTTGTGTTCATAAACTTCCTCTTATTTACCCTTTGAATAGTCCCACTTTATTTATCAAACCAAGTGGAAACTATGGTAATTTGTTTTTATAACCAGATTCTACCTTTCATCCCTTACACCTAACATTTCCTTTACCATTAGGGAATAATGAATTGTCCAATTTCAATCTCTTGGTTTGGGTGTAAGGATTGGGAAGATAGATGAATCATTGGAAGTGGCGTAATCATGGGGGGTTTTAAGGATGCACTTATCTAGATAGGAAACTAGAGGGGTGGTTGAACAACCCTCTCCCATGAAGATGTTTCCTTCATAGGTATAACTTCACTCAAAAATTTTGTCAAGCTCAAAGTAAATATTACAATCATTTTTATTGAGGGCATGAAAAATGGATGTGGCATAGGGAGTTTCTATTAGGCTGACCTTTTCTTGGGGATTGGTGGCATTTGAGAATTAAAAATAGAGATAGTGACAAAATTATAAAAAATGCTAGATTTTGGAGTCCTTATTAGCTTTGGATATGAATAAGGAACAATCCAATCAATAAAATTAATAGAATTAGATAAAATAACCCAAGTAATGGTTAGAGGTAGACTTGTATTAAATCAATATTAGAAACTAGAGAAATAATAGAATAAACTACCTCATCCAAGATTTTGATTTCTTCTAGTGTGAGGACCTAATATTTTGACACATCAAGAGAGGATTCCTTTAATTTATGTTCTCCAAGGCTCAAGGTTTAGGCCTTTTCTAGATCGCCTTCTTCATCATCTAGTTCTTCATCCATTGGATAATTAACTAGAGATAAGACATACCCAAGCTCATCTTTTTTTTGCTCCATTGCTTCTAGCATTTCCTCTACTTCTTCCACCTCCTCTTCTATGACTAGAAGACCAAGTGATGGTTTTTCTTATAGTTGTTTACCTTTTGAGGAAGGTAAGAGTATTTCTACTTCCTTTGGTATGTGAAGATATTTGGATTGGAAGGTGGATAAGATGGGTGCATAACTATAGGAGTAATAGTGATAGGAGGTATGACTAGAGATGGTGGTGATGAATTAGTAGGTGTGATGAATGGTGCCAAGGTGGTTGTGAAAGATACAGATATTACCTAGAAGACTCAAGTGATTAGGGAGAACTAGGGGCAACAAGAATAGATAAGAAATTAGTCTAGAGAAAATCCTTAAGACTTAACTGGGTGACTATAGTGAGGGGTGGAAAATGTGTCATTACTAAATGCTCCTCCTTTGTTCCCTTGAATAAGTAGTTAACATGCACCTTGTAGTGGTCATCTCCAAAGTTTAAACATTGGTTTCCACTTATGTAGAAGATACTTGGGGACCTAGGATACCCCTTATAATTTCCCTCCTAAATTGAGGGCCTAATTCTATTTGAGTTCTAAAATCATTTTGTTCCTCATTTTCATGGTCTCCTAAAGGGGAAGGAGGTCTATCCTATTTTTTCATGTTGGTCAACTGGATTGGAGACAAGTGATGGATCCATTAAACTTATTCATTTTCCTTAGTTACCTTTGGATCATATTGAATGGCTTGTGCCCAAGCCATGGATATTGGTTTATTTATCATTTTCACCAAACTTCAGTATCATCTGATGCATTTAGAAATACTATGGCATGTTCATATTCCTCATGACCATGATAAACCTATAATTTATTATTCTCCTTGAGCTATAGTAGATACTCCTTACCCTATTCCTAGGGTCCCATTCTCTAAAAGGTGACACCTATAAATTTTCCTAATTTTTATCCTTATCATAATGAATAAAATGTGATCTAACAATATATTATTTCTATCCAATACTTATAGGAGTTTATAATTAGTGGGTCAAATTTATTTGACCTAGTTCCTTATTAATGATGTTATAAATTTGGTATGTAATTTCTTGTCCCACTATGTGATTTGAAACATGGTGTGGTAGTATTAAGGGAGTGGTTCTTGTTCCTTCTACCATAATAACAATGACATTAGGGTAGTACCAGTAGTCACCTACTTTGCTTAGGATTTATCTTATATTTTCTAACAATTTGGGCATTGTAGTGCCCTGTATAACCTAGAATATTTGAGGATATACCTCATCACATATCCTCTTGATTTTATTTCTATATCTATGTACAAATATGAAAGAGTAGTCGTATACTACCTTATTTTCTATATATTCAATTGAAGGTTGTCATTCTTGACCAAAGTGATTATATACCATGCTCATGATTGCATCTAATAATTAGGACATCATATATAAATTTCCATCAATTGTTATTCGATCAAGATGAAGGAGTTGTGACTCTAGCTTAGTGACACTAATTTTTTAGATGTCAAGAGTATATCTAATAGTAGAACCCACTCAACTTGGATATTTATAATACTAATAAAACTATTCAACGTATCTAATAAGGCCATAGATATCTTAATTCCAGTCCTAAATTTGATGATTAAATTGGATGAGATAGCCCCTTTAGGATTCATTATTTGACCTTTAGCAAGCCATTATTTCTTCTTCCTATCTACTATGTTATGTTCAAGCCAAATGTTGGATGAAACTTGGTTTTAAGTAGTTTAGGGTAAGTAAATTCTAAGTTATTTCTCAAATGCACTACCAGATATGTATAAAATAACATTATTAACCTTTAGAATGTGAAATATATCTTCATAAATATTTTTATTAATAAATAAAATTTGGAGTAGGTCAATGCACTACATTATCTCAAGTTTGGTTACATTTTAGTGGAGGCCTTGTTCCTTGATTGGTAGGTTGGTTGTCTATGTATTACTTCTCCTCAAGAGACTATTGATCCTCGATAGAATATAGTTTTATAGACTTGACCTCTTCTTAGAGCATTGAGTAACTTAGTGATTTTAAATCCAATACACTCCTATAAAATATAATATCCATGTATTTGGGTCCTCTTATAAATGAGTAGGGAGAGGAAACTAGATATTTTCCATGTTTTCTAGAAGAAGACATTGTTCTTTGATAAGTATTACAATTATCTCTATGAATTGACTAGTTCATTGTGTGGTTTCTTGTTAAATAAAGTAAGACTTTTAGGATGATGTTTAGCTCAAAAATGTGATCGTTAAATTTAAATAGTAATGGCAAATTGAATCCCCCCTTTACATAGATTTTGTATATATTATTCCCAAGCCTAATTATTAAATGCATTTATACACCATTAATACCAATAATTAACTTTTCCTTTTATTTCTTATTTTTATTTAAACTTGTTAATAAACATTAGAAAGTTGTTTTATTTTCCATATGGTGACATTTAGTTAATTTCTTGTGTTTGATCACTATTTTTTGAATAGCCATCAATTAATCGTTAACTAGTTATTTTACCATGCTATCAACCTTTTTATATTCATACCTTAGTCACATCCCATTTCAAAATATTACACTTATCTATCTTTTGTAATTTTGGATATTTTATATTTTCATTATCTTTCATATGCTCCATAGTCATGAGTTTATGTGATTAATCCATGTGGCATGATCTCAGTGACATGAGGAATCATGATATTTTGAGGGTCAAAACCTATTCAATAAACTATGCATGTCTAGGTTTGTCCTAAGTAGTGAAAAGTCGACACATGGAATAACCTCGATGGTATAAGAGTTTTGGGCCTTGAAGCCATTAGATTATATATTTTGACTATGCTTTGACTCTCCTATAACTGAGTTTAGGCATAAATATGCCATGTGTCAATCACTTTTATCATGGAAGTATGGGACCATTAGACTATAGAGAAAAGGTATATTTAATATTTTTGGGGTTATATCTGATAGAAATGTTTATAAGTGCTCAATCCTTTTGGGATACATGATTCTGGAGGTTTAAACTTTGGAACCTTGACACCATTAAACTTTATGAATGAAAAATCAAAATCTCTGCATTTATGGGTTTTGGGGATGTTCAAAGGCTTGGTAAATCTAGAAACATAGAATTTTGCCAATTTTATAATAGTTTGATGCTCTAAATGATATGAGAGTGAGACATGTGTTAATATTGATTAACTAAAGTGGGTCTTGTTTAGGGAATTTAATGAATCTCAATCAATGGTCCTAAGATTACATAAAATAGATGCAAAACTAGGATAAAATATTAATATCATTATTTTATCAACCATAGCATATAAAAATAACTCATGAAAACCCAAGATGTATAATTACTTAAGACATTAGTTCAAGCTTTCATTTTTATGGTTTGATTTCTTATAAATTTTGACTTTATGAGAGTAAGCTTATACTATGAATAAAGAACAATTAGTAAAATGGACTTCTAAGGTTCATGTCTTCCTCAATTAAATCTTTTATCACAATGGGTCCCCTTTTGAAATATGATAAAATGGGGTGTGTGTGTTAGGGTCCCAACAAAATCATTATGATAATATGTAAGGGAGTCAATAAATGTGAGTATATGGATATTTTGAAAGATATTGGAAAAATAAAGGAAAAATAAGAAGCCAAGATGATAAGGATAAATTGGGATCAAAAGAGCTCAGAGGTTAAAATCATAGCTAAAATAAAGCTAAATAAAAGGGGCCAAACAACCACAAAGTAAAAGCTAAATTATGTTTGGATGACCTAATGTTAAAAAATGATAAAGGAGCATAAGGAATGAAAAGTATAAGCAAGATTGAATGGCTCAAAAAAATGGATGAATAGAGACTCAAGGTCCCAAACACAACTCATATAAATCCTAACAATATAATGAAATAAACAAGCGACCATATTGAAACAACTCAAAGATGAAATTTATATTTAAATGTGCCAATTTTAAATAATAACCTTTGAACACTAACACATATAATAATTCTAACATGTCTAAAATAAATGAAGGATAATATATATAGAAGATAGGAAAGATTTGAAAACAATTTTACCTATCTAGAGGAAAATGAAAGGGGAAGCAAAAAAGGTGACACTAAGATGAAAAAACATTATTTACATGAAACAAGATATTTTAATTAATTTAGAAAGACTAAGAGTTGCCAATATCAATGGACCTAGAAAACAAAACCTATAAAGCATGAGCTTGGGATGACTAGTGAAGTATAAAGATCACCTCATGAAAGATAACACATGAAATTTAAGAGTATCCTACAATCACAAAACATGTTCCCTTCCCCTCAAGACCTCTTACAAAGTTGTCAATATACTATGAGGATTGGGTGCTTCATGATAAATAAGGAGTTACTAATGATATATATGAGATTTCATACCCCATTCTACTAGCCTACCACACCCCATTAGACATTAGCTCTATCTTGAGGTTAACTATAGATTTTGAGCTTCAAATAGGATATGGGGAGACGTCAAATGATATAATCACATATTTTAATGTGATCTAAATTTCGAAAGATATTTTTATTTTAAAATATATTCTCTTTCTATTTTGATTTTACTTTGATATCATGGCTTTTTTAAGTTTGTGGGTATTCCCTTATTTTCCTTCTTACAAATTTAGAATACCAACCATGGGTGTTTAAGATGAGTAACACTAGAGAGATTACACCTATCCACTAAAGAAGATAATATAAATATCAAGACACTTAGATACTCCTAGACTTGAACCTTATAAAATAATGTAATGTTGGAACTGATTTTGGTGTGTCCAAAAGGAGATGTAAAGTAGGGAAGATATAGATGAACAAGAGAATGAATGGGTTTCCCTAATTAAATATATATATATATATATGTTGGGAGATGGTATATATATATATATATATATATATATAGAGAGAGAGAGAGAGAGAGAGAGAGATTTTATTATAAGAGAGGGTATAATATGGATTAGAAACATGTAGATAAAATATAATAGTTTTTCCACAAAAGAATATAATTGAATCTAAGTGATAATAAACCACTCTCAATAATTTATTTCTCTTTATAAGAAAACAATTAGCTATGGTTGGAAGCAAAAGGAGTAAAAGGATAATAATATAGGATGGGGAATTTTAAGGAGGGATTGGTTTTATTTTAAAATGTATTACCATGTAACTCACAAACTAAAAAACCAAGATGAAAAAATATAAGTGAAATAAAGGATGTTTGAATATGAAATGAATGTAGCGACAAGAATATAAGTGAAATTTATTAAGAAGCCTGTATGAGAAGGTATTAAGGTATTAAAAGAGATTGAAGAAATAGAGGGTATAGGATGGGAGTTTATGAGTAAGGCCTATTGTATTCCAATATATTTTACCATGTAACTCACAACCTCTAAGCCAAGAGGTGTAAAAATAAGTGATTTTGAAGGTGATAATATGTAAAAACTAAGGGTATAACATAATTATGAGGTATCTTGATGATGATGTTAAGATATGTGATAAGAAACCTAGAGATGTATATATATATGAAGATAAGATGAAACAAAAGAGATTCATAGAAAAACCTGCAAGAAATGTTAGCCAAAAATAAAATAAACTAACTATAAATAAACAAGAGATATGTATGTTTGTGTCTGTCATATTCACACCTAATGTGAAGTCCACCTAAGGTAGTTTTGTTATTAAGGTGAGACTTATTACATGAAAATCCTTGTTAAAAGCACATTTAATGTAGTATTTATCCTCATATGTGTGAGAATAATTATGTGAAACTTAGGGAATGATTCTACCTTTCACTCCACCAATAATCATCTCTCACTCACCTTTTTATTTTCATATATTAGGAACCTATTGTTATTTATGGAAAGTAATGGATCTCAAAATTAGTTATCCAAATATGGTGGAGTTGTAGTCTCGATGGAGATCCTGTTATAGTGAATCTATTATTGGTTTCACATTTACATTGTATGTTATGTTAATAGTGTAATACAATGTGTCATTAATGAATTCTCTTGTATGAATAATTTATGTGGATGGTGTATTTACATGTTGAACTTCTTGGGATTTATATTTCATGAAGTGGTTTCATTTACTATAACTAATTTCCAATTATGGTATCAGAGGTAAGAGATTAGATATTTTATTAACAGAAAAAAATTATGGATTTATAGAGTTTTTAGTAAGTTTGGCATTCCCACACAACTTATCCAACCCTTAAACAAGTGTTTGTGCCAACCCTTCTAGGGTTTCAAAATTTCCCACTACTTATTTTTTCATGTTAGAATATTTTCTTATGCCAACCCTTTTTGGGGTTTTAAACTTACATTAGGTATGCATTTTTTAAATGCCAAAAAAAAAAAATATGCCAACCCTTTTAAGGTTTTCAAAATCATTAGGCATTTTTTCATGCTATATCTACATCTTTGAGTCAACATTCTAAGGTTTTTAAAAATTACATTGGGTGTTTTTGGTTTGTATCAATTCTATAACTTTAGGGTCATTTTTATGGAGTGAGTTTTATTTTATGAGAATTTCTTCACATGTCCTATCTCTTATTTGTTGTGATATAGATTTTCCTTTTGTTGGATTCATGTACCTCTTTTAAATATAAATATGGGGGAGTATCCTTGAAGATAATTATATGATTTTATTTTTTTAGTGTTTTTTATGTGAGTCAAATATTCCCATTGTATTAAAAGTGCCATAGAAAGTTATTTTCAACTTTGTTTAAACTAAATTGGACATCATGAGCTTATTTGACAAGTGTTTCGATTTCATGGCTAAATCTAGCATTTTCTATATTTTTGGGCATCTTAGAGAAAATTTGATGTTTTCATTGCATCTACAGTGTCTAAAAATCCTTTGGGGCCCTATGGTTTAGTTATTTTAGTTTGGAAGAGCTAGGGCATTGAGGCATTTCTAGAATTTTTTTATTTTTTACAAAAAATATAGACTAAAATTATGTTAAATGGATTTGACTTTTTGAAATATTTTTGAAAATTCATCATTTACACAATTTAGACTTATGGTGCTCCTATGGCATGTGTTTTAATTTTTCATAATTTGCATGGAGGAGATAAAGTACCAATGACACTGTTCAGGTGGTCCTATAAAAATTTGCCACCATTAATTTGGTACTAACCCTTCTGTAGTTCTTGGTCATAGTATCTTAGTTCCATATAACATTATTCTCTACTTTATAATTCACTTATGCCCTCAAACCACCCATGTGATTTTTCATTGAGTGTTTTTAGCCCCAAAGTCTAATGTTTCATTCTTGGGATTCTTGTTCAAAGTATTTTACATTTGAGGCTCATAAATTTTGATCCATGGACCTAGGAGGGTGATTTGTTTTTTTACCTCTCCTATTGTTTTGAGATATACATAGTGGTGGGGGGTCTAGTTTTTCATTTTTAAAACCTAGTTTTCTATAACTTTCAATTTATTGCATGTTTTAAGACTAATTCTTATTTATGACATTCAAAGACCATAAATTTTGATTGGTAACTTAGATTTTCATGTTTTTTGTTTGAAAATGCATGATTTTATGCTCTTTAAAACTATAATATGTATTTATTATGAAACTATCTTATTTTTTAGTTTTTTTAATTTAGTGTCTTATTTGTAAACTATAAATCATATTGTTTTACCCTGAGTATAGGTGCCGCATAATTTTCATAAAATATCACTCTTAATTTCTTGATACAACTTCTAAGTGGGTTTTTCATTTGTATATTTTACCCACATTCATTTATAAAGTGCCATGGAGGGTTTGCTAATTTAGCCTTTTCTACCTTCATGCACGTGTATGATTTTTCACATATTTTTTTTCATATCATTTGTTGGCTAGTTCATGTGGCCTATTGGGCACTCTCACTTGAGGATTTTTTATGTTATTTTTCTATGTACATGCCACATTTACACACATTTTTTGAGGTGTTTATTGAATCATGATAAATTATTTATCTTCACTCCCTAGTTATCATTATAGGGGAGGCATGGTGTTAATGTACTATTAATGCTTCCTTATTGTTCACATAGCTAGATTCATGAAATCTAAGTTTTATGATTCTTTATATATCTTGAGTAGTGAAAAATATTTTTATTATAACACTCTATGCCTTGATGATGATTTCAAAAATTCATTATTGTATTGAGTAGTGTTAACTTGGTCACTTGTCACTTGTATAATTGATTATGTAGAATTAAGGAATAACAAGCTTTTGTTTGAATTTCATGTAGATCTTATCTTATGCAAATGGGGGGATAGGATTTGTAATGTGACATGATAGTTTTTACTACCCATAATTATTGTCACTTTTATTTTTTGATTCATTATTCAACATCTAATTCATTATGTTATAGGCTTCATTATATTTTGTAGTCATCTACTTTAGTAGATTCAATATTCTTTTTATATTTCATTGTACAGGAGTACCTCATTAGACCTAGTTATTAGGACCCATATTCATGAGCTTAATAATTATTCTATTTTATCATGTAAGTTAAGTTGATATTTAGGGGGTGATGTTATTGTGTGTCATATTCACACTTGATGTAAAGTACACCTTAGGTAGTTTTTCTATCAAAGTGAGATTTATTATGTGCCCAAGCATTATTAAATAGGGGGTGTTGGTGTGTGTCATATTCATACTTGATTTAAATTATACCTTAAGTAGTTATGTTATCAAGATGAGATTTATTATGTGCACAAAATTTTAGATTCACACTTAATGTGGTAGTTATCCTCACATGCATGAGAAGAATTATGAGTAACTTAGGGAATTCTTCCACATTTCACTCCACCAAAATCATTTCCCACTCACCTCTTGATTTTATTATATTAAGAACCTAATTTCATTATGGAAAGTAATGAATCTTAATTTCAATTATCTATATCTAGTGGAGATGTAGTCTCTAAGGAGATCATGTTTCAATGAAACCATTATTGATTTCACATTTACATTGTATATTTTGTTATTAGTGTAAAACAATGTGTTATTGGTGAATATATTGTTTGAATAATTTATGCAGATGGTGTCTTTACATGATGATGTTATTGGGATTTCTATTTCTTGACATTTTTTTAGTGATAAGAGTTGTTTTCCCAATAATGTATAGATAATTAAAAACAAGGACAAATAGAAAAGTAAAAAACATAAGTATCAAGCATAATAATTTTAAAAATATGAGCATTGGTTAGTTCTTTGAATATGTGTGCTTCATTATTTTTAAATCTATAAGTACTCAATCCAAATATATATTTGATAAGGTAAAAATCTAGCACGTTTTGGTGTTTTTTCCCTATTGTTCATGGGTGTAATCTAGTTTTAATAGTAAATATCCAATATCAAAAAATTTTAATTTTTAATTTATTATTGTATTTGTTTAGTGATGGGAGTTTTTTATTATATATTGTGTTGTATATATCTCATACATTTCTCATCAAGGATATCTAAAGCATGAAGATGGGATTTATAGATCTCTTCATTAGGTATAATAACATGAAGACAAAAATGTAATGAAGGTAAGCCCTAGTGGCAATATGGATAATAGTTTAGTATGAGTGAAATACATGATAGAGCTTGAGATTTCAATTAGTGTGGGAATATATAATAGTATTTCTTAAGAAATTTTTGGTTTATTTAGATTAACCATTACGTTAAGGATGATAGAGAGTATAAAATTTGTGGTTATTAAATTATGAGCAAATTTATTTTGTATTATTGTTCTTGAAATTCCCACTAATGTCAAAATAATGGTATGTGGAATTATGAAATGAAAAATAATTTAGTTTAAGATGAAATTTGGAGATGGTAACACCAATAACATTCTTAAGAGGATTATCTTCTACCCACTTGGTAAATTACTTAGTGGCAGTGATAATAAAGACATGACCATCTCATGATTAATGAAACTTTATGATGAGATCTAATCTACTCATAGGAAATGGGTAGAGAGATTCAAGTATTTAAAGCCTAGACAAATTATGGTGAATGATATCATCATATAATTGAAAAATATTACACTTTTTTTGCAAATTTGATAGTGTATGTTTCAAGTGTTGGCTAATGATAACCTATACAGAGGTATTTTTGAGTTACAGCATCTCCACTACAATGACTTCCACAAAATACCTTGTGTGCTTGCTCAAGAAGAGGAGTGAAATCATATTAAATAACACATTAGATCAAGGTTTCCTTAAATTTTCAAAAGTAAATTATATTAATATTAAGGACAAAATTTGAGGCTTGCTTTTGAATTTTTGCCTTATAATGAGAGTTAGCTTCATAAAGATAAGTCTAATTTTATATAAATTGGATGAAGTTTTCATACCAAGGGCTTTACTGAGTAGTGATAACCTCAATATGAAAAAAATGGAATCATCTTTAGGTGTCAGGGTATATATTTATCTCATGTGAATAAGTAATTGGTCATCATGTAATTCATTATGCAGATTAAAGAGGAAACCTAAAGAAGCAAGATATTAGATGACTATATTTTTTTTCTTGGGATTACCTTGATACTAAAAGATACAAATTCTTTAATAAGTTTTATATCAATGCCATGATATTATTTAAGGCTATCAAATTTGCATTAGTAGGCACCACTGATTTGGTAGCAAATAAGTTAAGAATCACTTGAAATATATAAGTAAGATATATATCAAGATTAATGGTTTATTGCATACTATATAAATTATTCATATTCAACCATTTATTACTGAAATCTAAGTCTAATAAAAAAATATAGAGGAATGATCTTACCAAAAATATTGAAAAAGGCACATCCTACCTAGGTCCCTTGAAAACACATGGATTAGTTAAAGTGGAGTGTCCAAGTATCATGAAAATTAATGGAGACTTTAGGTTATTCATAATGTTTGGTTATTTTTATTGATTTTGGTTTAGCTACTTTAATTTGAAGGTCAATGAGGTCTTAGGTCTCAAGATTAGCTAGAAAATTATATAAGTAGTCTTTAAAGTTAATAGCTTGATCGATACCTTAAATAAAGAGGGTGTATTCATTGGGAAGGGTACATTAAATGTGCCTTAGGAATGAAAAGGTGTGGTAACAAGTTTATCAAAAAATTACTTACCCATTTATTGATATTTGAGTGATTTTATAATTTGAAATTCCATCAAGAGAGTCGTTAATTTTCCATCATTGATCAAAAATTTATTGGAGAAGAAATGCCAAAGGGGGTTTTCAATGGACAATAACATACATTGTTTGATAAAGCATGTAATGTTACATGTTTTTGGCTATAAAATAGATGGCAAGATAATCATAATTTATATTATAGTATTGAGTCTCATAATCAATCAAAGTAAAACTAATGTGTTAAATGGTATATTCCTTGTTATTCTCATCCGTTGTGAAATCATCACCCCAATTAAGATAGAGATAGAAAAAGTGTACAAGATGAGTTGTTGATCAATGTATAGAGGTAATAAAGTGGGAATTTAAAGTATATATTTATTCATATTATAAAATGTTATTTGGCAAGCATATATACATTCATATTATCAAATGTTATTTGGAAAACATATATACATTCAAAACTAGATTTTTTCTAGAAGGGAGTTTACCAAATGAGTTTGATAAACAATTCAAGAAAAAATCTTTGAATTGTCCCAATATTTCCAAGGTAAGTAAGGATATGAGGGATATATACTAGTTTAGAAATGTCCATGATAGATTTGATCTTGGAAGGATTTATTTCAATCCCTCATCTAGATACCAAGAAAACTTAAAGTTTTCCAAATTTAACACTGAAGACAAAATTTAGTATTAAGCTTAACATTATATTGCATTATATGCTCAATGTTGATAACTATGTCATGATGATGATGTTCTATGACACTTGGATTTGGATAAGAGATCATCCACACATGATTCAATTATTTTTGGAATAAGATTATGAAAAATATGGGTCATAACACATTGGTAAGTTTCCCCAACATTTTTAAGGCTAAAGGAATCTTAACATAATAATATGTGACCCGATCAGTATTGAAGGTGGGCATATGTTAATATTAGAGAGAAACATAGATTTGATTAAACCCTAAAAACCATACATGAGGGAAAACATCTCATAGTCGTCTCTACAACCAATAATGACATCAATCAAAGGTAGTGTAAAACTAACCTTAGGGCATGTTAAGTTTAGATTAAAAAGTCAATACATATGAAAGTGACCATGGTGAATCTATAAAAAATTGGAACTATGTTATAAACCCATTTGGAGTAATCATTTGGCTTAATGAACTTAATATCAATGACCTTAATGATTTATTTGTGAAAAAATTTAGAAACACCTAGAGGGAATTTCCTTTATTTCTAGAAAATAGGAGTTGCATCTGGATAAATATTGATATTATGAAAAATAATGATAGGGCCAATGTAATGCATATATTTATACAATCAGGAAAAATTATTTTTTGAACTTATTAAGGACCAAGCTAAAGTTATATGTTTTTTAGGAGTAAGACAATAAGAAATAAAGACAAGATGATAATCGTTAGATGATCCTATGTTAATATCCTTAGTATCCTTGATGAGCATTGCATTTCCATCTTAGAAGTGATATGGTACAAGAGGTCAGTTAGAGAGAGGATATTTTGTCTCGACACAAGAAAATATTATGATAGTGTGGAGGAGTATGCTCAAAATTTTCAAGCTTGTGATTTTAATGAGGAAGTAAGGTTCCATTGTATGAAGGAGATCTAAGATATCTCTGCCACTAGGATAGTAGGAAAATGAGTGTAATATTTAATTTCCACCTCTATATCAATGTATTTATTATCAAGAATTTATAGTTTTTACATGAGTGGAGTTACTATGGTAAATCTTGGTTTACCTAGGTTAATTTACTATATGGTTAATTTGTTATATCTGTGACTCTATCTAGATTATTATTATTATATCTTCCTATTTATTAGGAAGTTATTTTTTTATTGCAATGGCTATATAATATACTATGTATTGTTAAGCAAAATAATTCTAAATATATTATCAATTAAGTTGATTAATTGTGTTATATAAAGTTTAATTTGGTGTTTAAATTTTAGTAAATTTGTACATATCTCATTATTTGGTATTAGAGTAGGCCATTATCAGAGTAGTTAACCATGAGATTCTGGTAAAAGGAAGATGTTTCAAAAGAGGTAGGAACTGGCATGGTAGTTTTAGCAGATGTAGTTTTCATTTAGATCTCATCTACACATGGTTTAGAATATTTTAAGGGTGCTCTATACATACATTATGCTTGTCAGATCCGTTTGTGGGTTCTTACATGCAAGTTATAATATGTTTATCAATTTGGTTCTCCTTTTATGATCTTCATAATAGAATGTGTTAGTCACCAAGTGAAAATGAATAGCAGAGAGGAAAAACATTTGTGAAGAGTTATCTCAAGAGATTCATGATATGTGTTTTATTGTAGAATCATGCATGACACATGTCAATCTAATTGTCATACATATATTCTTGTTTCTATCATCAATATTATAATTAGCTATGCTACTCATTTAACAAGTAATTCAGAATACATATCTTTCATTTACAATTGTCATTATCACATCATTTGAACCTCTACCATTTAGATATGAGCATAATTATATTATTTTTTTAGGTTTTTCTCAAATGGGAGAGAGGTTTCCATTATTATAATTTGTATATCTAACTCATCAATTGATCGACTCATCCTTCTCTTCATGTGCAACATCATGGACCTATCTCATTTAATTATGGTGTATTATGAGGCACTGGATGACTAGTACACTGAGTTCATAGATGTTTAAATTTCATATGTGTTTTTAATGAAAAACATTATCTCTACCCATGTGCATACCATTCTATGGCTTTGTTCCATGTGCATCATTTATTCACCTCATCACCCATTAATTTTTCAAAGAACCCATAGTTTTATTTTTTTAAGGTTTACTCTTAATTGGTAAGTCATAGAGTCAAGTGATTTGATTTTATTTGTTTTAGATCACTTTTTTATAGTTCAACTTCTTATTTTATAATCAATGCCTTTATATATAATCTTTAGTGTTTAAGTCTTTTTTATAAAGAGATTTATTCAAAGGTCGTTATACTATGTTCATATACATCATAATATAGATTTATAGTCTTTTTTATATTGATCAAGGAGTATTTTTATTAGTTCAAGTTTTAAAAATTCAAAGTGTTAAAGAAATCTTCAAGTCATTTTTAAAGTGTGTCATATTTGTTAAGAGTCATATAAAAGGATGCATTTTTGGAAAAGGTTGACGTCTTATGAAAATGTATTATTTCACATCAAGCGAGGAAATAAACCTAATGTGTAAATATTTGTGCTTCAAATCTTCATCAGATGTGTAAGTATCTTATTAAGAATGGGAATGGAGGTAAAGGACATTAAATTTATTTCAACAACCTTTTGTCAGTCACCAATGACAAGGCTATATGAATCTATGGTGGCATTTTTTAGTTTTGTTGTAATAAGGATAGATTTTATATTGTTGTTCACATTTGTAATAAGTGAGCTGCAAATTCCTTTGTATTTTCCCCAAATGTTAGATAGTGAAGAGAGATGATAAAAGTATTGCACATCATTATGTGGTTGGTAGTGAGCCACTTAAAAAATGATATTTTTGTGGTTGTTGGTAAACCACTTGAAAACCATCTCCTTTTTTTTTTTTTGGTAATCCATATGTAAAACCATCATTAAGGTTTGTGGTTGTCTTTAGAAAACCACCAAATCATGAGTGTAAGTGAAGATATAGGATTGATGTTTTCCCCATGTTCAAACTAAGGGGGTGAATGTTGGAAATTTCTAGTGTTCACATGAGTGGATTTAGTATGGTAAATATTTATTTACCTAGATTATTTTACTATATTATGAGTTTTTTATACCCATGAATCCATACCAGGGTATTAGTTATCATACCTTCCTATTTAGTAGGAAGTTCTTTTACTATTGCAATGGCTATATAATAGCCTATGTATTGTTAAGTATAATAATTATGAGTATATCATCAATTAAGATGATTATTTGTGTTATGTGAAGTTAAATTTTATGTTTGAATTTTAGTCAATCTATACTAGACTCATTATTTATTACCTTTGGTTTCAAATTTTGTGTGAATATCTCATAACAATAACTTTGGCACCTAGGGTAATTATAGATCTTTTAGAGTTGTTTTGGGAATATTCTATATAGGACTGGCCATGTTGATCTTGTCTTGTGTTTGGACTATTTTTAAATAGATTCACCATCTATTTATGTGTGTTGATTTCATTATTTTCAACTGGGTTAGGGTTTATAACTAGATCATCCATCTATGTGTCTGTGATGATTTCATTATTTTGGATGATTATTTATTCTAAACTAGATCAACCATTTAGGAAACATGATTAATTTCATTTTTTTTATTAAATGAAATAGATCAACCAATTTGGAAACGTGGTTGATTTTTTTACTATGTTATAAGAGGGAATTGTAAATTGAATCGGTCATATCGATTCTATAATTGTCACCATGTTTATATTTTGAACTAGATCAACCTTATGGATTTCATTATTTTTGAATTATTTTTTATAAAAAAATTCATAAGAGTGATTTATTATAAGGTTATTAAGAAAAATAAGTGATGTGTTTAATAATCCAACATGAGTTTTTCAAGGGGTAGATTAACTAGAGGGACATAACCTTTTAGATCTTCCTCTTCACCCCTTGAATCAAAATGATGTGAAAGATGAATTACATGATCATCTTGGCTGAAATCATGCATCCTAAAAAAGGTATTTTTGTAGTGAATCATATCCAAAATTTGTGATTGAGCTTGGTAAACTATGTAAGCTTCATCATAGGATGGATAAATATTACATGTTTTGTTGGGGTTATGAGGATTCTTGTTGGAAGTATCCTTAATATATGTACCAATTTGATTATAAAATTATGGAGAGAGTAGTAAGGATTCTTAAAAAACCTTATTCACACCAAAATTATTGCATTCATAAGAATTTTACTTGTAGAAATCTTTTGTAGCATCACAAGGAGGTAGGATTTTACTATCATCTTCATTTAAGGGAAGGGTCATATCTCTTAGTAAAAGAGATGTAACATGCCATTTTAAGATATAAGGTAGTAACCAAGTGGTATTGAAAGTGTTTTGAAATTAATTGGGTTTTTCATCATCAAAATTGGTGAGAATGACTTGAATATCAAGATGCATCTTGGTAAACTTAGATAAAATAGGGTTATTTATGTTTTTAGTGGTAGGAATACAAAATTGTGATTTAGGGTTTGGTAATTTGATATTCTAAGGATTAGGATCAATTTCATGTTTATATTTTTTATGATTATGAATGAATTTTAACCATTGCTAATATAAGAAGTAATGGCTCTCATTTGGTGGGTCTAAAGATGGCCTACAAAGATATATTAAGAAAGTAGAAGGTCAAGGATGATGAGCCAAATGTAACCAAGGAGATTTTGGTTAGGCTTGAAAAATACATGACAAGTAAGTGAGGTTGTCTTAAGCTCATTGATTGAAACTCATAGATATTTGATTAAACCTAGGGAAGTGATGTTAATGTTTAAAAAAATTTACACAAGGACTTTATTTATTTTTACATCATTGATCATGGTTATAATAATGAGAGATGGGTCATTAGCTCATAAAATTAATTCATCATTGATCATATAATCCTTAAGAAACTCAATAAAAAAAATTATATGATTAAGGAAGGAATATGGTTTGAATAACTTACACTTTGGTATATTTTAGACCTTTAAAAGGATCTAATATGGTTAGTTTGGATTTACTGAATGTGATTCTTCTATATCTTATAATTTTTACATGATAAATTTATAATGATATGGCAATGCTCAAATGAGTTATATTAAATTACCCTTTCAAGACCGAGGTTGAGATTTTTTAATAAGTTTCATTGGGATTATTTTTGGTAACCATAATTATATTTAGGGGGATAACTAGGATTGTTTTTAGGAAACAAAGTAGTAGGAGGATTTTGAGCACTAGGTTGAGACTTCATTAATAGAGTGCATTCATCACTAGGAGGGTTGTTAAAGGTAGAATTTGTGTTATCTTCAAGAATCATGTCCTCCTAGGAATGTTTTTTAGGCTTTATAACATGATATTTGTGAGTGGGCTTATGACACTAGTTAATTGTAGATGCATTTACATATTGGTATTTGGTGTGATAATAATCATAATCAATAACAATAGTGACTATGAATTTTTCCATAAGGGATTTTTTGGTATTATATGATTGGGGTGGTTTAGATCAATTTCCTTGATGAGATTGATTAACATTAAGATCTTGCTTTTATTGAGATTTAAAGGGTTTTTTATATTCTTAGTATAACTCTGTATAAATAGATCCATGGTCACATATTATAATGTTAAAGGCAAGTTTATTGAGTTCATAAAAAATTTCATGAGAATGACCACCAAGAGTGAAACTACCAAAACTTTTTGAGATTATACCATGGTAGGGGTGAATATTGAGTAAAAGGTTTAGATAGTGACATAGATTTCCTAAATTATTGTAGACTTAAGGAAGGGAGGGTCAGGTATTTATTGTGTGGAAGCTCATGACTTATATTTTGAGGGAGGTTTTTATTAGGATTACTAGAATTGAATTCATTAATCTATGTTTGTAAAGATCCATTTTTGAAGTTTTGACAAGGTTTGACTTGGATCATAAGGAAATATTGTAATTTAATTTGGTTTAAGGATTTTTTATGGTAATTTTTGCATGGCCACCCACTATAGGATTTTAAGATCTTGTTAGGGTCCTTAAAATCCTCTCATAAAAGGAGATTTTCAAGAAATCTCCCCAAGATCTCTTCTACCTAGTCTAGGTGTACTAAACTTCACTCAGTGGCTCATTATGACCATTCTATTTCCAGGGACCTATATTAATATTGAAGTATATTAGAAAAATAATTGTATTTTTAGTCCTATGGAGCTTTCTGCCATAAGCAATTAGTGGATATATTTGAACATGAAAATGAAGTTTATTTAAAACATGTGTTTATTCCATTGCATTCAATAATTCAACAATACAATAATAACAATGGATAAAATTTGCTTACAATCAAGATAGATATTTTTTAAAAAAAATTCAAACCCTAGGTCTAACCACTAGCTAATAAATTAATAAAAAGGAGAGAAAGAGAGGAGGAAAGATAAATAAATTTTGTTACAATGTTGCCAAATATGTAATTGCTTGAACAAATAAAACCCACAAACTAATACACTGCCTGGCTAATAATCACATAATCATGAGAGAGGACCAGTGTTAGAGTCTGAAGATAATGCTATTAAGAAGGAAACCATAACCATCACATACACATGCAAATTATAAATAAAAAATTGCATAACTTATATTAATAAAAATATTTGCCAAAGTAGCATAAATTCAATTTTATAGTCTTTCATTTGAGTGAAACATTTAGCAGTGTCACCCTAGATAAATAAGAGAAGGTGAATTAATTAACTACAAAGTAAAAATAAATTACTAGTTTAATGCCTCCTACACTTAGAATCAATAAGAGTTATCCCTTTGAAATGACTAAGAGTTGGCTATTTATAATAATTTTGGTCAATGTAGGGAAAGAATTTCCCCCTAAAACCAAAAAGTACCTTAATTTGAACTTGAGTTGCACTTTTTCCCACAAAAATTAAGTTCATTGTACTTTAACTTCATTGACACCTACAAAATAGATAAAACTAGTTACTTTTTAGCATATATGAATAAAATAACTTTTAAAAAATGTACTTTATAAAATTAGTTACAGAAATATGAACATATTTTGCTTGGGATATTTTGTCATGAAATTGATTATGTCATGTGGACCACATTGGAACCATCCTTCTAATGCCATAGATGGTTCAAAAAATGGACACCTGATTTGAACTATATGGATAAAAACATCTTCTAGGGTTATTCAAGGAACTAGGCAAAAAAATCTTAACTTAGATTTGAAATCACATTAATTTTATTAAAATATTAATAAAAAATTATATTTTTTTAAATGCATGAACATTTATGTTTTCATAGGCTGAAAGGATAGCCAGACAACCCTAGTCCATGTGGTCATGTGATAGAAGCTAGGCACATTTGTGCACCTATGAAGGCTTGAATGGTCAACCTCCACCAGCATGTCCATGTGGGCATAAGGGGTGAGCTAACATGTCTTTATGCCTAGAAGATCATGGCTGATTAGACTCCTTCCATGTAGGCACATTGTTAGGGGATGGCATATCTATGCATTTGAGGAGGGACAATCAGTTGGTCTCTGCTAGTGTGCATCTGTAGCTTTGAGGACTATGGAAATCATTAGTGACAAAAGTTGTTTTTTTTTGGAAAATAGGGTCGTTGGAAATTTTTTCACCCCATTGGGGAAGGTCTCATGGAAGGTGGTTGGGGGAAACCATGTTTTAACATATCACAAAAAAATTTAAAACTTATCGCATGTGGTTATGGACATGAAAACCTCTTTTAAATTCATTTTTTGTCCTTTGTGGCAATAAAAAATCTTTTTCTAATATTTGATTTTTGAAAATCAGATAACTTTTTTAATGGTTTGACTTTTACCTAAGTTCTAGGATTCCTAGGGTATGCTTATTTATTAGGAAAAAGAGGGTCAAGATGGTGCTTTTAGGGGAAGTGGTAAACATGAAGGTTCTTTATAAAGGTCTGAGATTTCTAATGATAGTAATTTTAAGGACCCATGATGCATGTAAATTGAGATACACGAGGCAATGCAGGGATGTAGGTATGCATATCTAATAAAATGATACATTCAAATGTAGATTTGAGATGTATTAATATTTTTTTATGCTAAGTGTAAAATATTAAATTTTATCACATGGACGTGGTATCTCTAATAGAGTGGTTATAGGTCCAAATTAAACATGAAAATCAAGATGGACTGTTAAGGAAATTTAGGAGTGTTGAGACTGATGAGCTATTAGCACAAGTAGGAGATACCACAAAGATAAAAAGAGGTTCAATTATTTTAGAAGAAGTTAGGGCATGTTGTGCAAGAAACAACAAATGGAGACTTTACTATAAAATAATCCTGAGTATTTTGAGAATCTAAAATCTCTGATTTCATAAGAAGAAACAATATTAGCTATAAGTAATTACCCAAAACAAACTAGAATTTAAAATCACTAATGTCTATACGAATAAGTGGAATACTAAGCTATAATCCTACTAAAACCATCGTGTGATTAATTGATTAATTCATTCTATTTGCATTCACACATAGTAATTCAAATTTTCTCAAGGCTAGAACTACTAAAGGGAAAGATTTTAAATTTAGCTTGGGGGAAGTGGTTTGGGCATTGCTCTGCTACTCGATAGGTATATATAGCCCTAATAGAGATACATTTTATCCCTTCAAAATACCTTGCTCCACTGTCAACTAGGCCAAAAAGCATGTGGTGGAAGTTTCCAAGATCACTCTTTCAAGTAAAATTTTAGATTTTACCCTTTTTAGCTCAATTCTTTTGGAAATAAGATTTAGATTTTTTATCCATAGAGGGTTGGTTACTGAGCCATGGGTAAAAGGAACTTAGCCAATTCATGATGACTTAAGATAAATTATACTTGAAAAAATGATGCATTTTTATCTAGATATTTCATTAAGTGTGGTATATAGCTTCAAACAAGAGAATAACTTTTATACATTCATGAGTTTTGTCAAGAATCATTAACCTTTGAAATTTAGGAAATGAACAAAAAAATCACATTGGTTTACACCATATTTTCAAGAAAAAATTATAATTAGGTTCTTTGAGCACCAGTTTTGTTGTTTACATAATAGCCCTTCTTTTCATTACTTTGATTAACAAGGGAACCACAGGGAAAATTGTTAGGAAAAACCCATCAACAAAAGCAAAAAAAAAAAAGTAAACCTAATTTACCAATAATAAATAGGAATGAAATAAAAAATAAAATAAAATTGGTGAGGGAAAACAAAAATTATTCACATGAAATTTTCAAGTAAATACATGCTTGAACTAGTTAGACACATGTTTCTTTTTAGGATTTTGAGAAGATTGGTAGAAACCCTACCAAGGAATAGGTGCATATATTTATATCTATGTTATGGTATTTGATAAAATACAACGTCCCATAATGATTTTCTATGTTTTTTAATGTAATTCAAGCAAACTAGGACTATAAAATTTTGCATTATGTTTATATCCAGATTATAGAAGGCATGAGGGATAGGGGTGAGAAAAACCTCTGCTTAAACTTGGAAATGAGATGATTAATAGGGATAAACATCAATAGATACCAAAATGTATTGATCACCCAACCTAACATAGACTTTATCTTCATTATATCCATTATATGAATTGATTGGTGAATGCTCTTTAGTTTAAATGGATGCTTGCATAGCATCCTCTTTGTTGTCTTCATCATCTAGAAGGCATGGGAGTAGTTCAAGATATCCAATGCACTGAAGAGAAAATTTAAATGATTACTTGAGTATCTATCTTATTTACTTAAGAAAATTATACAATGTCACCTCATATATCTCCTCACTCTAGTGGATGTTTATATGAGTCAACTTCTACCCAAAGGATATGATGTTAATTCATATTTTTACTATAACCAAGGCCTTTAACATTCTAAGAACATATGTTATACCTTGAAGCATAAGATCCAAGACCTCATTAATGACTAAAATATTATATTTGATGATCCTTCAAAGAATTTAGGTTCAAAGGAGGCTAAAATACTATGCTTTATGATAGTTATATGATTTACCAATCCAATCAGTGAGAGTATTCAAATCTTTAGCAGATCAATTTTTATCACATTTATATATCAACATCACTAAAATTATATCATATGCTCAAATTTCAAAAATCAAACAAGGAAATAATGAACCTATCAATGAATATGTTTTGAGATATAAATTAATGTTGGCCAAAATGATAAATCCAATGGTAAATAAATAACCTCAAGACATCTTCATGAAAATTTTTATTGCCCCATTACATGATTCTATTATTTTAAAAAGTTCAAATATCTCGATGACTTGTGCTATATTATTCAAGATCATGAAATGAATCTTACTTCCTTGAACAAACTAAATCATTTAACAAACACACTAAATACATCTCATACCAAGTTTCATATGAAACCAAGCTACAAGGTCAAAACTAAAAAACCTAAAAAGGAAACAACCACAACAATAAACATAGTGTCACAACAAACTAATCGGCTCTTCTTATCCAATGCACCTAAAAGAAAATTTACGTGATTACATGAGTCTCAAACTTATTTAATTAATAAAATTATATGGTGTCACCTTATATATCTCCTTCCTCTTGATATCTTGTTCCTCCCGTATAGGTTTATATGTGTCAACCTCTACCCAAAGGATATGATGTTAATTTATATTTTGATTATAACTAAGGCCTTTAACATTCTAATAACATATGTTATACCTTGAATAATAAGCTCCAAGACCTCATTAATGACCAAAATATTATCTTTGATGATCCTTCAAAGGATTTAAGTTCACAACCTGGCGATCATGAGAATCATAAAATATTTAACAATCCTTTGCAAGATCATTCTAAGAAATATCTAGAAGTCCAAATGGAATAAATTACACATCCTCCTCTATCACATTATGGGCACCCATTAGATGGAATTATTGGAACTTATACATGTACAATACCTCATATGGTTCAAATATCTTATATTAAATTTTAGGACATTTAAGTAGTGGATAATGACTTAAATATTAATTCTTTATTTATTTGAGCATACCTTGACCATCAGCCAATACATATTGTTATGATCAATAATGATGCAAGTGAGAATGTCTATACCATGAGATTACTCACACATTTGGGATATACACATGAATATTTATACCCTTTGACTAAAATGGTTGAATCATTCGATGAGATATCACAACATGTTATTGATGAGATTGATTTACCTTTATAGGTTGGTCCAACACTTATGTTACCACATTTTTAGTTATACCATATAAAAGAGTCTTTGATATGTTAGTGGGACCTTGGATTAAAAAAATCCATATGAACATCCACTTGAATAAGAGAAGTTTATTCCAACACAACTAAATATAAAACATACTAAGGTTAATCCTTAGAAAAAGGGTAAGCAATAGGTAATCCCCTTTCCTAGGCAGCCCATACTTGAGAGGCCTTTGCATTAGAAACACACAGTGGATTCATTGGAATATTCATCTAATCCTACATAAAAACTTAGTTACCTAGTGAAACTAAACATATTCCAATCATAGTTAATCTAAATAAACCACAAAACACTCAAATATGGGTTCCTCAAAACCCTATTCCTTCTATTGTCTCCTCACAACCATAGATTCCTATTACACATACACATAATACCATAAATTATACAAATCCATATATGACACCTATGCATTCTCCTTCATAGTACTACCAATCTCATATACCATATTATGAGCTTGTAACTACCTATGAGCCTCCCTTAGATGGAATATTAGGATATCCTTTTCCTTATCTAATTGGATAATCTATCACTACCCATGTAGCCTTATACTAGTTTGGTACATATTACTCTTCAGTTTAAAACCTATTTTAGAAGCTTTCCTAGATTTTTTTTTTTTTGGTTTGGTTTGGTGATATAGGGTTGTATCTTAATTATATCTAGAAAAAACTATATGTAATTTTATTATATTATAATGAAAAAACATTATGAAATAAAATTTAGCTTTTGGTTCACATTATTAAAGGAGATAAAGGGAGAAGGACCTATTTCAATAGGATTGGTGTCCCTTTGCAGTTTGCTAGGGACAATTCTACTAATAGAAGATGGTTAGATTATTGACCATTAGCTTATTATTCCCATTTTTCTGTGTCCCACTTGGTTGTAATATTGTTTCATTTTTGTATCTTGTTTTTCCAGGCCTATATTTATCTTTT
Organism: Torreya grandis; assembly: GCA_037957365.1. Taxonomy (NCBI): domain Eukaryota; kingdom Viridiplantae; phylum Streptophyta; class Pinopsida; order Cupressales; family Taxaceae; genus Torreya; species Torreya grandis. The sequence goes on from JARHVA010003965.1 coordinate 1,743,803, forward strand.
TTTTGCTTATGGATTCCAGTCAAAACCATCTATTTTACTTGAATACAAAAAAATAAATTGTCAGTTCATGTTGTAACATTTTTTTGGTAATGATTAAATATTTAATGAAATATAAAAAAATATTTAGTTTAAATAATATCTCTTTGAAACATTACCAAATTATAATAAGTATGAATTATTATCCCATAAAAAAACTCAGTAATTAGCTAGGAAATATGAATCAATCAATCAAACCTAATAAATGCAGGTTAACGGAAATATGAGAAAAAATATTTAATATATTTTAAATGTGAGAAAAAGGTATTTAAATATGTAATAAATTTTAAAATATGATGTGTTATTGTTTGAAATTTTATAATTAAAAATAAATTTTAAAACTAAAATATGTATGATAATATTATCTTTCTTAAAACTTATATGGTTTGGTTCGAATATAATGGAAATAAACTAGTTATAGATTATAAGAATAATTGAGTTTTTTTTCAAAAGGTTTAAATAATAAAAATAACTTAATTCTTAGATAAAGCTATGAGCATTAATATTTAATTGTATATAATAATTTTTTTTAATATATTTAATCGAAACAAATACAGTAAATATATAAAACTTAATATTCACTTATATAGTAATTATTTTATATTAAATAAATATAAAATTTATAAAATATATTAATCAATAATCTATTTTGTTTTAAAAATAGATTATTCTATCAATATTTTATTATATAATTAACACAATATTCATGCATATTATTATATAATTAACACAATATTCATGTATAAATATTAACATATGGAGTACATGAAGATAAAATATAGGAAGTTGATAAAAATATTTTAAATATATAGACTTCAAAGCTTATAATTAAAGAAAAATAAATTGAGGATAATTTCATAGATATGTAGATTTCAACTCTTATATTTGAAGAGGAGAATGAGTTTTTTGAAATGTATAAAATTCAAAAACACATATTGTGGATATTGAGATAATGATGATACACATAAAACTCATCCATTAGTTAACCAAATGCTAAGAGGTATTAAATGAAGCTTACGAAATAAACTTATTATCTTATATATGGATGGATTTTTTATCTTTTAAGTATAAACCAATATGTAAGTATAATTTGATTTATAATTAGCTTGGATTAATGTATTTTTTTTAAATATATTTTTATGTTCATGTTCTCATATGGTCCATGATGTAAGAACTAAACCTAAACAAATCAAGTGAAGAGCTAAATAAGGGTTTGGATAAGATGCTATCATTTTTTTAGAATGGTCTCAAAATTATTATGTTAATTTTTAAACCAAAAAAATTATCCAAAGAACCATTAAAAAAACTTATATCTTAAACATCTAAAAGACATTTTTGAAAAGCATCGAGATATGTGGGATAATACAAATACACTAATTGATGATGACTCTATCAAAAAGGTGTATAGATGGTGATGATATTAATTTGATAGTTTTAAAAGTATTTACAAATTTTAAAGGTGATGTCTTGGTGATAAAATATTTATCACCACACTTGGAAAATTTAGAGCCAATACTTGATGTAAATAACTACATAATAAAGCTTCCAAAGCTTTTCAAATAGACTATAATATTTCAATGTTATTAACTATTATGTATTAAATAAAATTATAAATTGATAAATATTGAGTATATATTATAATTTTTAAATGTTCTAGATTTTAATATTCTTAATAATTAAGAATGAGATTTTATAAAACATTAAAACAAAAAGGTTTTATATTTATTTTTATTCTCTTTTATTATGTGATATTGAAATATTGATTAATATGAATGATGTTACATGTGTGTGCCTTCTTGATTATGTATGTGGACATTTGAACATGTCCTTCTATGTGGATCTAATCCAACCTTACTTACTCTATGCTTATGTGGACATTTGAGCATGTCCTTGTATGTTTTCTCCTTTTCAGACTTAGTGACACGTTCCCAAATCCCTTGTATGGTGGCCCTTTGGCCTTTGCATGCCTCATGTGTTTGTATGTATGCTTTCATGTATGAATAATGTCCATGAAACTTATCTCTTGCTTTTTTCTTGAACACTCAAACTATGATTCCATAGGTGACCTCATGCCTCTCCCCTTCCTCCTTGGGTGCCTTGATGGACATCATGCCCCATCCCCCTAGGTAGTTACTTAGATTATACTCAAATTTGTTGTTCATATGTATGCTTATATTATTATATCTATCTTGACAACAATTTTAATTTTATCTCTAACATACATCATACATTACCAACTTATACTTAGATTATTTTACATTTCGATCTCATGTATACACATTATAATGGTTTATCATGTAGATATCATATATTTTCAGTCTAATACATATGATGCATAGATTTTATTTTGAGGATTGAATATTTATAGAGGTTTTTCATAGATATTAGGCCATCCTAATACACTCAAAAAATAATTTTCAGCATGTAGGCATAGATTACAAAGCCTAGATTTAGAAAAATGCAGTGGAAAATAGTCACATATAAATTAGTCTTAGTTTTGCATAGAAACAACACAATTGGTTAATATGTGGCATAAAGGACACTAGTATAATGCAATAATATCCAAAGGACCATGCTATTATCCAATATCCCTATAAATATAAAATTCTAAAATTATCAAAAAAGCATAATAGTTATAGTTTAGATTTGCATAGTCTCAATCATAGATTATCATATTTGTTCAGTTTATGCTCAATTATACATAGAATTACATAGGTTTTCTCAGATTTGGGGTATCATGCATGGCATGATCACTCCCATTTAAATTTTAGATACTCATAGATTATTATGACTCAGTCTAGAATCCATATGCACAGATATCATATTTAGGGGCATGTGCATGACACATTATTCCCATATGTTCAATTTAACACTAGTACTCTTAGATGGAATGCTAGTTCCATGTCATTCTCCACATTATTACTCCATACACCATTTTCACTAGTTTTTCACTAAATTTATGCCTTATTTTATCTACAATAGTTGGCATTATGAATTAATCCCTCATCTACATTCTTTAGTGGTTAAGTGGCCTTTGAGCTATTTTACATTTTAGATTTTCTGAGTGACCCCAAATCCATCCTACATAGTTTTAATTACATCACACATATTGAGTTAAATTATGAAGTTTTAGTCTTAGATGCATCTACTACACATGGGTAGCCAATGATGGAGTCATAGCCTACTTGAGTTCTTGATCCACCTACATAAGAGGGTTACACAAACATCAGTCCAATCCAAGTTATTCATAGATTATGATCCACCAAGAAGGGGTGGGAAATGATGGAGTCAAGGCTAGTTAGTTTTTAATCTACCCACACATGAGGATTAAGTAATCCATCAACTCATTCCAAGTCATTAACTATTTGATCACCATATACATTTACACACATGATGTCACTAGGCTTTAGCATTGGTTCACATAACCAACAAGGTGTATTCATTTTTTTCCTATCTGTATCATCTCTTTACACAATTTTGTCTTTGATTTTGATGTTTCTTAAGTAAGGATTGATTCCTTCATGTTTCATTTATAGGACACATAATGGAGCATGATTTACAAACTTAGACCCAGATTCATGGACTTTGCCTCTTAGGTAAGTCCAAGTACATTAATTTTCCTTTATCTTCATTATTTATATTTTTTGTATTATATAATAAGGGGTGGATAAATGTAGTCATCTAAAATGTCATTTTAGTACAATGAGTGTCACTTGATACCACCTTGTATAGCTTAACCCTAGGTCTATCTTAAGGCATTTTTTGATCCTTTTCTACCTTTCATGCAGGTCCAACCCATTCCTAGACATAAAAAAACCATCACTAAGCCATCCCTTAAGCATCTAGACCCCTTATCCACTAGCTTCTACCACCTAGACATTAGCACACTACACTATTAACCTAAGGACTGTGTTAGTGTCCCTTAGCTCCTTACTCCCCCAATGGATATATTTCTATTTATATAATCACTCTTAAGGTTAGCCTAGACTTATTAAACTTCTTGCAAAGAACTAGAGTTCTATATATAGACCAATTTCATTTGCTTATCCAATAGATGGGAATCATGTGCAAATACTCATAAACAAACTCAAAAATAGTTTTGAAAATCAAGGTCATTGATCCCTATTCTACCCTACTACATACTCCCATATAAAATATCCCAGAGATTAAATTACTCAAATTTATAGTCTCAAGTCACACTCAAAGCACTCAGACTAGCCCTAATACTAGCATTCACTTGCACTTACACCAACATTTATATTGGGAGAACTACATCAGACTTGATCCCATTTTGAGGTATTCATATGTAGGTAATGCTCAACACATGTGGTATTGAGGTCATGTCAAGCTTACCCTACTAATGCTACTCTTTTCTATTTTTTCTCCTCGAATGCCCTAAAAAACATAGAGGCCTAAGCTTTCACATGAAAATTAGTCAAAAATAGGGAATAAATAATGAACTAACATTTATCCACTCAGGCACATGCATCTCAGGACCAAAAAAAGGTATACCTAGAAGTTCATTACCCTTTCTTATAGAAGAACACTACCATACCCTAGAGGACACTAGCATAGTACACTATTATCCAGAGGACTACACTATAATTAAGGAGGTTTTTCTACTCCTAATATTTTTTCATGACATCTTGCATAATCTTTGTACCAATTTTCAACCTATAGTTCATTTGTCTTAGTCAATTTCTAACTAAGTGCATCTCTTATAGTTCATTTTATATTTATAGAATAATCAAAAAATTCAATTATTATACAAATCAATGTCTATAATTATTATATATTTATTTCCTAATTTATTATTCTAGCACTTTATCAAACTAGGGTTTTACATTTCATAATTCCCTAAATAGTTAAAACACTATAATGGTAGATGGTGTTGAATCTCCAAGTTGTGTTATGAACTTTAATTGAATCAACAATTGTATATGACATATAAATTAAATTATCGCTTTTTTCCTTAGTTCTTGAATGCATGATCAAAAGAGATTGGATAACATCCATGCTCCTACCATGACTGTAAATAGTATTGAAAGTATGACATGAATTTTTATAATGCCCCTTGAATTTGAAAATTAGTATGACGTGCACAAATTATTATCATTCCCCCTATGATAGATGTAAAATCTGTAAATGTATGTAGATGTAAATTTTATAATTTTTGTGTGAAACTTATGCACATATGCCCATGCATATGAACTCAAAAGGTATAAATTTGTAATATGTTTTTGTAATGTAAATGCATTGCATGACATATGCCCTCTTAATGTGAACCAATAACTAATTTTTGAACCATTCTAAATTATTTTAAACTATAATATATTCTAAAAATGATTTATACTTATATAGGATTATCTCTATACAAAAAACTTACTTAAATGTCCCCCTTTTAAGGTGAGATATATGTCCTAAAAGTCACTCAACTCAAAATAAAATTTAAATTTATCATGCATATCAAGATGTAATAATTTAATATCTTAAAATAAATGAAAATTTATGTCATCATAGTAATATGTGTATCATTCAAATAATGTATGTAACATATGAGGCAAGGCCTAAAATTTTGAATCTAGATAAATGCATCAATGAAGAATACTATTAGTTTTAATAGAAACATCCTAAACAATATATTATGCATGGTATGGATCTTGACACTCAACAAGCTCAACAAACTCAACAAACACACAAATACAACAAGAAAAATGTCACACAATAAGGCTAAGGTCCTCATACAATAGGCATGTTCATAATCAAATATTTCACACATAAGGCCAAGGGCCACTAGCAATGGACATGTTAAAATTTCACACATAACATAAGGCCAAGGGACAAAAAAAAAGGACATGTTCAAATGTCACACATAAAAAATAATGATCTCATAGAGATGCTCAATAAATTTTCACACAAAGGCCAAGGGGCACACATAATAGAAAGTAAAGTCTAATCCACTATGTATAAGCAATAACATCAATAGAGAATATAACTAGAAATATATCCTACACCATGTTTATGTAATGTGATCAGAGCCTAGAAAATAACATATCCATGTACATAATGTAAGATAGAGGTGTTAGCAAGACATTTTGAAAGAGTATATATCTCAACATAATATAATAATTATAGTATGGAAACACCTATAAATATTATAACATTTGGATATGATGCCACCAATATATAAACAATTCTAACATCTAAGTCTATGTGATATATGTATGTCTTACATAACCCTCAAAAATACTAATAAAATCCATGTTTGATATAAAAATATTATGTTATATACTTATTATGAGATAAATAACATATAAAAATTATGTAAATTAGATGTCTAATCATGCTCAGGTCCTGGTTTTAAATTTTTAAAATATTATGAATGTTTTTGTATTTTTTTAAATATTTGATTTTTTTTGTATTTTTTTAATTTTAAAATAATAACATAATAAATTAGTAAATAAACCATGGTTTCAAAGGTATAAGAAAGGGAGGGGATTTGAACAATTCAAAGCATGTGTTAATATAAGGTATGCACTAGTTATGATGGCATGGCTATGAATGAGCAAGATGCCTCCATTGTATATATGAATTGTGGTTGAAAGGCATGTGGAAGAAAGATTGTAAATCCATGTCTCATCATATGTAAACTTTTAAAAATATATAACACACATATATGAGTGATATAACACACAAAGGAAAGATTTTTCATGAATAATACTATTGTGTAAATTGAAACTGAGCATCATACCAAAAAACATGGATGCACTACAGCTCTATCTGTTCATTTTTTGATGATCCAAAATACAATATTATACTTATACTTTAAATTTTTCCAATTTCAAATACTTAAAACATGTTTTCTCAATTTCCTATAAAAGTCATAAAGATTGGCATAATAATTGAAAAAACCATATTTTAAATTGATTGAAAGAAAATGAGTAATTGATAAAATGTAGAAAATTTCAAACCAAATTTGTAAATAGAGTTTACCCTTTGAGGGGATACATCTCTAGGTTTGAAAATTACTCAATTTGATCTATTAAATGGTGAAAAATACACTTTACATACACTATTTACACCAAAATATGACTTTGTTTTGCAAAAGTAACCTCTTTTCTACCTTTAGGAAGTATCTCCAACAATATCTTGTATGGAATTTGCTCTTCCTTCCTTGTTTCTTACTTGATCTCCTTCTCAAGAGAGCTCTCACACCAAAAACTTGGAATGAATTTATAAATGAGGCTCATGAGCTTATACAGTGTTCTCAAGGCCTAAAATTATGGGTTTAAGCCTTATCAATTCATCCCATACGTTGAGAATCATATCCCCTCTTTTATTTCCTTGTTTTAAGGCTTGGATAATAATCCTATATATTTTGGGTGGGATGTAATCTCACATTTATGGGATAGAGATAAACATGGCTTTAAAATCCATTTCTCAAGCCTGATGAAGTGGTCAAGGAAGACCATGTAGATTTTTTGGCACTAAGCTCATGTGGACTCCATGTGATAGGTGTATGATGTGTCTTCCATGGACTATGTGGAAACTAAGTGCATTTGGGCTCCATGCTAACCTCAACCTTGTACCCTATTTGCTTCAACAAGGCATAACTTATATGTTTGATGTACATTTTACCCCATTTAAAATAGGTAGGATTAATCTCAATGATCTCTTTGATGTTGGGATGTTTCCAATAGGGTTATAAAAAAATTGATTGGATCAGTGTGGGGATCATCCTAGATCACTACTCCCCATAAAATATTTTAAACCACCAAAAGTTTGGTTTTATTCTAAAAATAATTGAGGGTACAACTCCCTCACTTTTTTGGTTTCCATCCACCTTACCTTGCTTATATTTGTTCCTTTTAGCCCAACTCATAAGTATTCAAATTTTCATCTTCATGGCATCCTTGTCTTCCCATCAATAATTTTTTCTTCCTATAATTCATGAAGTTATTCAAGAGAAAAACCATTTATAGAGGGTACTTAAATAATCTCACCTTGATCAATGATCATAGGTGGCTCATATAAATTCAAGTTTTCAACATTTAAAATTGAATATATTTACATGTAATGTGGTAGTTCTAACCAAAATTAACTATTACCATTCTTATCCAAAATATTAAATGGTCTATACCTAATTAGTTTGATATATTTACCTTCACCTTTGAGGCATTCCTTACTTATGTGAATCCAGACTAGATCACCAACTTAAAAGTGATGATCAACTTAATGCTTGTCATGCCTAGCCTTATACTTGGCTTGCATCTTTTCCAACTACTCTTGGATAAATTGATAAATGTATTGGACATTCTAGATGAACCTTTTGGATTTGTCTTCGTACTTACTTCTATTTGACACTATTTCTTATCCAAAAATGAAGCCTGAGGAATACTTAGGCAAATAAATAAAACAAGTCTCAAAATGATATTTACCTATAGAAGAATGTATGTAATAATTATAAGCATGTTTCACATAACACAAGTGTTCATCTCAAAGCTTGGGATGATTACTACAATACCCTCAGATTAAATGAACCACTATAAAGTTGGCCACTTATGTTTAACCATCTATTTGTGGATAAAATGTAGTGATGTTCTTAAGTTTTATGTCCATTAAGTCCCACAAATCTAACCAAAATTTACCAATGAACTAAGAATCCTGATCATAAAATATATATGTGGGTAAACCTAAACATTTTAGACAACAAGTGTGTAGTTTCCTTGCCTATGAAAGTCTTTTTACAGGGAACCAAAACACACATTTTGATAAATCTATCTACAACCACATATAAATAGTCATGATTCTTTATAGGCATAGGAAAGCCACCCATAAAATCCATAAAAACCTTCTCTAATGGATGAATTAGTATAGGAAGTGGGGTATACAATCCCAACTTCTTGTTATTAGGCTTGTTATTGGCACAAAGAATACAACCTTATACATATTTAGATACTTTTTCAAACATCCAAGGCTAATAAAAAAATATTTGCAACTGTGCAAATATTTTCCCAATGCCAAAATGACCTAAAATAAGAGAATTATACACTTCCATAATAATATGGGCTCTTTCATCTTGTGGAAAACAAAACTTATTCAAGATGATACAATAATCCATCATGAATGTGATAGTCTAATTATTATACGTACTTACCATGCTTATATCTTCATAGAAATCCTTAAAATTAGCATCTCTAGCATATTTTTCCTTATAACTTTTATGCATCAAAGAATTATGATGTAATAAAATAGATGATACAATAGGAGGCTTTAAAATCATATCAGTTGCCTTATTTTTTAAAAATATATATTTGATTAAAAGATGGAATTATTACAGAAATCCCATCCAATAAAAGTGTATTGATTATTATAGCTTTGACTGTGATTGGAGATACTTCAAAGGATGGTGATCCATATGGATGATTATATATTTTCCCATTAGATAGTGTTTCTATTTTTTCACACTTTGAACCAAAGAATACAACTATTTATCATAGGTAGGATATTTACTTATTATACTTGTGAAGGTTTATAAATGGTAACACTTTGATTTATACTTTTTCATCAATACTGAAA